>ML778845.1:860291-941478 GCA_009831015.1 Picea engelmannii
TGATTCAATAAAACTCAGATCTAGGGAGATCTGCTTGAGATCTAAGCCCGAAACTTCTCCCACGGGGTTCTCATAGCCCGATCTATATTCTTGGAGAGTTTCAGAGCATTTGGAGGCCTCCTTCAGCAGGGCCGAATTATATAGGGTTTCAGTCATCCCGTGGGGCACACCATTCAATGAAGAATTCAGATCTACGGGGTTTGAGAGTGGATTTGGGAATTTGGTCATCTGGGTTTTCCTTACAGTTGTCCGATCTATCATTTGGCATATTTCTCGGGATGATTGGACACTTTTGGTAGCAGGGCAGAATTATTCAGGGCTTCAACATTCTAGCAGGACGAGGCACTTTCCAGTTTGGAGGTTGAGCATTAGTGCGGCTCAGATCTGTTTGATTTAGTCTTCATTGTATATCCAGCCTTTGGAGGCTTATTTTGTATTGTCGGGAGAATTTTGTAGCATCTCATATCTATTGCTTGTACGACCATCTAAGGTTTATTCCAGATCGGCCATCTATTGTATTGATCTTACATTGCTCATAATAAAAAGGTCAGATCTTTGCTTGTGCTTCTACATCTTGAATATATTGTGATCTTCATGTGTTGATGAATCTTGTATGCACTTAATAACTCAATACATTAGTAGTAGTTAGTGATTCCAAGAAGTAATTTGGCTTGGGATCATTACATTGGGGGCCTATGGGATTTGTAGTCAAGACCTTATTGGATTTAAATTTATTATTTGGGAGATCAAGAAATTGATGCCTTATCATGTAGATTACTGGAACTGCATTCACTGATGAGCGGTGTCTCATGTATTAAGTTGGGCTTTCATATTATATTTATTATTGCACTAATTACTGATTTATGCTTTTGAGGCTAAGAGGTGTCGTGAATTATATTGTGCTTGTTGACAATAAAATTTCGTGTGCAGGCACTACCTGTGCTACCATCCTTACTTGTGCGATATTCACAGAAGGATATAAGGCAGTTGCATCAGGGATGAATGCAATGGACTTGAGACGGGGCATTACCATGGCAATTGATGCAGTTGTGACACATTTGAAAAGTAGAGCAAGGATGATAAGCACGTCCGAGGACATTGCACATGTATATAATTCGGATGGTGATAGGATTTTCTATTCTGAATATATTTTTATATACAAGATGCAACTATTGAAGGTGTTTTTGACTTTGTGATAGTCGATCCTATTTGCATGGATGTTGTTTTTTATAATTAGTCCTTTTTGTGGAGCTATGACTACATCAATGTCAATTTTATGTTTGAAGGGATAATTTTCTAGACGAATCTATATTTCTGTTGTATGAAAAGCAATAAAGTTTTTAGTTATACATTGTTGTAATTTCACTGAGAGAAGTGAGGTACACTTTATAGCCCAGGTGAGGCTAGGTGTGATCCATCAACTCTTTGTGTGCACATGGAACGTTGCATTAAATATGGACATGAGCATAGGCTTATCTAAACATGGGTTTGATATATGCCTTGGCCTTGTAAAACTCTAACCAACCTATAGGCTCATTAAGATGCTTTGTCATTTACTAGCTCAAAACCAACCAACATATGATGCAATCAATAAAGCAAAGAGATCAGCAACAACCATAAAATAAGAGTGAACAACAACCTTTATCTTCATGGACAAACATTGATTATATCAAGGGGCAAGGAGGGCACAAATACCTCTCCAAAACGTCCTTCCCTAGCATCCAAGCAGTCCACAAGAAGTATGTAAAATTTTTAAAGATATACCAACAAAATTTGGGCCCAACCAAGGCGCTGAGAATATCAGAGGCCCGGGAAGAATTCTATTTATGGATGATAGACATTACTTCAGGTTCAAGGCAAGTCTAGGTAATGGTTCTAACAATAATGCAGGATTAGTGACAACTAGATCCTTATTGATGGTTGTTGAGGAAAATTCAGAACACTTTCATATGATCACTTTTGACCTTATATATAGAGAAGTGAATATGGATATTGATTCATTGTCCAAGAGGCAATCAAGGATTACAACTAGCTCCAAGTCATATATGGATTGAGTAATACTCAGATGGGGTTACATTTGAGTCAAGACAGGCTATATGGTCATATTCTACTCTTTTTTTCTATACTGGGTCTAGTCCTAGTTTTTTACTCGTTGTCATCTGTATATTTTTGAACTTTCTCAGTATATTTGGATAAATTTAATTATGTCAGTACTTGCACTTTATGGGGACTTTGGTAGAAGTTGATGATGGATTGAGGTATAGTGATCTCACAAATTCTGGTTTATTATGCTCTATTTGGGATTGATTGGTGTTTGGATAAGACTAACTGCATGTCAAGAGGGATGGGTTGGGAAGGGGTCTCAAAGGCTTGAATGTCACGGAATTGGGAAATAATACCCAAATTTCCATTTTTAAGGAGTTTTTCCATGTAGTGTAAGTTGATGATCTTTGGAGAGACTACTATGATTCCTTGGAAAGTGTCACAAAAACCTGCTTTCAATTAGGTTAATGACTTTACAATGCTTGATGTAGCCAATTAATTTAAGGGTTCAAAGAGTAGAAATACATGTCAAGGCATGTAGGGATATTTGGGGTTCCACATCTAGTTGATAAGAGGGAAGTGTCATCAACTAGTTGAGGAAATGGTTCTTGAGGGATAACATCACTATCATCTTCTGAAATATCCTTGGAAGTGGCCATAAATATTTTCTACTCCTTCCATTTGTGCCCAAGAATTTTTTTTTCATCAAAATTGTAGTAGATACATTTAAGTTAACATTTTTCCATTTCAACATGAGTTAATTTATGGATCTTGAGAGGAGGAGAGGGAAGAGAGGGGTTGGTGGGATGAGGATTGGGAATAATGGATTATTTTTTTGATTTTCTATCTACCACTTTTATATTTTAGTGTCTTAGTTTTGGTGTATCGACAATGGTGATCCATGCAACAATTCTCATTGTGGGTTGGGCTCAACATTATCCCGATCTCCTTGTATGAGGTCATTGAAGGCTTAACTTAAATACTCTCCTTTCCATATTGTATTCATGTAACAATAAATATAGTTATATAGTGAGTAGATTAGCTACAATTAGGAGGCTAAAGCTATGATGGTAGTAAGTCTTAGCTTATAGGGCAAGTGCACAAGACTATTTGTGGTAATTATCTTCAATTAATAAAATGGACTCTTATTATTTGTCATTTTTTTCATGTGACGTGAAATGAAGACATCTTTGATGTGTATGAATCTATTATTTATTTGTAGTACTTAGTATTACATTGACACGTTTCCATGTGTTTGTTTTGAAATGTCACAAGGCCTAAATTTCAATGAGGTAGGTGAATAACAATCAATAGTTGGAAGCATGTGGCTACATGTGCCACACAATCATGATACAAGTGTATGGTTCTTGGTGCATTGATCAAAGAGAAGGAAGGCCACCGATTTGTTGGAAATATTGGTGTGATTTGTACATGTGGCATCTAATATTATGTTAGTACTACATTTAGTTAGGCATTAAATATAGCTAGGGCTATTATTTATTGTTATACTAGGTTATGGTTATGATCAACCTAGTCAACTTTGATACATAATTCACTAACCCTTTTGGGAGTGTGTCCTATTTATGTGGGCTCATAACCCTTCTTGGGAGGAAGCCCTACTTGAATTATATGTAATTATAAATCAAATCTCGTACATAATTTTATTTTTATCATTACAGCTCTCTAAAGAGAGCAAATGAATCTGTAAATGCATTTAGGTGCATATTTTTTCCTTCTTATGTTTGCAAATTGCATTTTTTTGGACGTGGATCATGAAATGAGCTAGTGTAGAGATAATGGTTGGTATGTCATTTAAGATTTTTGATGGGCATAATGGATTAACGACAAATCTATATTCAAAGGAAAATCTACTGAAAGATATTATGAGTGCCATGCCAACAAGCTTGACTAGAGAAGACTGCTTATCAGCGTTACCAAGAGCCATTGTCGTAGGTTTTGTCAAAACCGATAAAGAATTTTATGTCAAAGGTATACAAATATATGGCTGTAGATGTGCCATTAATATTTTGTTAGCTACATGTCTTGTATATAGTTACTAGTGGCACATCCTGTCATTCTCGTTTTGATATCTATTTGTTTTATTAGAAAACACATCGGGAACCACTATTTCTTTTGTGATAGTAGATGGTTGGAAAGTCATGATGGCATTTGTAGGTGATTCTCGATGCATTCTTGATGTATAATAATGTAAAAAAAATGGTAAACTCTTGAGTTATAGGATCATTGAAAAAATTTCGCCAGATGTTAGGTTCAGAAGTAGACGTAGGGTCCTTATTCGAAGAACCACTCTCTTCAACATGCACTTTCTTCAATAGTCCAAAGGACGGCGATTGAATGGGCGATACTTTCTAGGAGGACATATTCTGACCTCCAAGTACTTTCTTCAATAGTCTAAAGCTACCCAAATACATTTTTCTCGGACTTCACTCTCCACATTGAGATTCCTTTCCCTAAGTCCTCACAATCTTAATTGAGGGAAACCCCCTTCAGTCGGAGGAAAGTTGGCTTGAAGTGCAGGTTGGTGAGGTGACAGGGGCCTTCCCTCTAAGTTATGTATGATTGCACTTGAGCTTTCAGTCTTTAGCTCAACAATTGTGAGTTCATGTGATAACACACCCGAGACATATCCTACTGATCCTAAACCTCATTAGATAAGACCCCCTTTACCATTGGAAGTTAGTCCTCCTCCTCAACCAACCTTGCCTAAGAATGATGATATACATTTAAATATTGATATGGCTAGTATCTTAGCAAAGGTTAATCTACCATCCCTCTCTGTATTGATATTGTATTTGTTTTTTCAATACCTACAACACAGTGGCTATTGTGACGTCTTGGAGTGTCACTCCCATAACAACCACGTCGAAGATGATACCTCTTAACGTCTCTCTTGCCACGTCCCAGACGTCTCTCTTGCCACCTGTTAGCACCTAAGCATGTAGGGGGGTATTTTTCCTAATAGGCAACCCCCTTTGGCGAAAAGATGGCAATAAGTGGGGTAAAAACCCACTTACCCTAAGTTTGGGGTGCAAACACACGTTTCGTTAAGCGGTAGGCAAATCTGGGCGGCCATAATCTGCGCGCCCAGATCTACGGTCAGGGTTGGATTTTGGAGCCCCCCCACCATTCTACCTTTAAAGCGGAGGGGGGGGTCTAGAATTAGTCGCGCATATCTCAACGGCCTGGATTGAGAAGCCCAGATCTGCGATCGAGGATTAATTCCGGACCCCCCCCCCCACCGTTCTACCTTTAATAGGGGGGGGGGGGGGTTCCAGAATGGGTGGTTTCATGTGGGCCCCCCTTAAAGCCCCTTGTCACATCTTCGACTCCCTCCAATTATCGCCTTCCACCATGTGCCTTCCACTCAGCGCCATTCTGGCCTACCTTTTTCCCATTTCCTTGCTCCCCCCTGTCATCCCCTGCTAGGTGTTTCTCCCCGCATTCTTCCCTCGGTTGCTACTTCCCCCCATGTCATATTCATTTTCCCTCTATTCCTCCTCCTCCTAGCATGTGCCTCTCTCTTGCTCCATGCCACTTCCACCTGTGTCATGTCCCCACTCCCCGACCTGTGACATTGTGGCCTCCCTGTCACCTTCTCACGACACATCGCCTCATCATCTGGTGTCACAGCCTCCGTTTCTTCGCCACCTGGTGCTTCCACCTCAACACCTCTCGTCTCACCCTTACAATGTTGATGCCATCGTCCTCGTCAGACCCTCATCCACATTCACCGTATGAGTCCCCTCACAGTAGTCCAATGAAGCAGCAAAGGCCAAAGGGAGACTGCCACGTCCTGCAGATGTAGAGTTGACCAAGCCGTGCATGATCCCGAGAAAGCAGTTATTGAGGCAGTTGATGGTGGTTGAATGTCGTCTCCTTCCATAAATAGAAGGCCGGTAAAGGACAAAGCGTAGAGGTAGATTGTCAGTCTATCCTAACAAGGATCGCGTCTGACAAAAGACTGCATGGGTAGTCTGCCCAACGTCTACATGCACAGCCTGACAGAGAAGCTCCTCGACGTCAAGCATTGAACTCATGATTTGATCGTGCCTTCAACGCCTGAGTCAGTTCCAAGTATATGTAGGTATTTTTGCCATTTTTGTAGGTATCGATGGTAGAGCTAAGCTCCCGACTGTAAAGCTTCAACAAAGCCTCTGGTTCTTTGGTTATACAAATGATATTTTGAGATTTCTTGTTTAATGGCGACCAACCTCCTCCTTTCCTTGTTCCTCTGAATCTGAAACCCCGAGAATGGATGATCTAGTCGGGTGTTGTTGTAACTATATAATGCATGTTTGATTGTATTAGTTTCGCAACGTTTGAGGTTTACTTTGAATTTTCTCTGGTCTGAGAGGATCTCATATCTGAGACTTTTCCCCTTTCCTTTCTTTCACTTACTCACCACTATGCAAGTTTACTGGCCTAAGTTAAATCAAGACCTCTCATGTCCTTACTGTTCCAACCCAGTTTTCTGAGTGAACGATATTGTTCTGAGTTTACTTCCATTCGATCACCCCCTTTTTAACAAATCGTGGCATAAATTGATGGGCCTTAGGCTTACTCCTTCTGCAATCCAGGAGTGACTTTTGTAGCCAACATTTCTGGCACCGTTGCTGGGGACGAAGTTGAAAATTTTCCCTGGGATTGAATGACATTGAGCCTCTAATTCTAAAGGTGCATCAGGCATTAGAGCCTTACGATATTGCTACTATGAACCCGACGACTCCATTGTGGCAAACCTGCTATTTTAGTTGTGTCTTCCAGAGGTAGACACACGCGGTCCCATCTGGAGCTACCTCTAGCTACACCTGGAGCTGATCCAGAGGTAATTTTCAGAAAAGGAAAGGTCTCTTAAGGAGAAACTTCCACCGCTGAACTAGGTAATCTGCCATCTCCTTCTGTAGGAACTCCATTTTCTTCTTCTCAGCTTCCTAGCAGACCTTTTTATGAAGTTTCCCATTTTCTGAATTTCGGGAGTGTTCCTGCTGAGTTTTCCCCTCTTGGTCTGGGATTGGAGGGAGAAATTCTTGTCATTCCTCTCTTCCCCGAAGCTGTACTTTGGCGTAGATCCAGGACCACATAAGATTTCCCCGCTCCTAGCTTTACTACTCCTCTTGTTACTGTTGCTGCTACTGCACAGAGAGAAGCATCTGCTGACTCAAGCCCTTTAGCCTTCTCTTTGAATCCCCCATTGTTTCCCCTTCTCCCTGGAAGATCATTTATAGTATCCCCTATTCGAGCTCCTTCTCCTCTGAGTTCTTCTCCACCTAATATTCCTATGGTAGGAGCAAATCCCCCCATGACCAGAATGGAGGATATAATAGCTGCTAGGTATGCTCCCCTTGTGTTACCTCAGCCTCTCAATGCCCTTCCAGCAGATGGCTACCTTAAGCAGCTGCCCAAGTTTACAGGCGAAGGGGACATAGCTGCAGATGAACACCTTGAAGCCTTTTACAGTTTTACAGATGATCATGTTATCATGCATGCAGATGTATGGATGAGAATTTTTGTCCATAGCCTTGAAGGAGAGGCTAGAAAGTGGTTTAGGGCCCTGCCTTCTGGATCTATTGATGGGATTGAGGCTTTGGATAATGATTTTTTGAGATAGTGGGGAGACAAAAAAGACTTAATGTATTACATGACAGAGTTTGGGTCTTTGAAGAGAAAGGAAGGAGAGTCTGTCTCTGACTTCTCCAAGAGATTCAACAAAATGTACAATAAGATCCCCACTAAAATAAATCCCTCAGAAGCCTCTGCTAAGATCACTTATGCTAGCGCTTTTGATCCCGATTTCTGCCTTCTGTTGAGGGAAAGGAGAGCAACTACACTGGCTCACATGCAGGATGCAACCATGGAAGTAGAATCTAACATATTGGCTGTTGACCGACTCAGGAATAAGGCTGATAGAGACATATCCAGGAAGAGACATGAAGCCTCACCATCCAATTCCTCTCCCCTCCCCCTTCAGACGGACGAGGTAACTAAAGTGATGAAGTCACTTTTGGCTAGAATGGAAAGGTGGGAGTTAGAAGGGAAGCCCATGTACAAAAATCCCCAAAATACTGATAACAGAGGCTTCAGGAGGCCCAACAATAATGTGCCACAGGCTTTGCCAAGGGAACAAAGAAGCAAATATAGAGATGCGTAGAGTATCCAAACCCCTCTCCAAAATAACCTAGTTTCTCATGAGGAAGGAGAGGCGATAGATGAGCTCGATCCTGAAATTCACTGTATTGAGGACCCTTTCCCTTTTCCCCATTTGACTCAATTTATATATGAAGAATCCCTTATGAACAGTCAAGTCAATGAGTTGGGAAAAGGGGAAAAGGCCAACAACACTCCTAACATATATCATCTCAGGTCAAAGAAGAAAGAAGGGAATTTTGATAGCCATGATCAACCCCTCATAGCGGAAAAACCTGCTAAACCTGCTACAATCACTACTAAAGAAAATAAAACTCAGAATACTTCGCCAACAACCAAAGAACCTGTTTCTGAGGTAAGGGAAGATCCTAAGCCTTTTCCCTCCTTTAGTTTTGAGCATGAAATTCAAAAGATTAGAATTCCCATACCCCTCTCAGAGCTAGTTAAAAATGAAGATTTCAAAAGGTCCCTCTCCAAGCTGCTACAATCTGAGTCCCCCCAACCTTCTACAGACTCAGTAAATCTTCAGGATGAAAACCCAACAGTTGTCCTAGGTCCCATGGTAGAAGACAAAGATGATTCATCCCCTCCCTTCTACACATCCCTGAACATACATGATAAGGTGCTGCATAATTGCCTCATGGATTCAGGAGCTTCCCACGAATTTATGCCCAAAACAGTCATGGAAGAATTGGGACTGGAAGTGACAAAGGCTTATCACGATTTGTACTCTTTTGATTCGAGGAGGGTGCAGTGCCTTGGAGTCATCAAAGACTTGGTGGTCTCTTTATTTCAGCTGCCAATGAAGAGTGTGGTCATGGACATTGTAGTAGCTGATGTTCCCCCCAAGTTCGGCATACTGTTGTCAAGATCTTGGATTAGAAAACTGGGAGGAACATTACAAATGGATCTCACATATGCCACCATTCCAGTCTTTGGAGGGGAACATAGGAGGTTATACAAAGAATCTCAACTAGCCTACATTGTTAGTGATGAAGCAGAGCCCACTAATCACCCCATCTTTGCACTTGACACTGATTTGGGGTCTAGTTTATTGCAGATCACTGAGACTCCTGAAGCCCCTTTTCAAATCAGAAAGCAACCCATATCTAATCACGAGATACCTCCTCCAACCACCTCTGTTTGGAAAATGTTCTTCGACGGAGCTTCTTCTAGTGAAGGCGCTGGCGTTGGGGTGGTTCTTGTGTCCCCTTGGCAGGAAACCATATCCCTGTCATACAAGCTAGAATTTGAAGCTACCAATAATGTGGCAGAATATGAAGTTCTTGTTTTGGGGATGAGGGCTGCAAAGGAAAGGGGAATTGAGGAGGTAGCAGTGTTCGGAGATGCTGAGTTGATAATCTAGCAAGTCATGAATGCTTATCAGGCTAAGCATCCTCATCTCAGGGGTTACACAAATGAGGTATGGGACCCGATTGATAATTTCTTCTCAGCTTTCAACATTTCTTTTATTCCAAGAGGGGAGAGTACTTTGGCCGATTCCTTAGCTGTCTCAGCTAGTCTATTCAGGATCCCTCTGCCGCCTAAGATCAAATATGAGGTTGAAATAAGATATAGGCCATCTGTTCCAGACAATATGAATCATTGGAAGGTATTCGAAGACGATCTTGAAATCGAAAAGTTTCTTCAGTCTGTCGACGAATGCCTAATCTTGAAAGTCACCCTCACCCTGAAGTATTTTTAAATAAAATTGCTAATGACCATATTATTCACTTGCCTAGCAATCACATTCCAAAGGGACTGGTCCCTTTAGAAATACTGTTCGATGGGAATGATGCGACAGTAAAGGGTAGGGTTTCAGATGGAGATGATGATACAACAAAGTGCAATATCGACACACGGGAGGAGCCTAAGTTTGTCAAGTTGTCAAGCAGTTTGACCAAAGAACAAAGGGTCGAGTATATTGAGTTATTAAAAGAATTTTCTGATGTGTTTGCATGGACCTATGAAGACCTCAAGACATATGACACATCTGTCATTGAACACAAGATCCCACTGAAGGAAGAGGATAAGACATTAAGGGAGAAGCTAAGACAGATAAATACCATGTTGCTGCCTGTCATGGAGAGAGAAGTGAAGAAGTTGTTAGATGCCCAAATCATTGTCCCCTTGAGATATTCTGAGTGGGTGGCCAATTTGGTTCCTTTGAGGAAGAAAAGTGGAGAAATCAGGCTATGTGTCGATTTCAGAAACCTGAATAGGTGCTCAAAGAAAGACAACTATCCTTTGCCCCACATGGAACACATATTGCAGAGGGTAACTGGTGCATCTAGGATATCCATGATTGATGGTTTTTCTGGCTATAATCAGATATCAGTCATGCCTGAGGACAGAGAAAAGACAACCTTCACCACTCCTTGGGGCACATTCATGTATGCCAAAATGCCTTTTGGATTGATGAATGTAGGAGCAACATTTCAACGAGCCATGGATATAGTCTTCATCGGGGAGAAAGATCAGTTTGTGGTGATCTATCTGGATGACATCACAGTCTTCTCCAAGTCTAATAAAGAGCACTGCTGTCACTTAAGGAAAGTTTTCTTGAAATGCTGAAAGTTTGGCCTTTCCTTAAATCCCAAGAAATCTTTGTTTGCTATGAAGGAGGGGAAGCTGTTAAGGCCATATAGTATCAACAGAGGGAGTGATAATTGATCCCAGCAGGGTAGAAGCAATTCAAACCCTGTCACTTTCTAGGTCTAGAAAGGAAGTCCAGGCTTTTTTAGGGAAGATTAACTTTCTGAGGCGGTTCGTCTCAAATTTTGCTGAGTTGGTAAAACACATCACAACCATACTCAGAAAGGGAAGCAAAGTAAAGTGGACTGCTGAGCCTAGGGAATCCTTTGTCCAAATAAAAAGGGCGTTGACTGAGGCACCTGTGCTAATCAATCCTAATTATTCCAAGGATTTCCTAATTTTTTCTTTTGCTTCTTTTGATACAGTAGCAACGGTCTTATTGCAGAGAAATGAGGAGGGGTGAGAGTTACCCATTTCCTTCTTCAACAAGACATTAAGAGATGTAGAGATTAGGTATGAGATCATGGAGAAACATGCCTATGCCTTGGTGAAATCTCTCAAAGCTTTCAGAGTATGTTTTGCATTCAAGAGTGACTGCATACGTTCCTTCAGCCTTTGTGAAGGACATCCTTATATAGCCTGACATAGATGGGAGAAGAGGTAAATGGATTGCCAAGATCCTGGAGTTTGACCTAGAGATAAAGCCCACCAAGTTGATAAAAGGGCAGGGTTTAGCCAAGTTGTTGGCCAAATCCAATTGCAGGGCCTTGGGGGTTAGCTTCATCAATGCTTGCTCAGAAAATCAACAAGCTGAGTCGTCCAACAAAATCTCTCAGGGCGTCTTATCACTAGCAGAATGCACCTGGTACAGAGACATTTTGTACTTCCTGCAAGAGTTAAAGCCTCCTAATGGGATGGGTAAAAGAAAGGAAAGAGCTTTAAAGCTCAAGGCAATTAGATATTGCCTCATTGACCAAGTCTTGTACTAGAGAGACCCTCTAGGGATGTTTCTAAGGTGTTTGAATCCACTGGAAGCCCATAAAGTTATGTTTGATTTCCATAGCGGCCTTTGTGGAGGTCATCATTTCTGGAAGACCACATCTCACAAAATTCTCAGGGCTGGGTACTACTGGCCCACCTTATTCACCGATGTCTGCAGAGAAGTCAGAGCTTGCATCAGATGCCAAAGATTCTCAGGAAAGAAACAACTCAAATCTTTGCCTCTTAAGCCTATAGTAGCTTCAACACCCTTTCAACAGTGGGGGTTGGACTTCATTGGAGAGATTCATCCTCCTTCAAGTGGCCAACACAGATGGATCCTGACTGCAACAAACTATTTCGCCAAGTGGATAGAAGCTGCCCCCACTAGGAGTGCTTCACACAAGGTAATTATAACCTTCCTGGAGGATACCATAGCCAGATTTGGCTGTCCCAACAGGATTGTCACTGATTATGCTGCTTCTTTCAAGTTTGAGCCTCTGATTAAGTTCGGTGAGTAGTTCGAGATTTCACTAATTCACTCCACTCCCTATTATCCTCAAGGAAATGGACTGGAAAAATCTTCTAATAAAAGCCTAATCAAGCTCATTAAAAGATTATTGGAAGACAATAAGAGGGCCTGGGATTCAAAGCTCAAATTCGCTCTATGGGTCGATCGAGTGACAACGAAGAAGTCCCTGGGCACCTCACCTTTTCAACTTGTTTATGGGACAGAGGCTGTTTTTCCCACTAAGCTCGCTTTAGCCATAGCGAAATTCTTTCAAGGTCATGAAGGAGAGCCAGACCATATGGTCAAAAGAATTCATCAAGTGGTGGAAGTGCAACAGATCAGGGAGCAGGTAATGGATAGATATTACAGTCATCAATAGAAGATCAAGCAAGCCTTTGACATGAAGAAGGAATTCGAGCTGGGAAATTTGGTGCTTAAGTGGGATGCACCCAGGCAGGATAGAGGCAAACACAACAAGTTTGATGCCCTCTGGATTGGGCCCTTCAAAATCTCTGAAGTATTCTCGAATAACACTTACAGGTTGTAGGATTTGGAGGGCGAAGAAGTTATTAATGGCCCAATAAATGGGCATTTCCTAAAGAAATGTTTTTTCCGAGCCGTAAACGACTCCCGTGCTTTTGTAAATATTGTTTTCTGTTTATCTTCGACTTAATAAATGACTCCATAGCCCAACAACGAGGCACTGGAACTGCAGAATGAGTTCTTAGAGCATCACAGGGACGACACTATCCCCCATGGAGCCTAATGTTAGCACCTAAGCATGTAGGGGGGTATTTTTCCTAATAGGCGACCCCCTTTGCTGAAAAGATGGAAAGAAGTGGGGTAAAAACCCACTTACCCTAAGTTTGGGGCGCAAACACACGTTTTCGTTAAGCGGCAGGAAAATCTGGGTGGCCAGAATCTGCGCACCCAGATCTACGGTCAGGGTTGGATTCCAGAGTCCCCCCGCCATTCTACCTTTAAAGCAGAGGGGGGGGTCTGGAATTAGTCGTGCATCTCTTAGCAACCTAGATTAGGAAGATCAGATCTGCAGTCGAGGATTAATTCTGGACCCCCCCGCCATTCTACATTTAATTGGGGGGGGGGAGGGTCCGAAATGGGTGGTTTCATGTGGGCCCCCCTTAAAGCCCCTTGTCACATCTCTGACTCCCTCTGCTTACTGCCTTCCTCCATGTGCATTCCACTCAACGCCATTCTGGCCTACCTTTTTCCCATTTCCTCGCTCCCACCTATCATCCCCTGCCAAGTGTTCCTCCCCACATTCTTCCCTCAGTTGCTACTTCCCCATGTCATATTATTTTTCCCTCTATTCCTCCTCCTCTTTCCATGTGCCTCTCTCTTGCTCCATGCCACTTCCACCTGTGTCGTGTCCCCAATCCCCAACCTGTCACATTGTGGCCTCCCTGTCACCTTCTCATGGCACATTGCCTCATCATCTGGTGTCACAGCCTCCGTTTCTTCGCCACCTGGTGCTTCCACCTCAACACCTCTCATCTCACCCTTACAGTGTTGACGCTATCGCCCCCATCAGACCCACATCCACATCCACCGTATGAGTCCCCTTGCAGCAATCCAACGAAGCAACAAAGGCCAATGGGAGACTGCCACATCTTGCATATGCAGAGTTGACCAAGCCATGCCTAATCTCGAGAAAGCAGTTGATGGTGGTTGAATGTCGTCTCCTTCCATAAATAGAAGGTCGGGAAAGGACAAAGCGTAGAGGTAGATTGTCAGTCTATCTTGACAAAGATTGCATCTGACAGAAGACTGCATGGGCAGTCTGCCCAATGTCTACATGCACAGCCTGACAGAGAAGCTCCTCGACGTCAAGCATTTAACTCATGATTTGATCGTGCCTTCAATGCCTGAGTCAGTTCCAAGTATATGTAGGCATTTTTTCCATTTTTGTAGGTATCAATGGTAGAGCTAAGCTCCCGACTGTAAATATTTAACAAATCCTCTAGTTCTTTGGTTATACAAATGATATTTTGAGATTTCTTGTTTAATGGCGGCCAACCTCCTCCTTTCCTTGTTCCTCTGAATCTGAAACCCCGGGTATGGATGATCCAGTCGAGTGTTGCTGTAACTATATAATGCATGTTTGATTGTATTAGTTCCACAACGTTTGAGGTTTACTTTGAAGTTTCTTTGGTCTGAGAGGATCTCATATTTGAGACTTTTCCCCTTTCCTTTCTTTCACTTACTCACCACTATGCAAGTTTACTGGCCTAAGTTAAATCAAGACCTCGCATTTCCTTGCTGTTCCAACCCAGTTTTCCGAGTGAGCGATATTGTTCTGAGTTTACTTCCATTCGATCACCTCCTTTTTAACAAATCATGACATAAACTGATGGGCCTTAGGCTTACTCCTGCTGCAATCTAGGAGTGACTTATGTAGCCAACACCACCTACAAGACGTCTCTCTTTCCATGTCCAAGATGTCGCTCTTGCCACCTCCAAGACGTCTCTCTTGCCACCTTCAAAAGTGTCGCTCCCATAGCAACCACGTCGGAGTTGACACTTCTTCACGTCACTCTTGCCACCTCCAAGAGGTCACTCTTGCCACATCCAAGACGTCGGTCTTTCCACCTCCAAGACGTCTCTCTTGCCACCTCCCAAACGTCGCTCTTGCCACCTCCAAAATTCCCCTCTTTCCACCTCCAAGCCGCCGCTCTTGCCACCTCCAAAACGTCTCTCTTTCCATGTCCAAGACATCGGTCTTGCGATGTCTATATGGGGGTTGGATAGTGAAATCCGGGATGACACGTGTCCGCATGAAACGTTGCAATATAGACGAAATCTATGTCGTCGGAAAAATGATGTCATGTGAAACGATGTTTGAGGGGGTCCGCTGTTTGTCGTTCTCCCGACAATATAAAGTGGCAATTGCATCGAACACGCTGTCAGAATTTGACCCAAATGAACTAGTGTTTTGATCTTCTATATTAGGGTTGATTGCATCCTTATAATACCTTAATTTTCTTTTTTCCTCTAACTCTTTATCACACCACATTTTATCCTTATATTTTGATTTGATGTTTTTTTTTAATAGAATCTTTAGTCTGCAAATGGTGTCTTCCATGATTCCCCAATAGTTTATCCAAGACCGGACATCTTTATGCCATCCTCGCTTGAGTCGATGGTGGTTATGAATCGATTTGAAACAATTTTAGGAAGCCTCTTGTATTCCATGTTGTTTAACTTGTTCTTATACATTAAGTATCTAGTCATAGCCATGCTCTCAATGGGGGAGATGCTTGTTTCTAAGAGGAGGATGGGATAGGGCATATTTCCTTTAATTTTGAGATTATAGGTCATAAAATTCTTTTGTATTTGTTCTATCTTTCTCCAGGATTCACGAGAGATATTACAACCTCAAACGTCACATCCATAAAGAATAATAGGTGTAACATGAGTCTCAAAGAGGAGTTTCTTCTTATCCCAACTCCAAATATCAACTGATTTACAATTGTTTTCAAGCCCATAATAAGCTTTCCATCCCCCAATAATCCTATTCTCAATGCTATAATTCCAATTGAGCTTGTGGTGAATATCATTTCCAGGAAATTTTCATGGAGTCACTTCCTCCAAGTTGTTGTTGTCATATACGAAGGTATCATAAGGGATCTTATTGGATTTAATAATCATGACCTTAGTCTTATCAATATTAACAATCAGACCCATATTGGAGGAAAAATACTTGAGGATTCTTAGTTGATTTTCAAGATCATGGGGAATCCTTTCCATAAGAATGATATCATTGGCATAAATAAGAAGATCGATGACTATACCAGTGAGACTAGGGCCGACACAACCTTCTTTTTCCAAGAAATCTTCTAACTTGTCAATGTATATGCAAAAAAGGGTAGGGGACAAGGGACAACCTTGTTTGACTTTGATATTGCAGTTAATCTCTTTTGACCAGCCCTCAGTGTTTTTAAACTTAGCAATAATGTTCTCATACATCCTTATTGCAACAACCCTCAACTTGAGAGGAACTTTTATGTCTTCCAATTTATTCCAAAGGTTTTTCCTAGGAACCATGTTAAAAGCTTTTCTAAAGTCAGCAAAACAACAAAAAAGATTGGTTTTAGTATTGCAGAACTCCTCTGCAATGATCCTAAAGGTAACAAGATTGACCACAGTTGAATGATATCTCCTAAACCCGGCCTGGCCTTTAGCTCTTTTACCGTGATTTTCTAGCCAAAGGCTAATCTTCTTTTCCAAAATAATTCCATAAAGCTTGGCTAAAATTGGGCTAATCATAATGGTCATATATATATATATTTTAAATAATTGTTTTCCACAAATTTATTTTATTTTATTTTTTATTTTTAATTTTTTATTTCAGGGTTTAGAATAAAAGGTTTTTCATGACTACCACTTGAAGAACAAAACTTTTAATAAGGGTAACTTGGTTCTATTACATGATAGCAAGTATGTGAACCATATTTCCACTGAAGATGTAGCACTTTGGTCCAATATTCTTATTGTAAACATCTATTGATTTAGAAACAAACCCCGTACTATTTTGGACTTCAGCCTCCGATGGAGGCAAAAATAATTTGGGACCCCTCCTTCTATTTTGGATGTTTCTAGACCTCCATGAACTTTACTGTATATTGTCTTCCTTTACTCCAAAACTTTTGTTTGTTGAGATTGTCCTGGTTCTTTCCCTTTGAAACTCATTAGGATCCTGTTGATGGCCATAATTGACCATTATAAACATTGAGGAAATCACCTAGTCAGGGTCTCAATTAGACCCTTTTCCGTTTGGTATGGTGATTTCAACTAGTTTAAATGGGTCCATTTACCCTTATCTAAACTATATAAAACTAAATATGAATATAATATAAACTAATCAAATCTAAATTAAATGAGTCAACTGAAATGAGGGTTCATCCAAGCCACACAGATGCTTGGTCCTGCGAAAGAAGACTTAATGAAATGCATTGAATTTAAACTAAATGTAAATGTATTCTAGTCTAAATGAAAACAAAAGAAATAAATCTATTCTAAATGTTAAAAATGCAAATGACAAGTAAAACTATCCTAACTTGGCATATAAGAATCAGTTCATAGACGCCAAGTGCAATTTAAAAATAATGGGGATTAAACATGTGATTTATGATTAATATTGAATTGCATAAGTAGTTGACTAACAACTGATATTATTTAATGCCATGCATGCTTTGTTTAGAAATTGAAAATGATAAGTTGTTTGAACATTGAAATAGTTCACATACTTAAATGATTGTTAAACCAATTTATAATAGTAAATCTCTGAGTAATAATTACTCAAATATTCATTATGTGCATGAGTAAATCCAAAGATAAATGTAAAATCTATGGAATTATAAGCACATATAGATGGTTATATAAAAAAATATCCGCATACAAAACATTAGTGCCACAATATGCAATCATTGATGTTGGGTGCATGCCTATTTTGAGGAAAGACCTATTGTTGGAAGGAAAGTCCTAATTTTGGAGCACGCGCAACAGCTGGCAAGAAAGCAGCATGTAGAAAAAGAAGAAAAAATAACATGCAAGAGGAAAAGCCACGTGGCGAGGAGGCAGACAAGACTAACCATATTAGGGTCAGGGTTTTTGATAAGGATTGTAATGACTATAAGCCTGTAAAATAGTATAAATAAGAACCTATGAGGTTTAGGGTGTGGGTGTTGTTTGGTTGGTTAAGTGGCTAAAGATTGTTGATAATTGTTGTTGAAAGCTATTGAGCTGTAGAAGAGTTGAGTAAGGTAGATTTTGAGGGTTAGATCACAGGCTGGGGAGTCTGGTGTGATCTAGTCCACCTCACAAAGGTTCCTTAACCTCATCAAGATTGTATTATTGAATATGTGATGCACGTAGCGCTAGATTTTGCACCAGACTAAATAAAAGAGCAGAGAAGCTAAATCTTTGTGGACGTAGCCCAGGGTGGGGTGAACCAAGATAAAACCTGTGTTATATGTGATGTTTTATTGAATGATTACTTTCTGTTAATGGTTAGTTTATGAATGATTGAATAACTAGATGTATTAACATGTATGCATGAGGCTAAAAATGAATGAATCTTAAGAATACTTGAATCAATAAAAATTTGAATGCATAAAGAAAAACAAGAATATACTCCTATATCCACACTGATTCCTTGACTGCAAACACCCGAGTATTGCAGATACCCATAGAGCTATCTCGGGTGAGACTGCGCGGTGCACTCTGTGCACAATGTTGCCTTCTGGTTTACCAAGAGGGCTGATAGTTTTAGAGGGCTTGTTGGAAACTTGTTCATATCTGAACCTGGGTCAACCAAAGAAGGAGAAGTAGAAGGGAGATCTAAACCAACAAATGGTTTCGCTGCCGGTTGGAACCATATGGGATTGAGTGGATGGGATTTATGGAAGAAACACTTGGAGAATGAAGGTATAGAAGGAATCCAACAAAGGTGGAGATCGAAATATGGTTGAAAATGAAAGAACTCGAGTTTGCGCAAAAGGACAACATAAACCCTAAACTAACACCGCACAAATATCTTGAAAAATGCGTGTTTAATGACATGCATGAGGTATTTTTCTGTGATTTCCCGCATTTGTTGCAAGAGTGGTTATTAAGGTTAAAATACAACCACCCTACAAATCGAATCAGACAACTAGAGTGGAATCATGTGGAGATCGCGCAGTTACAACAGGTTAATAACAAATTTACGAGCACAATAGATTCATGGTTAGGCAATATTGTTGTAGGGTTTATTACCGAATTTGTAGTAGATACAACAAAGTCTTACACCGCAACAGAGAAAGATTTTATAAAGGGATGCAGAGGTAAGTACATCATATCGATGTATACTTTAATCAAAATTTTATTGTATAACAACGGTGTGATGACCATGGAATAAGACATCTAAACTTCCTTTCGCACATGGGGGGAGAGGGGAAACACTAACATGAGGCTGAGAAAAGGAGGAAGAGATGGATAAGGGAAAGAAGAAGGAGGCCATGGACCCAATCATGAAGGAGGAAGATCAGATAAAGAAGATAATAAAAAAATCTAGAAAGACACGCAGTGGAGTACCCTACCAATATAAGATGAATAACAAGAAGAGAGCCATAGCTGACAGAGAGGGCTTCACAAGAAATGAAGAAGAGGTAGATGATCTACGAGATGTGGAGAAAAATGAGGAAATCCTGTGTGCAACATATGAAAGGAAAACAGGAGGTCCAAGGGCAGGAATAGAAGGTAAAACTCCAATCCAGATCATCGTCAGTGTGGAATCTACAACCCTGTGTGCGACTATCACACCAGAGAGAATACTAGAGTTTAGACAACCAAACTTTAGTGGAAGAAAGACAACAGGAAACACATTCAAGAAAGGAGCAACAACTCGAGGAGCCAGTTCAGGAAGTAACAATCAAGTATCTACACCGCGCGGAGGTAGTAGTTCAACACAATTTAAAATGCAGGACATGATTCCACGATCATATTACCAGAATTTCAGGGAGAGGCATCAAAGGACCCTGAAAAACACTTATTCATCTGTGAGAAGATCTGGGAAGAAAAACATATCACAGATGAGGATACACATAAAAACCCCTCTGTTACATCCTATAAGTACTTGAGAAACAATAAGATATATATATATATATATATATATATATATATATATATATATATATATATATATATATATATATATATTAAACATTCATAATCCTCATCAGAACATGAGAAGCATTATAGTAACATACATAGGTAGTACACATTATGTTTCTTTCATTCCATTGCACAACTAGATTTAGATACCACTTTAAGCATGAAGGATCCACCACATCACATAAGATGACATACAGACTACCCACCCAACCTATCCTGCAAGGTTAGGACTTCCAAGACACATAATCAACGCTAAAGTCTAGGATTCGTCCGATTGATCTTGACCATTTAAGGTCTCAAGACCGACGACTGTTTTGAGGAACAAGGAAGTATCTAATTCCCATATCCTTATCTAATTCAAAGTTCAATAAAATCTCAACATTACTTTCCGCAAATTCTTCAATTAACACAGAGAATCTGATACCTTAGTAAGCACCTCATAACACTAGGTATTATATTACAAAATAACTCATCACCGTACTAATTAAAGGTCAGGAAGAATTCAATATAATCATGACAAAAACTTAACAGTAAAAACAAAGTCCCATAATATCCATCTATCAATTGTGACAGTTTCAAATTACTAAACTTTTTCTCAATGTGTGACACCCTAGAAGGTACAACCAAAAAGATAGCTATTAGATCTACCTCACAAATTAAAAAGGAAAAAGAACAACAAAGAAGGACTCTCAACACAAGGTAGAAACCATAGGCCTACTCTGTACTTTTGTGAACCACATAAATTGTGAAGAAAATAAACCTATAACAGAAAGAAGCTCTGATCTAAGAACAAGTTAAACAGTTCTTTCAAAAGCTTGAAGCTTCTCTTCTAGTAACACAGTGAAACACCTCCTGAGTCAATTCCAGAAGTGCGTAGATGGCTTCTTGAAGGCCCAAGGTTCAGAAGATACAACACCTGAAGTGCACAAAGACCCTCTCAATTCGGGCAGAGGTCAAAACTTTTGGAAGTACAAGCTCAGGAGAGACAGTGAGAACATACATAGGGAAGGCACAAAGTACGCAGTCAACAAAATAGAATCCAGAGATCAGGAGGTGCATTAGAGTTCCTTTCAAGGCAAAGTTCCAGAGCAACATGGGTGCAGGGTTCAAAGGAGGATTCAAAACCACTAAACCAGGAGAAAGTTACATAGCCATCATATCTGGGATTTGTAGAGGAGGGTCGTCGGATCAACATTTGATTAAGTCTCGACCGTCGGATCTTAGTAAGGGTAAATCAATGATGGGGAACCATTGCGAGATCAAGGGGTCAAGTTAACTACTGTGCCATTTCCAGTTCCACAATACACGTGGGCCATCGATCGTCACCTACAAACAGATCAACGGTTGGCATCGGTCCCACTATCAACGAACAATTTCAATTGTAGAAATCAGGAGAGGGTTTAAACATCGTGCTAGTCGAGACTCCACAATCCTTCCTAGCCATCGATCTTTATGATCGATTTAATCACGACCGTCAAGTTAGACCGTCGATTAGCACCCAATGAGTTGAGCCGAGGTCATAGCTCTCGGTCATATGGAGGGAGGACTAGGCCCTTTGGGCTAGTTGACTGGGCCTCGAAGCCCAAATCGCGAGGTGGATCTACACCGTAGATTGGAGGTGAATGTTAGCTGTTGTATCCGTAAGAATTCAATGATTCAACAAATTTAAGGTCGCAATAGAAGGTTTGGAAACCCCGAAGCTATGAAGTCCCAAAGTGAAGGACATTCATAGATCTGACGAATGATCACGGGCCATTGGATCTACGAGCCTATGTTCTTCAACGGTTTGGTAATTCACTACTTTGGCACAACTAGGGTCAGTAAGTTAGGGTGAAGGAACTCCCTGAGTCCTGAATTCTAGAGTAAATCCTTGCCATCCAACGATGGGTACACGTGTTCGTAGATCCGAGTATTCAGAATTTCGGCCATTCGGGAGGTGGTGGTTGAAGGTTGTGAAGGTGGGAAAGGTCCCGAACTCCCAAAATCCTGATATTAATCCCGACCGTTGTTTTTGGTAAATCCAGTACCGTTAGATCTAGGGGTTTGACCTTCGCGAATTCAAAAGAAACATGAGTGCAACAACTAGAAATTCTGAAGCTCGGAGCCCGAAGTGCCGAAGGGTCGAAACCCCATTCTCATAAACTCTATCCCAACTGACATGTCAATGCCACCTATCAACTGATTTCAGATGACACATGACACTCATTTTGGGTACTTTGGGTTATGTCATGTGCGCTTACTCAGGTAACATGTGTCACTCTCAATGTTGTGACACATAATCGATTGTGAAAACATGGTTACCATGTCACTTTGAAAGAATGGAATCCAGAGAAACACAGTTCTTCGAAGTGTCGGAGCTCCGAATTTACTTCTAGACATAGATCAGAGCAAGGTAAAGGGACCATTGAACTCTGAGTTTATTTGGATTTGACTCTCCGCTAAGTTAAGAGGTAAAGTAAAGGAATATGAAGACCCTGAAGTTCCAAACTCCAGAGTGGACGAAAACTGTCGATATAAGGGAAGTGTAAGCCTTCAGATCCTGAGATCTTCGATAGTTCGACGATCCAAGTGGAATAGACTCAGGATATGAAGCGGAAAAACCCTAAGGGTCGAAGTTTCGTAGTGTATCTCCACTGTAGAAACTTGTGTGAGGAGAAACTCCACCAGCCGTTAGATTAGGATGTCAAAAGTCAATGAAGGAGGGTGGTAGGGCAGGGTAACCTAAAACTTCCGGTCAACTCAGCTCACGACCGACTTCGGTCGGTGAACACTTTGGGAGAAAAGGAGTCGAGTTAATGAAACCTCCAGAGCGTTGGAGTTCCGGAGCCCTGAATAACGCCCATTTGACCTAGCACTAGGTTCTGGCTTCTGGTCACATGCTTAACTTTGTTTTTGGAAAAGGGTTTACGCACTACAGGTTAAGGGTCAACTCTCGAGACTTTGACAGGCCTCCCTAGTTTCAAAAACCTTGGATTTAACTTCAATATAGCACATGCGTTCACGCTGCAAGTAACTCGAGTTCAACAACGAAATCAACGAGAAAACACGACATGGCTAACTTGTAGGATTTCGATGAAAATTACTCAGGGACTCACGATACAGTTAGAACTACACCTCAAATGACAAGCGAGCAATACATTGATAATGTCCTAACATAAACCCCTTAAAAACTTTGATCAAACATATTCAGGTAAGGATAAAATTACAGACTTAAACATAAGCTATATGAAATATAAGTCTTTCACTTAAACAGGGAGGATCCAATCGATATACAAAGTTATGAAAAGTTCTAAAATTTACAGTGAAGATTTAAAATATAACACTGTGGCTATTATTTGTTTGTCAACAAAAGTAACACTTGACATTTAGACTTTCAAATGATTCTACAGTGACTCTATCCATCTACTGTACTGATATTCTCATAATATAAACAAATTAAGCTTATAAATACCAGAAATCTATGAAACCTATGTGTTGAAGATTTCCTTCCAAACCTTGCGCTCTCTCCCTTCCTTCGCTTGCTAATCACAGAGACTTCACCGGTACCTCCCAGGGAACACTAGGGGTACTCTTCTTCCCCCTTAGCCCCCCAAGACGCAAATGGGACAAGCACACAAAAACCAGAACACAATAGCTTCCAGGCTTGCCTCGCAAGGAAGAACTTCAACTCTTTTCACAAGCCTGGAGACCCAACTCTCACAAGTAAAAACACAATCAATCTAAAATTCAACAGCATAATAGTGCCTTCCACAGGGTCCGATCCCCTTCTCTTCTACTTCCCTTCCTTTATAGAATTATCCCTCACAAAAATCTGTCCCTCATGCATAATTCGTTAATTTTTAGAATTTAAGATCAAGGATTATTCATCCACTACAGGTGTCACATTCTCCCAAGGTTGCACAAGTAATTTCTCTTTTATTTTTATTTAAAAGCCACCTTTCCTCACATTACCCCATGTGTTCCTAAATTTCCTCTTAGTTGTCTCTTAATCTCCCCAATCCCCTTAATTAATGGTTTTGTCCTAACTAGGTTTTAGTTAGGGTTGGATTAGGAGTCTTCTTAGTTAGGCCAGAGTTGGTTGACTCAAATTTTGTTCTACGCACAACCCATTCTCTCAAGTTGAATTTATTTTTAAACAAGGATTTATTTTTAACAATTTCATGCACCCTTGTGTATTTTATCAATTCTTTAGGTTCTTACTTACTATTTCCTAACCATTGATTTCCTTCAAATCTTTAATCATGTCACAATTCAATTAGCCCCTTTATTTAAAATTTATGGTTGGCTTTAATAATTAATACTCTATTGTTTAATTAATTATTTTAATCCATGAAGGTCAAATCATTCGAGTGTTTTCTAGGCCACCTATGTTTATTGACTCAGGTTTCAATTGTGCGACATGCCCTTGAAGATGCAACTCATGCTCCAAGGGTACCACTCACGTTGACTTGTTTTTGGAAGTTTGACCAACCCCTTGGATTCAAAACTCCATTCGGTCGACCTTGTGAGAGACTAAGGGATTATATATATATATATATATATATATATATATATATCATACTAAAATCCATCATACATCATATGTGCATAATAATGAAATATTCAAACAATACAATCGACTCCCTGACTCAATATGGAGTCCAAGGAATCCCTTTGATGCCACCGACATCCATAAACTGTCATGTGTCCTGCACACTCAAGACAACTTGTCAAAAGTACATGTCAACACATATATACATCAATAAAATCAAGCATTTATAACACCTCAACATCATCACATATAACCCAAAATTTGAATGAAATCACAATGTTCATACCTGGATCACTTGCAAGCAAGTGTCCTCAAAGAATAAGTCAATAATAGTATGCTCAATAGAGCGGGATGTTACAATACAAAACTCATGCAATTAGCTATCACGCTAAGAGACATCGCATTAGATTGGTACATGATCTTAGATGTAAAAAATCCATCAGGAGTAATAAGGACTATTACAAATGCAAAAAAAACTATTGATAAACGAATTTCAGAAGCCCAACTTAGAGGATCAGTATATGAGTGAAATGATTGAAATAAGGCAAAAACCAGGTGAGTCTGTTTGAGAGATTGATCGGAGGTTTAAGCATTTAAAAGGTAAGTTGAAATATGAAATGGATGACATGCAACATAAGAATCTATTTGTGAACTCATTGATACCACATTTGAAATACCCATTAAGACAATAGAAGTTGCAAACTCAGGCAGAGGCTCTGCAAGCAACCTTACAACTAGAATATAACCAGTATCAACAGACATATCCAACAATAGAGGAGTTGAAGGAGGATTTGAAGAATCTAACATTTCAACTTAACCAAAGCAAGGATAAAGAGAAAACATAAGTTGTTTGGTGTACCTTATGTAGGACATAATGACATCATAATAATGAATGTCCTACTTTCACGCAGTATATGAGAACATGCATGCCAAAGCCATTTCCCACAAGAGGACCATGGTGCAAGATTTGTGAGACATATGGACATGATCCATATCATTTTCCAATGATGCAGAAGTATAAGACAATGCCTAAAAGTTCATATTGCAATTTTTGCACTTTAGTGGGTCATCATGGTAAGGATTGTAGGACGATGGAGCTGATGAGAGAAAGGACTTCATATACTTAAATGGTGCAAACAGAAATGATGACATGACAACATGCACCTCCGTTCAACCAAGTACCACCACCATACAATAATGCGCAACAACAGTACAACACTGCACAACCGTAGTATAATAATGCACATCCACAATATAATCCCGCACAGTATAACTAGGCACCTTAGTACAATGCACCATGAGGGGATCAAGGTGGATATAGAGGAGGAGGATGAGGCAGAGGAGGATTTGGACGAGGCAGAGGATCAGTAGTGTTCCATAAATGCCAACAACCAAGACATTATGCAAGGGAATGTCCCCTTCCACAAACAACATGTATGTACTATTGCACAACAGATCATGACACATAAGACTGTCTGATACTATTGGGGAAGATCCAAGAAAAAAGGAACTAGAACAACCAAAATGTTCAGTGGATCTCTACAAAATCTAGGGAGGATGGGAGAAACATCAATATAGTCACTTGAGGAGGAGCTAAGACAGGATCAGACGTAGTAAAACAAGATCCAACGCAACACCAATGGGTTAAGAAGAATATTGAACCACATAAGTAGCTTGATGCACGAAAATAAAAGGAAACATTCAAGGAGGTTAGACAAGAGTTTCTCAAGCAAAATGTTGCGCTTACATCAAATTCACAACAAACTCAAAACTCCCCAATGTACGATATGCCCTCCTCAATGGACCATACCAGTAAAGGACAACCTTTAGAGCAAGTAAGTACCATAATTTTTTTTTTGCAGTTTGTTAAGCTATTGAATGACCCATCATCTGTTAATGTTTTACAAAATATGATAGAAATATGTAACAGAGAGGAGGAAGGGAAGTTGTAACAGAAAACACTCAATCATCTCCATACTAGAAGAAGGACAAGCAAAGAATTCAGACTAAATACTAATATTGGAGATTTCAATATGGGATATATTATACTAGACTTAGGCTTTGAAGTAAATGTCTTACCTAAGAAGACATAGCAGTGTATGGGAGAACCTACACTAGGTTATTCACATGTCCAACTGAAACTAGAGAATCAACACAGAGTATTACCAACTGGAAGGCTTAAATGTGTGACAGTGGATCTGGATGGAGTGCGCAGCATGTCAGACTTTGAAGTAATAGAGATAGTACATGGCACAACACCTTACCCAACATTGTTTGGACTGGATTGAGAATTTTATAACCAGGCTATAATCAACCTAAAGACAAGGAAAATGACATTTGAATGAGGTGAGTATAGAGTCATTGCACCATTGGATCCATCCAAAGGAGAAAGGTTTGTATAACCCACTTGTTTGGATCTGGAGGAAATAAACCAACTGTACAGAACCACCGCACGAGAAGAGGATTATGTTAACCCAAATCAGATGTAGGTTTGGAGAATTGGCAACAAAGGTTACATGAAGTTTCCATAAGGAGGTGTGCAAGAATAGACTGCGCAATAAGATGGGTTGGCACATAGATAAGACAACCTCCCAGTTTTCATGGGTTAAATGATTTAGAGGAATTTTTGAAAAAATATGAAGAGGAAGTATTAGAAAATTAGAGGCTCTTAGCCCTAGATATCACACTCAAGGCCACACCTGCAAGATGGTGGGGTGTGTACAAAGAAACTATTTAGGATTGGTACCAATGTAAATGATTACTGCACATTAGATTTGGCGCATAGTAGGGGAGCAATAAAATGTAGAGTTATGATGGATAGGGAACACCAGTTGAACACTTAGAGAAGTGCAAGGCACAATGGAGGATGACACCACCAGATGAATGGCCTCATCATTTTATCCATACATTGGAAGGAATTCCAGGGAAATGGTATATAGACCAGGAGATGAGTAGATGCACTACAGAGTGGACATGCTTACAACAAAATTTCGTAGTAACCTTATTTGAACTTGAGAACCCCAACATGGATTCGACATTGAACCTGATACATGGAATGATATTTACTGATGAACTAAAAGTTGAAATCATGACATAATATGAACAACAAAATAGATAGACAATTAAAGAGTTACTCTCATGTTATCATGTGGAAGAGGAAGCACCAGATGAAGATGATCCGCGCACCATTCATATTACCTAGATGAAGATGATCTCTGGAGTCAGAAGTATTTGTTGCACCAATCAAAGTTAAGAAAGTCAACATTGAGATGAATTACAATCCTAAAATGGCAAGTATTAGAGACTATTTTGGATGAACAAGCAGTAGAAAGAATAATAGAGTTGTTGCATGAATACAATGACATGTTCCCAACGACCTTTACAGAGATGAAAGACATAACAGGGGAGCTAGAAGAGATGAAGATACCTCTCAAACCTGTCAGGCATATACCTTATACACTGAATCCAATATATAAGCAAAAAGTGAAAGCATAAATTGACAGAATGTTGGAAGCTGGTATCATAGAACCAGTAGAGGAATCTAAATGGATCAGTCCTATGGTAGTCCAAGAAAATAAACAAGGGGGGATAAGTATTTGTGTAGATCTGAGGAAACTGAATGATGCTTGCTTACATGACACTTTCCCTACCCCTTTTATAGATGAGGTCTTAGAGAATGTGGGAGGCCAGGAGGCATATTCATTTACATATGGATTATCAGGTTACCATCAGATCAAAATAGCTCCAGAAGATAGGTATAAGACTACTTTTGCTACAGAATGGGGATCTTACCAATATACAATCATGCCATTTGGGCTGAAGAATGCACCAACTATCTTTTCAAGGGTAGTCATATCTTCTTTTAAGGAATTCATACATCACTTTCTAGAAGTATATTTGGATGAATGGATTGTATATAGTATGTTAAAAGATCATGTATAAGTGTTAAGACTCATGTTGGAAAGATGCAGACAATGTTAGATCTCATTAAACATCAAGAAATGCATTTTTGGGACACCTTTTGGAATATTGTTGGGACATATAGTGTGTAAACAAGGTTTACTAGTGGACCCTGCTAAGATTGCAGTCATTGTAAATTTACCACCACCAAAGTCAGTGCCCCAGTTAATGGAAACATTGGGACATACATGCTATTACAGGAAGTTTATAAAGGAGTATGCACAGATTACTACACCCATGGAAAAAATATTAAAGAAGGACACCAGATTTTAGTGGAATGATGATTGTCAACAAGGATTGGCCACCTTAAAAAAAAATATGGCCACAACACCTATCCTAGTATTCCCAGACTCGGAAAAGACATTTCACGTGCATGTAGATGTCTCAGCCATAGTACTTGGAGAAATTTTGGCGTAGCCGAGATCAGGGGACTTAGACCATCCTATAGAATTTGCAAGTATAAAGTTGTTAGAATCAGAGCATAATTACAACACCATAGAAAGAGAAGGCCTAGCCATGGCATACACACTTCAGAAATTCAAGCATTATTTACTAGGTAAACACTTTAAAATGTTCACAGACCATTCTTCCCTCAAATATCTAGTCAACAAACCAGTGTTGGGGGGAGAGGATCTATAGATGGCTATTGTTATTCCAAGAATTTGACTTCGAAGCAATAGTCAAACTAGGGAAGCTGAATCCAGGATTTGATCACATGTCAAGGGTAACTAATGGAGAAGAACCTACTAACTTGGAAGAGAACTTCCCTGATGCACAACTGTTTTCATTACAGGTAGTTGATGAATACTTCGTTGATATTATTAAATACTTAAGTACATGGGTTGCGCCACAAGACTTTAGTACTGCACAAAAGAAAAATATGGTAGTCAGAGCTACAGACTATCAACTTATTTCAGGACACTTATACAAAATGGGCACAGATAAAAGGCCCAGAATTTTAGTAGAAGCTGATGAAGCTATAGCTGGAGGACACTATGCAGGAAAAGCTACTGCGTGAAAACTATTGCGTGCAGGATTATGGTGGCCAATAGTCCATAAATATGCTAAGGAATATTTCCATAAATGTGATGTTTTCCAGAGGGTTGGTAAACCCAACATAAGGGATGAGATACCTTTGATACCACAAGTGACTCTGCAGGTATTTGAAAAATGGGCTATAGACTTTGTGGGACCTATTAATCCACCAACAAAAAGGTTAGGAGTTAGATACATCATTACTATGACTGGATATTTAACAAGATGGGCAGAAGTAACATCAGTCAAAGACTATAGCGTAGAGACAACAACACACTTCTTGTTTGAGCAAGTGATCACCAGATTTGGATGTCCCAGGATTCAGATGAGTGACAAGGGCACTCATTTTATCAATGAGACCATTAGAGCTATGATTGAGTATTTTGAATTCTATCACCATAAGAGTACACCATATCATCCTCAGGCAAATGGAACAATAGAAGCTTTCAATAAGATCTTGGAAAATGCTTTGACTAAAATCTGCAATGTTAACAGGGATGATTGGGACTTGAAGATACCAATAGTATTATGGGCATATAGGACCACATGTAAGAAGTTGACATGACATACACCATTTAGACTGGTGTTTGGGCAGGAAGCAACAGTACCATTAGAATTTCTGGTACCCAGTCTGTGCGTAGTAGCAATTACCAACATGAAATAAAGAGGCGCAGTATAAGAAATGTTAAATCAATTAATGGAAATGGAAGAGGATAGGATTCTAACAGGATTTCACCAGGAAGTATAGAAAGTAAGAGACAAAGCTTGACATGACAGACATGTTAAAAATAAGAGTTTTAAGGAGCGAGACCTAGTCTTTCTCTATGACAACAAATTTTTCCAACACCCTGGGAAGTTTAGAATGCATTGGCCAGGGCCATATGAAGTAAAGATTGTCATAGATGGGGGATATGTATAGCTACAAGACTTGGGAGGAACAAAACTGAAAGTAATGATCAACGATAGTCAGTTGAAACTGTACAGGGACAATTGACCTACTAACCCTTAAAAGTTACAACGTAGTGGGAAAAGGTATGTATATAGTGTACTATAGCAGATATTAGGACCAAAAAATGATGAAAATAAATAAAAAGGAGAAAAAGAGGAAAAAAGAAATACAAAAGTAGAAAAGAAAGAAAATACAAATATATTGGAAAACATCATGCACACACATAGTGGAATCAACACGACAAAAATAAAAAGTGACCACGTGCAGCATATGGTTGACAGAAAGCAAAATACCACACACTAAGAAAAATTCATAGTAGATATGTACGACACATCAGAAAAGTGCAACACACCGAAAAAGTGCAGTGTACCGGAAAAGAAGCCAACAGTCGGAAAAGAAAAAACCGACCGTTAGGGCAAAAAGGCACAAATTGGGCATTTATGAAACTAAATGAAGCGTACTCAACAAGCTTCAACGACTTAATAACAACCAAAGAATCTTATCCGAGAAGATTCAGGGAAATTATGACGCCCTCTATAAAAGGGAAACACATGCCAAACAAGACTTATTGTGCAGTTGCAAACTCGTGAAGCTAACGAGCAAGAAGATGAGAGGCGAACATGCGAGTACATAGATTGAAGTAGTCGAAACTCAATCGAGAAAGCAAGAATTACCCACGATGGCACCTCCAAAGGTTGGCGCACCAATCCAAACTGCATGGAAAACATGTAGCAGTCTCATGTGACTGTAAGAAACCATAGAGGCGGAGCAAGAAATGACACAAAGAGAGGGAATCGTCGATGTCGACGCAATTCCCTCACCGCAGGTTGAACGAGTGAGCACCACATTGGTTGAGGAAGAAGAACAAGCTCGGACGTTGGCCGGGATGGATATTGACTCGCACGACAGTGCACAGGGCCACGAACCAGTTGCCACAGGCAACCCACAACAACCTACGAGGGCTGAAGTAGCCCACAAAAAAAATCGTGGCGACAACAAGTGAATAGAGTCTATTGGGCCGAGACCAAAACCGATGGGGGGGTCCACGCAGCAGGAAGAAGTACATACTGAAGACATCACAGGGAAGCCAGAGTCTGGTGGGGAAGAAAGAGAACTAGAGGCTGGGACCTCTAGCATGATAGTAAGAAGAAAGGGAAAATAACCCATCGCGCGGTCCCCATGCAAGCCACCTGACTCCTCAATTGTTTTGTCATGCATTCCAAAGGGGGTGCAAGCCACACCAACTCTACTGGGTTGTGTGGAAAGGCTGAGATACACAGACCATGATGTGTCTGACACCAACAAATTCCCAGAATTTGCGCAACAGGTGTACATGGAGAGCATAGGCACAAGATCATTTGGAGACCCAATACTACAACCAAAGTAATGGGTGATAGGCTTGGCAAACATAGGGATCCTAAACCTGGTAGAGATTCCCCACTTCGACAGTGGAAAAGAGGTGAATAATTGTGTCAAGAAGTTGATGGCAGTCCTCCACGGAGGATTCTTATGGTTAGAAGAACCTGTCTCCATTGACGTAGAACTCATTGCCTTCACCACAGGCCTGCCATCAATGGGCGAGAGTCTCGCGTAGTACCTGTACGACAAAACCAAAGAAAAATATCTTGTGGAAGAGATGAAGAAGACATACGGGATAGAAAGAGGCTCACATGGAATTATTATCAAGAGAATCAACGACGCAACCACCAGGATGTCCACAAAATTATTGGCATGTAATTTACTATGCAAATTCCACAAGGAGGAGGTCCCTGCAGGGGTTGTCCTAGCAACAATACAATGTGTAAATGGAACCATGATCAATTGGGCGCCATATTTACTGAACTTGTTCCTAGATGACTGCAAGGATGCGTAGGATTTGGGAACATAGTTCCATTACTCTTGGCTCATGATCCTAAAAGATTTAATCGGATGGAAGGAGCCTCCCTACTCATACTTCTACGACAGAGTAGGAAACTATCGCACAACATGATACATGTCAATGAAAAACACTTCAGATCCCAAACGAAGAAGTGGAAATGTTGACACCTTTGCTTGGTATCTTAGTGACATTCAATACAACATAGCCAACACTTGGCGGATCATTCCGGAGGTGTTCACGCAATATCAAGGGGTAGCCAAATTTAGGGCTACGTGACACAACATGTGGATTTAAGTGCATAGGGATCCAGAGAAGGAATGGATTCAACTTTGCTTCTGCATTAATGCAGATGAAGTTGAAATGGTGATGAGATACTAGCAGTATGACTGGAAGATCCCAATCATTACCAAGGAAATTCCAAAGGGAAAGGAGGTAGAAGCAGGGTCATCCAAGACACCTGCATGAGGAAGTGAACAACAAAGAAGCCAACGCAGCAGGTGAAGCCAGGTAAAAATCTAGCGCAACAAAAGAAGGGTAGCGCTCCAAAGAAGCATGCACAAATAGGAAAGAAGGACAATGCCTTGGCGCAGGAAGAACAAGGAAGGGGGGACACAATGACGCAAGAAACCCCTTCAAAAACTACTCCACAAGAAACAAGGCCACCCAAATGACCAATTATACATACAGGGGGCCGCACAAGAAAGCCAAGGCCCATAAACAAATCCCATAATATACAATCACCGAGGATGATGCTGATCTTGTCATAGAGAGAGTCTAGGATGGCGCAATGGAGGAGTTTGAAGAGGCTGAGAACCAAAGAAGAAGGATACATAACAAGTTGGTTGATATCAAGTAGGTCCTAGAGCAGATACAAGCAACCCAGAGGCAAGAAAGGGGAACATAGCCGATCCCTCAAGCAACAGAAGCCGAGGATAGGAGTGCACATAACGAAGAAGAAACAACCCAAACCGTAGTGCAAGAAAGTCTGAGATTCCAAATAATAACAGAAATGTTGTAGGTTGACGAGGCCACAACTCAAACACAACTCAAAGACTTGGCGTAGGTACAATTGGTATTATCTCAAATAACAACAAAGGCATTGTACAAACTACAAGTCAGTGTCGCGCAGGAAGTGAAATCACGAGCTAGAACAGACGCGACGGAATTGCAAATAGCTAGAGATGGAAAGGATGCCCTAGAACTGGTCATTGAGCAGGTAAAGTCAGAGATGAAAGAAGAGAAACAACGTGCATATAATTTAGAGTATAAGCTGAAGGAAGTCTTCATAGGAATTCCAAACAGTGCGTAGACAACCATGAGCATTACAGAACCTCAAATTTAAATCATCGCGTAGATGCTCGAGGACTACAAGAAGGAGATCGAGGAGATTAAATAAAAATTAACCCCAACTACTCCTTCTGAAGCTATGGCTGAAAGGGAACAACATGCAAGTGGAAATGATGGAGAAAGAAGCTGAAAAGGTCACACAAATAGTTGATAGGACCGCACAACTATGGATGATGTTGGAAGAAGATGATAGGGTCCAACAATTAGACCAACAAGATGAGGTAATGAACAATGCAATCCAGAAGCTAAAGCAATGAAAAAAGTCCATGAGCATTATAGAGAGAGTGAAGGGCATGTAGGAAATGAAGACCCTGCAGGCAAAACTGAAGACTACTCATAATAACAAGAACACCAGACAAGCCCAATTAGAACCTCTCCAAGAGAAAGCAACACAAATAATTTCAAAACTAGAGAAGGAAAATACAAGAATGGATCAAGACCATGCTAAGAGAACAAAGTCTCTCAAGGGGCATATCACAACACAGAGGGTAGAAGAGATCACCGAGAAAGCTGCACAAGCTAGAGCAAAAGGGGAAGAATTAGAAGAAAAATTTCACAGCTTGGTAGAGGCTCTTTAGGGAGCATGCACTAACTGAGTGGCTCTGGACGAGCCACATGTCAGTGTTGGGGGCTTGTTGGGTGCATGCCTATTTTGAGGAAAGACTTATTTTTTGAATGAAAGACCTAATTTTGGAGCACACGCAACAACTGGCAAGAAAATAACATGCAAAAAAATAAGGAAAAGCCACATGGCGAGGAGGCAGACAAGCCTAACCATATTAGGGTTAGGGTTTTTGATAAGGATTGTAACAACTATAATCTTGTAAAACAATATAAATAAGAACCTAGGAGGTCTAGGGTGTGGGTGTTGTTCGGTTGGTTAAATGGCTAAAGATTGTTGATAATTGTTGTGTAAAGATGTTGAGCTGTAGAAGAGTCAAGTAAGGTAAATTTTGAGGGTTAGATCACAGGCTGGGGATCCTGGTGTGATCTATTCTGCCTCATAGAGGTTCCTTAACCTCATAAGAATTGTATGATTGAATATGTAATGCGTGAAGCGCTGGATTTTGCAGCAGACTAAATAAAAGAGCAAATAATCCAAATATTTGTGGACATAGCCCAGTATGGGGTGAACCACGGTAAAACCTTTGTTCTATGTGATGTTTTATTGAATGCTTACTTTTTGTTAATGGTTAGTTTATGAATGAATGAATAACTAGATGTATTAGCATGCATGCATGAGGCTAAAGATGAATGAATCTTAGGAATAGCTGAATCAATAACAAGTTGAATGCATAAAGAAAAGAAAGAATATACTCCCAGATCCCCACTCATTCATAGACTACAAATACCGGGGTATTGCAGTCAACCATAGAGCTATCTCGGGTGAGACTGCATGGTGCACTCTGTGCGCAACGTTTCCTTCTGGTTTAATAGGAGGGCCGATAGTTTTAGAGGGTTTTGTTGGAAACCTGTTTAGATCTCAACCTGGGTCAACCAAAGAAGGAGAAGTACAAGGGAGATCTAAACGAACAACTGACATAAATCTGCCATAAATGAAAGAATGAGATTATAATCAAACATATAACAATATTTGAATGGAAATACAATCATAAACCTCTAAATCTCATGATCTACCTCTTACAAAGAGTTCTCCAATAGTCCTCCCATGACACCAAGCTCTACTTACAAAGAACTAAGTCACAATAGTGTGAAATATTCCTCAATAACAAAGATTGGATCTCAGGAAGAGAATCCCCAAGATCAGATCTGTGTCTTAATCTAATCTTAGAGGAAAATTCCTCATTTACAATAGTGCAAAGAGACCTTCTCTTGCAGAGATTATCCCCCCTCCCTTCTGTTACACATGGATTTGATATTTATACATTACCATGATCCATTTAGTTCTAGAACCATATGTCATATCAAATCTCTGCTGAGCATAACGAAGAATTTGGAAACCGACTGTTTCAGGATTTCTCTAAGAAAATCCATTTCAAAACATTAAACATATCTCTCAGACTATCCACTTTAAGAGAAAAGCACACGTGAGTAAGGTAAAAGGGCCCCTTCCGCAAGTGGGTTTTCGACGATTTTTGAAATTCCTCACTGTTTGCTCGTAATTTACCCCGTAAAATCAACTTTATGATTTGACACAGATTTCAAATTCATCATTGTTCGAACACAAGTAGATGTAGGATCATATATTCAAAATTGTTGTTGATTTTCCTTGATAAATTTGGATACAAAATCTTGCCACAATCACATTGTAACTAAAATGTATCCAATTGTTGGGATTCTCTTTTGCGTCTGGAAAATGGGGACTTCTCCCACAACTATTTCTTAGCAGGAGATTTTAATATCATAAGAACATTGAAGGAAAAAAGAGGGGCCTCAATTGTTAGAGACCAATTCAGGGAAAAGCTAGATGATGTGATCTTAGCTCATGAGTTGTATGATGTTCCATCAAAGAAAGGGTCCTTTACCTGGAAAAATAGAAGAGCAAGTCCAGGGCATATAGCTACACGATTAGATAGGTTTCTCATCTGTTCTCCCTTCCTATATCCCAATGGGTCTTTCTCCTCCCAAGTTCTCCCTTGGGAGAGTTCTGATCATAGGCCAATCTCCCTCGTGTATGAAAGTGAGGTAAATTGGGGTCCTATTCCATTTAAATTCAACCCCTCATGGATGGAAAGGAAGGACTTCCTCCTACTAATATCCAATACTTGGGGTCAATGAATAAAGGGTTACCTGACACACATCTGGGAATAAAAGATAAATATTACTAAATTAGCAATTAAGCAGTGGGCAAAAAACTTTTCTTTTCCTCTTCATCTCAAGGTATTGGAAAAACAAAAACAGTTCGAAGGAATACATACAAAATCGAAATCTCGGAGGTTCATCCAACAAATCTCAAAAGAGAGCAGGAGGAACATAGGGAGTATATTAAAGCAATACAAGAGGAAGAAACTTCGTGGAGGTTAAAATCTAGGAGTTTCTGGCTAAAAGAGGGAGATAAGAACACTGCCTACTTTCATAAGCAAGATAAAATGAGACAATGGACAAACAATATTAAGGAAATAAAGGATCAGGTAGAAGAAACAAGGACTTTGAGCAAATAAAAGTAACAACTTCTTCCCATTATAGTTCATTATATTCTACAGATAGAGTTTTGGACAAGGATTTGAGTAATCTTTTCCTCTCCCACCTCCCATCTATGATATTTTTGGAGGATAATAAAAAGTTAAATAAACAAATAGAGGAGGAGAATATTCTTTAAGTAATAAATCAATTTCACCCAGATAAAGCCCTAGGTCCTGATGGATTCACCATTCATTCACTTCTTCAAGAGATGCTCATCAATCATCAAGTTTGACTTCATCAGAATGTTGAGATACGTTCAAAAAACTGGAAGAATGGGAGGAGCCACAAAAGTTTGGATTCGATAAAGATTTTGTTTAATGGATTGAAGCTTGTATTTCTAGCCCTTGGATTGCCCCGCTCATAAATGGTAGATCATCCCCTTTCTTCAAATCCTTAATAGGTCTCAGGCAAGGGTTCCCTCTTTCTCCTTTTCTTTATGTTTTAATGGTTGAATCTCTCAATAGAAGATTGGAATGGGAGCGCTCCTTTGGTAGTAGTCTGGGTCTTTGCATCACTTGAGGGATAAAGCTTATAAATCCCTCCCAATTTGTTGATGATACATTAATATTATGTGGGGCTTCAAGGGTAATGGCTGGGAGAATTAAATTGGTTCTGGATCAATTCCTTTAGGTTTCTGGGGTTCTTATCAATGATAACAAAAGTCAGATATATGTTTGGAAATCTAGTGCGCAAAGGGTGATAAATATTGACCAAATCCTTGGCTTTCCTCTATCGATTGATTGGAAGATTTTTAAGTACTTAGGACTGCCCATTTGTTTGAATTCCATCGCAGGAGAATATTGGCATATTCTGATACAACAAATCAGGGACAAAATGGAATCTTGGGGGGCGATATGGATTAATATAGATGGGCATTTGGTTCTTGTTAAGTTAGTGATTTCTTCATTGCCTCTCTTTCAATTCTCTTCACTATTGACACCCCAGGGAGTAAAAAATAATTTGAGCCAACTAATCCACAATTTTTTGTGGCAAGGGGGGAAATCCAACTCCAAGAAATTTCACCTTGTGAACTGGAATATAGTAAAAGCACCTAAATCCCATGGAGGCCTAAGAATTAGAGACCCAAAACTGGTCAACATAGCAATGGGATTGAAGTTGTGATGGAGGATAATGACAAGACAAAAAGAATGGTGGAAGACAAGCATAATTAAAAAATACTAGATGGGTAAACAAAGGAGGTGTGTTGATTCAATTCCCTCTATTAGGCATGGGTCCCCAATATGGAAATTGTTTAGGGTTGTTATTCCTTTTATGCATCAACATATTTTCCATGTCTCGAGTAATGGGAAGGATATTTAGCTTTGGAAGGATAAAATCTTGGGATGTCCCCTTCTGAATGAAATCTCCTAGATAGAAGAGTTAAAAAGTTGGTTGAAGGAACAACATAAAATAACACTTGCAGACATCTCAGAATGGAATAATAATGGCACTTGGAAGGGATGGAATATTGGGGACTGCCTTCCCCTATTCTAGGATCAAGTACAATTTATTTTAGGGGTGTTAAAAGGGGTTGATCCTCTCCATAATACCACATGGGACAGCCAGGGCTGGGGCACAAATGGGTATACAATGAAAGAAGGTTATAGAGAATTACTTGAGAAGTCAAGTCTCCTTGAAAAATCATCTTGGTGGATCAATATCTGGAACACATATGGTCTCCCTAAAATCAATTTATTCTCCTAGAATCTTGCACATGGGAAGGTTCTTACAGGAGAAAATCTATTGAAAAGAGGTTTCCAAGGTCCATTTAGGTGTCCACTTTGTGAAAAAAATATGAAAGTATTTAACATCTCTTATGGGATTGTGAGTTCACTAAATAAGTCTGGTTCAATTTATTTAAGGCGTTACATGGTAAAGTCCATTAACTAGCTAGCTATCGACCTCTTTTGGGAAAATAGGAAAAGTATTATCAGGGCTCCTTTCAAAGAAAAGATGTATTAAAAGGAACTTGGAAGCCCCCCCCCAAATATGTATATTGGAATATTTGGCTAGCAAGGAATCATGAAGTATTCTAACAAAAGAAAAACTCGCCTCAAAGTGTCACTAGCAAGGCAGTAACCCAACTTTCAAAATATATAAACTCCAAAAGATCAAGTGAGGAGGATCAAGCGGTATGGAGCAAAGATGAAACTGAATGGTTCTTGAAATTTAATCTCCTGTTAGTCCAAATGTCTAAGTCTCATCAACAATGACATTGGAAGCTTCAATCTCCAACCTCCAGTCTGGCATCATGGATTTACTCTCAATCTTTCCATACTCTCTTTTTTGATTAAGCTTAAAAGGGAAATCCAGGGGAGGCAGGTGCGGGGGCAGGGGGTTTTCCCTAGATCCCAGAGGAAATAAAGTCTTGGACTATTATTGGAATTTAGGAATCGAAACTAATAATAGAGTAGAAGCCTACGCTCTATTTCAAGGAATCTATTAGTCAAACAGAACCAAATCAAGACCTTGAATGTAGTCGGGGACTCCAAAATGATTATCTGTCTTATGATCTCAGGTTCCTCATCGAAGGATCTTTTGCTAAAGAAAATTGTGGATCGTCTTATCACATGAAGTTGTCGGGAGTTGTATGTGTTTGCTATGAATACCCAAGTCTGCACCCCTGCTCCATCTCCCTCTTTTCTACACACCATTCCTAGGTTTTTCCCCTTATGGTTGACAAAGTCATTTTCCCTTTCCAATCAATGATCTGGTTTTCCTTAGGGTCTTGCTTAATTGATTCTCGGCTCATGGGTTTTTGCCGTTTTTTTAAAGGAATGAACACATATCGTGATCTTTGGTCCAAATTACTGATCATATTATTTGTTATGGATTGTCCAGGGAGAATTCGAGGTTTGCGATTTGGGAAAAACCAGTGAAGCCATTGTCAAAAAGGCTGAAACCCGATGTTCTGAAGAGGAATAAGGGTATGATCTAAGCCATTGATCGTTGGTTAAGGAGGACCGTTGATCTCCGTGTGTGGAGACAATTCACGATTCATAAATCGGGAGTTGTGGAGTGGAGTGTGTTAGAGTTTCTCGAAGGCAGGAATCTGAAGAAATCATAGCCGTTGGTTGTGTGAACGATGAGAGTTCTATATATCGTTCAAAGGAATCCACAGTTTGGAATTCAGAATATTGTGGGAGTTATGCATTGAAAAGTCTTGAAGGCCCGAAGCCTGAAATCCCGAAGTGATCATGGGCCGTTGATCTTTTCAGTAGGAGCCAGGGTCCATCCAAGAGTGGCGCGTGGCAATAAAAATGGGGCTTTCCCAAATCGTAGATCGCGATCAGATGAACGACTCACACGTATTCGACATATCAAATTTACGTGAAGATTAGTGGTTAGGCAAAAGCCTCAGAGTTAAGAATCAAGTGTCACGTTTCCTCCTTAGATCGACGGTCGTCGTTCAACTCAGAGCTTCAACATTTGTTTCAGGTCACCACGTCACTCTGGGCCCATATTTATGCCAGCTCTACATGCAAACCCCTCTCGAGCTCCGAAGTCCAAAGCACGTGGCATCCATCTAACGCTGACACATGGCACTCATTTCAAGCATGTTTGGACATGTCTTCAACCTAATTTTGAGTGACACATGTCACCCCTCCATCCACGACACATCAACATAGTGACATAAGGCCTCCATGTCGGATCATCCTTCGGGATGTGTTCTTGATTCAATGCCCAAATTAGCATCATCTCAAAGCATGGTTAGAAGGATCTTAGGGTTGGCGGGCAGATAAAATTTAGTGATGGCGCTAAATTCAACATGAGAGCCCATATCATAGATTGCGACCAGATGAACGACCACATTTCATTGCAGGGGTACAACTTGCTTGAGCATTAAAATTATTGAGTGGTCACACAATCGAAACCATGGTATAGTAAAAGAGCGACGTGGTGGAAGGTGGTGAATTGAGGGCGCAAAAGCAGTGTGAATCTAGACCGCCTTTGACGGTCCCACAATCACGTGCTTGTAATATGTCCAATCCAAGAGCAGTGCGTGGCCGCCCCCTAGACATTAAGCCTCATCGCGATCTTGAGAAAAAACAGTTAATGAAAAATGAGTTGTGGTTGAAACCTCAACTCACTCTATAAATGGAAGGCATGGAAGGATTTGGTCATGGAGACATAACTGTCAGCCCGAGGTACCCCTATGGAAGGTTTTTCCTGCATACCCATGCTGAGCCGAGTTTGTGTCTGACAGGAGGATATATGCACAATATGACAGAAGAAGGCGCAAATGAAAGGCTTTGAATGCAGTGGCCCGATCACGCTTCTGGTAGTCGTGAATTGATCTGAGTATAAATCGAGGAGTTCAATATTTTGTTATGGTGGTCAACTGGTTTAGTAGAGCTCCCTATTTTGTAATATTTCAATGCCTGAGCTATTCTCTAGTTATGTATCAAACTTGAGACTTTCACATTAATAGAAGTCAACGTCTCCCATCTCTTTGTAAAAACTGTGCTACAACACTCGGTCATGGAGGATCCAGTCAAGGGTTGTAGTTCTATTGTAATGTAGGTTTGAATACAATATTGTTGTGACTAGTTTTAGTCAGCTTCCTTGTTATCTTATTCCCCCTTACGCTGAAAGGCTCAGGCATGGAGGATCCAATTGAGTTTTTGTAGTTGCATGATAATGTAGGGTTGATTATTATGCTGCTATGACATATTTCAGTGTCTAAAACTTGATTTCAAGAGTGCTCTTGAGCCTGAGTTTTTCTTCACCAAGTTGCTTGAAAGCCAGATGCCCATAACAATATTGTTCACCTCTCTCACTAAGTATTCCTTCTACTCACACTTAAACTCAAATCACTGATTGAAGTTAATGAGGCCCTCACTTCACTGTGCATTTTTTGTCCAGTTTCTGTGTTAAAATCATTCTTGTACTAAGTTTTGTCCATTTGACCTCGACTCACAAAATCAACATCCACCAAAATTTTTGATGGGAACTGGGCTTATCCTCTTGCAATCTGAGGGTGAATCTCAGTGCTAACATTCATGGCCCCATTTCTAGGGAATGAATAGAAGACATTTCCCTAGGATAGAACGACAAAGAAATTTTGATTTTGAAGGTGCATCAGAAATCAATAACTTGAAGATTGCAGCTTGCACCTGGTGACTCCATTGTTTCAAGCATGGCTCCCAAAGGCAGACACACGAGGTATACTCCACAGTTTCCTCTGGAAACACCTGAAGCTGACCCAGAAAGGATTATTGGAAAAGGAAAGACCCCTCGAGAAGGGATTTCAACTGTTGTATCAAGTGATTCTGATAATTTGCATGATTCCTTTTTCAAAACTCCAGTAGTTGCATCTAATTTTCCCGTTACACCATCTGTTGGAGTTTCCAGAAGTTTGGATTTTGGGATTTTCCCTGTTGAATTCTCCCCTTCTAGGCCTCATTTAGAAGAAAGTTTTGACACCCCTGTTTCCCCTGAGATTGTAAAGTGGTTCAGACCCAAAATCTTAGAAGATTTTCCCACTTTGGGTCTCCCTACTCCTCCTCCTGTCATAGTCGCTGCATCTAAAGGGAGGAAAACCTATTTTCCTTTGAGACCCATATCATCCTCTCCCAACTCTCAACTATTTCCCTTCTCCCCTAGAAACGCAGTTCCAGTCTCACCTGTCCGAACTCCTTTCCCCCCTGGTTCTCCTACAGTTCACATTCCTATGACAAGCGCTAATCCTCCTAGAAACATAATTGATGCCATAGTGGCTGCTAGGTACGCCCCTCTTTTTTTACCTCAGACTATGAATCCCCTCCCAGTTGGATATTACCTCAAGTACATGCCCAAGTTTACAGGAAGGGAAGACATAACTGTTGAAGAGCACCTTTCGAATTTTTACAGTTATGTAGATAATCTTAATATTGAAAATGAAGATGTCTGGTTGAGAGTTTTCGTATAGAGCCTTGATGGTGAGGCTAGAAAATGGTTCAAGGGTTTGAATTTTGGATCTATTGATGGGATTGAAGCTCTAGATGATGCATTCTTAAGACATTGGGGGGATAAAAAAGACTTCCTTTATTATATCACATAGTTTAGATATCTTAAGAGAGAAGAAGGGAAATTTGTCTGAGACTTCTCCAAGAGATTTAATAAGATGTACAATAATATTCCCATTGAGATTAAGCCTACTGAAACCTCTACCAAGATCACTTATGCTAGTGCTTTTGACCCTAAGGTTTGGTTCCTGCTGAGAGAAAGAAGAGCTACCTCCTTAGCTCATATGCAAGACGCAACCCTTGAAGTAGAATCCAATATATTGGCAATGGATAAAATTAGGAGTAAGGCTAATAGTGACAGAAGAAAAGGCAGGGATGAAGCTTCAACCTCTGGTTCCTCTACTTCCCACCCTCAAGTTGATGAGTTAGAAAAACTAGTAAAATCACTTTCTGCAGAAATGGAGAAATTGAAAGTCGAAGGGAAACATGGATATAGGAACACTGAGAATACTGATAATAGGGGTAATTTCATAAAATGAAATAATGCCCCTCATATCATCCAGAGAGATCAAAGAAATAGGGAAAGGGATGATAAAAAAATCCAAACCACGCTCCAAAATAACCTGGTTATTGATGCAGAAGGAGAGGAAGAAGAAACTGATCCTAAAATCCATTGTCTTGGCGGCACCTCTTGAATTTTTGTTCCCTCATTTAACTCAATCTGCATATGAAGAGTCCCTCATGGATAGGAAACTAAATGAGATGAGCAAAGGGGAAAGGACCAGTGGCATTTCAAAGAAATACAACCTAAGGTCAAAGAAAAAAGAGGGAAAACCTGACATTCCTGAGCAACCTACTAGAGAAACGAAGCCTATTAAGTAGGTGGCAGCTAGCAACAAATAATACGAGGCTCATAACCCCCAGGAAGTGGTTAGAATCCCTATCCTAGAAGTAAGGGAGATTCTGAAGCCTCTCTCTTCTTTTAGCTTCGAGAATGAGATTCAAAAGATTAAAATTCTTGTACCTTTCTTGGAGCTAGTTAGGCATGAGGATTTCAAAAGCTACCTCTCCAAAGTGCTATAGCCTGAGCCTTCATCTCATTCCACAGATTCAGTCAATCTCCAAGATGAAAAGCATGGAGGATAAAGATGACTCCTCCCCTCCTTTCTATACCTGATTGAATATCAACGATAAGGTGCTGCACAACTGCTTGATGTATTTAGGGGAATCTCACAATCTCATGCCTAAGATTGTCATGGAGGAGCTCAGATTAGAGGTTATAAAGACTTACCATGATATGTACTCATTTGATTCTAGGAAGGTGAAGTGCCTTGGGGTTATCAAAGACTTGGTTTTATCTTTGTTCCAGCTGCCAATGAAGAGTGTAGTCATGGATATTGTAGTGGCTGATGTCCCCCCTAAGTTTGGGTTGCTTCTGTCTAGATCTTGGATAAAAATACTGGGGGGAGCCTTGCAGATGGATCTTTCATATGCCACTATTCATGTGTTTGGAGGTGAACAAATAAGGCTTTATAGGGAAGCACACATTTCTTACATCATCAGTGATGAAGCAAATCCAACCAACCACCCCATTTTTGCAGTAGACACTGATATGGTAACCAATATGTTAAAACTCACTGATAGTCCTCAAGCAACTATTAAAATCAGAAAGCAACCCATCACCTCTTGTGAAGACCCTCCTTCCAATGTTGTTGTTTGGAAAATCTTTTTTTATGGAGCCTCTTCTAGGGAAAGAACTGGGGCTAGGGTAGTTTTCATTTCCCCGACCTAAGAAACCATATCTCTGTCTTATAAGCATGAATTTGAAACAACAAACAATGTGGCAAAATATGAGGCTCTTGTTTTGGGCTTGAGAGCTGCCAAAAACATGAAGATTGAGGAGCTAGCAGTATTTGGAGTTTTTGAGTTAATTGTCCATCAGGTTAGAGATCTGTATCAACCCAAGCATCCTAGGTTAAGGGCCTACAGAAATGAAGTATGGGATATTGTTGACAATTTCTTCTTGGATTTTAATATCTCGTTTGTTCCAAGAGAGGAAAACTCTATGGCAGATTCATTGGCTGTCTTGGCAAGTAATTTCAGGGTCCCTTTGCCCACAAAACTCAAATATGAGGTGGAAGTAAAACACAGACCCTCTATTCCTGACAATGTCAAACATTGAAAGGTCTTCAAGGATGATATTAAGATAAAAAGGTTTCTTGAGACTGTGGATGAATTTTCTGATTTACATATTGATTAGGATCAGGATTCTGAGGAAAGCCCTCATGCTGATATTTTTCTTAATAAAATTGTTGACCATCATATTGTTCAATTGCCAATTAACCATATTCCAAAGGTACTTGTCCCCTTGGAAAGATTGTTTGACAAAAATGATGTTGGTGTAAAGGTTAAAGGTTCAACTGAAGATGCTGATGTGACTGAATGCAATCTAGGAACATAGGAGGATCCCATGTATGTCAAATTGTCTAGCAGTTTGTCAAAGGAGCAAAGGGTTGAGTATGTCAAGCTTTTTAGAAAGTTTGTTTATGTTTTTGCTTGGAAATATGAACACTTAAGAACATATGACACATACATCATGGAACACAAAATCCCTTTGAAAGAAGAGGCCAAACCTTTCAGGCAGAAACTCAGACAGATAAACCCCATGCTGCTGCCTATTATCGAAAGGGAAGTGAAAAAGATGTTGGATGATCAGATCAACATCTCCTTGAGGTTTTCAGAATGGGTGGCTAATTTGGTCCCTGTGAGGAAGAATAACGGATAAATCAGATTATGTGTAGACTTAAGAAATTTGAACAGGAGCTCCAGAAAGGACAACTACCCCTTTCCAAAGATGGAGCACATTTTGTAGAGAGTGAATGGTTCATACAATTTGTCTATGATTGATGGATTCTTTAGCTACATTCATATCTCTATCCTACATGAAGATAGAGAGAAGATATCTTTCACTACTCCTTGGGGCACATTCATGTATGCTAAAATGCCCTTTGGATTGATGAATGCAAGATAAACCTTCCAACGAGCCATGGACATTGCCTTCATTGGGGAGAAAGACAAATTTGTAGTCATCTATCTGGATGACATTACAATATTCTCAAGGTCTGATAAAGAGCATTGTCATCATATGAAGAAAGTCTTCTTGAAGTCTAGAAGGTTTGGTCTCTCCCTCAATCTTAAGAAATCCTTGTTTGCTATGGAAGAGGGAAAATTATTGGGGCATATTGTGTCAACTAAAGGGGTGAAAATTGATCCAAGCAGAGTAGAGGCCATCTAGGCCTAATCTTTTCCTAGATATAAGAAGGAGGTTCAATCTTTCTTGGGTAAAATCAACTTCTTGAGGAGGTTCGTTTCTAATTTTTCCGAGTTGGTTAAGCACATTACAACCATGGTTAAAAAGGGGAACGAAGTCAAGTGGACTGCTGAGTCCATAAATTATTTCAACCAAATCAAGAGGGATTTGACTGAAGCAACTATGCTCATTAGCCTTGACTATTCTAAAGAATTTCTGATATTTTCTTTTTCCTCATCTGATACATTAGCTATTGTTTTGCTACAAAAAAATACAGAGGGATTAGAGTAGCCTATTTCCTTTTTCAACAGAGCATTAAGGGATGTAGAGATGAGATACAATATCATGGAGAAGCATGCATATGCTTTGGTGAAATCCCTCAAGGATTTTAGAATATATGTTCTGCATTAAAAAATTGTTGCATATGTCCCCTCAACCTCAGTAAAAGAAATCTTGATCCAGCCTGATCTAGATGGGAAGAGAAGCAAATGGATTTCCAAAATTCTGGAGTTTGACCTAGAAATAAAGCCCACTAAATTGGTAAAAGGCCAAGGTTTAGCCAGGTTGCTCGCTGAATCGAATTGCAAGGCATTGGGGGTTAATTTCATGAACACACACCCATCAAATTAGTAGAATGAAATTGCTGGTAAAGGTTCTCACACCATCCTCAACTTAGAAGAATGCACCTGGTATAAAGACGTCATATATTTCCTGCAAAAGTTGAGCCCTCTTGATGGTTTGGACAAAAACAAGGTGAGATTTTTGAAACTCAAAGCAATGAAATATTGTCTCATTGATCAGGTTTTGTACTAGAAGGATCCCCTTGGAGTCCTTTTGAGATGTCTGGGTCCACAAGAGGCCCAAAAATCTATAGCTGATTTCCATGATAGCTCGTGTGGGGTACATAATTTTTGGAAGACCATGGCTTATAAGATCCTCAGAGCTGGGTATTTCTGGCCCAACCTTTTTTTGGATGTTTGTGTGAAGGTTAGAGCTTGCGTCCAATGTCAAAAGTTTGCTGGAAAACAACAACTCAAATCTTTTCCTTTGACACCCGTAATGGTTTCTAGACCTTTTCAACAATGGGGTCTTGACTTCATTGGAGAGATCCACCCGGCCTCAAGTGGTCAACACAGGTGGATTTTGACTGCCACTGATTATTTTACCAAATGGATAGAAGCCATCCCTATAAGGAGTGCCTCCCACAAGGTAATCACAAACTTCCTTGAAGATATCATGTCCAGATTTGGCTCTCCAAGCAGGATTGTTACAGACAATGTTGCCTCTTTCAGAGCTGATCCATTTATTAATTTTTCTGAGTAGTATGGGATTACATTAATCCATTCCACTCCCTTCTACCCTCAGGGAAATGGTTTAGCAGAGTCCTCTAATAAGAGCCTCATAAAGATCATCAAAAAACTGTTATAAGACAACAAGAAAGCCTGGGATTCAAAGTTGAAATTCGCCTTATGGGCTGATAGGATTACAACAAAGAGGTCACTTGGAATTTCCTTTTTTCAGCTTGTGTATGGGTTCGAGGCTATTTTTCCTACTCAACTCACCTTTCCTGTGGCAAAGTTCCTCCAGGACTACAAAGGAGAACCCGATGATATGGTCAGGAGAATACTGCAACTGGTAGAAGTACAACAGACCAGGGAGCAACTGCTTGATAAAGCACATGATCATCGATAAAAAAAATAAAATGAGCCTTTGACAAGAGGGAAAACAAGGAGGATTTTCAGCTAGGGGATCTGGTGCTCAAGTGGGACACCCCTAAGGAAGACAAAGGAAAACATGATAAATTCGAAGCCTTATGGATTGGTCCCTTCAAGTTTTCTGAGGTATTTTCAAACAACACTTATAAATTGCAGAACTTGGAGGATTCCGAAGTGTTTGGTGGCCCTATCAATGGGAACTTTCTGAAAAAGTATTTTTCTTAAGCCGTGATCAACGTTCCACCATTGTAATTACCACTTCCTTTTTAGTTCCATTTTGAATAAGAGACTCCATAACACAAAGCTAAGGCACTAGAACTGCACGTTCTTGGAAGCTCACAAGGAGCATGCCATCCCTTGTGGAGCTAATGTTATCACATGAAGTTGTCAAGAGTCATATGTGTTTGTTGTGACTACCCAAGTCTGCACCCCTGCTCCGTCTCCCTCTTTTCCGCACACCATTCCTAGGTTTTTCCCCTTTTGGTTGATAAAGTCATTTTCCCTTTCCGATCAATGATCTGGTTTTCCTTATGGTCTTGCTTAACTGATTCTCGACTTAGGGGTTTTTTTTGTTTTCATTAAAGGAATGAACACATGTCGTGATATTTGGTCCAAATTACAGAACATCTTATTTTCTATGGATTGTCCAGGGAGAATTCGAGGTTTGCGATTCGGGAAAAAGTAGTGAAGCCGTTGTCAAAAAGGTCGAAACCCGAAGTTTCGAAGAGGAATAAGGGTATGATCTAAGCCGTTGATCGTTGGTTAATGAGTACCATTGATCTCCATGTGTGGAGACAATTCACGATTCAAAAATCAAAAGTTGTGGAGTGGAGTGTGTTACAGTTTCCCAAATGCAGGAATCCGAAGAGATCATAGGCATTGGTTGTGTGAACGACGAGAGCCGTAGATTCCATTCAAAGGAATCCACAGTTCGGAATTCAGAATATTGTGGGCATTATGCATTGAAAAGTCCCGAAGGCCTGAAGTCTGAACTCCCTAAGTGATCATGGGTCGTTGATCTTCGCAGTAGGAGCCAAGGTCCATCCAAGAGCAGTGTGTGTCAACAAAAGTGGGGCTTTCCCAGATCGTAGATCGCGATCAGATCAACAACTCATGCGTATTCGACATGTAAAATTTGTGTGAAGATTAGTGGCTAGGCGGAAGCCCCAGAGTTAAGAATCAAGCGTCGCGTGTCCTCCTCAGATCGATGATCATCGTTCACTTTAGAGCTTCAACATTCGTTTCAGGTCGGCACGTCACTTCGGGCCCATATTTATGCCAGCTCTACATGTAGACCCCTCTCGAGCTCTGAAGTCCAAAGCACGTGGCATCCATCTAGTGTTGACACATGACACTCATTTCAATCATTTTCAGACGTGTCTTCAGCCTAATTTCGAGTGACACATGTCACCCCTCTGTCTGTGACACGTCATCATAATGACGTCAGTCCTCCATGTTGGATCATCCTTTGGTAGGTGTTCTTGATTCAACGCCCAAATTAGCGTAATCTCAAAGCATGGTTAGAAGGATCTTAGGGTTGGCGGGTAGATAAAATTTAGCAGTGGCGCTAATATCAACAAGAGAGCCTAGATCACAGATCGCGACTAGATCAACGACCACGTTTCATTGCGGGGGTGCAACTTGCTCAAGCGTTAAAATTATTGAGCGGTCTCACAATCGAAACCGTGGTATAGTAAAAGAGTGACGTGGCAGAAGGTGGTGAATTGAGGGCTCAAAAGCGGTGTGAATGAAAACCACCTTTGACGGTCCCACAATCAAGTGCTTGTAAGATGTCCAATCCAAGAGCATCTCTTGGATGCCCCCTAGACATTAAGCCTCGTCGTGATCATGAGAAAAAGCATTTAATGAAAAATGAGTGGTGGTTGAAACCTCGACTCACTCCATAAGTAGAAGGCATGGAAGGATCTTGCTGTGGATACATAACTGTCAGCCCGAGGTACCCCTATGGAAGGTTTTTCCTGCATACCCATGCTGAGCCAAGTTTGTGTTTGACAGGAGGATACATGCATAGTCTGACAGAAGAAGGCACAGACGAAAGGATTTGAATGAAGTGGCCCGATCACACTTCTGGTAGTCCTAAATTGATCTGAGTATAAATTGAGGAGTTCAATATTTTGTTATGGTGGTCAACTGGTTGAGCAGAGCTCCCTATTTTGTAATATTTCGATGCCTGAGATCTTCTCTGGTTATGTATCAAACTTGAGACTTTTGCATTAATAGAAGTCAACTTCCCCCATCTCTTTGTAAAAATTGTGTTAAAACACTCGGGCATGGAGGATATTGTCGAGGGTTGTAGTTCTATTGTAATGTAGGTTTGATTACAATATTGTTGTGACTAGTTTTAGTCAGCTTCCTTGTTATCTTATTCCCCCTTACACTGAAAGGCTTGGGCATGGAGGATCCAGTCGAGTTGTTGTAGTTGCATGATAATGTAGGTTTGATTATTATGCTACTGTGACATATTTCAATGTCTAAAACTTGAGTTCAAGAGTGCTCTTCATCCTGAGTTTTTCTTCACCAAGTTGCTTGAAAGATGGATGCCCATAGCAGTATTTTTCACCTCTCTCACTAATTCTTCCTTCTACTCACACTTAAACTCAAATCACTGACTGAAGTTAATGAGGCCCTCACTTCCTTGTGCATTGCTTGTCTGGTTTCTGTGTTAAAATCATTCTTGTACTGAGTTTTTTCCATTTGACCTCCACTCACAAAATCAACGTCCACCAAACATTATGATGGGTACTGGGATTATCCTCTTTCAATTTGAGGGTGACTCTCAATGCTAATAGATCGAATCCAACGTTACTCTAGGGGTATTCACATGTGATTTTTTAATGTCTATAGGCATAATAATTATGAAGTGGATGAAATTGCCAATCGAGCAATTGGCAAAGCCCCTGGCCTCTTGGGGGTCAATTATGAGGATTCATATGCTCCTTTTCCCTGACCAAGGGCCCACTATTCTCCCGTCCCTCAAGGCTCCCACATGTTTGATGCGTGGGAGGTGGTGGTGGTTTCGTGGCATATGTCTCAATTCACGGAAGTTGGTAAGATGGAGGATGGGAAGCATCATGGCAACAAACCGATCTATGTGTGCAAGACTTTATTCCTTGGTAATGGATTTGAGTGGAAGGTAGATTAACTTTGACGAGTTGGAATCCTGGTGCGGGTTGAAACTTCCGGTGGATAGTGGGATGGTACGTCTTGGGCTTAGAAAATTGGCTCAGAGAACTACATTTGTCACCAAACGATCTTTTGAGGTCATGAAGGGCAAATGAATTTGGTTATTCCAGCTTGGGAAGGTACAGGTTGCGGTGCAAAATAATGGCTCTGGGTACATTCATCTGGATTATGAGTTTGAGTGGCTTTGCAGCGAAAACATGGATATATCTGGAGTAGCAGCAGACAAAGAGAATGAAAGTTTGAGTGCATGTAGAATTGCAACTTTGGTGGGTTTTATGTGGTGGGAAGGGTGGCCATTTGCTCAAGGTTCAATTTGTCTGGGTCGAGTGCTCTGTGTGTTGGGGTGGAAAGTAGTTCGAAGCAAAATCTCCTGGTGAATCTTAGAAGGAAGAGGTTTTGCCTACGAAGCTGGTGAGCTTGGGCGATTCACCTCAGACATAATCAATTTGGAGGGAAGTGAGCCTCAGGCAGAGAAATGAAGGAGATTGAAGAAGAAGAATGCCAATGATTGCAGATAAGGGTGGGAGATTTAAGCTCCAATTACACACTCACAACTAGAATTGATTTCCAAATTATCAAACAATAAATACCTTAACCAATTTCAATGCCTTTAATCTTAATGCAAAGCTTGAATAGAATCCATAATAAGCATTGTAATTTTATAAAAGACAAAAACATCTTATAATGTGAAAAGACTGGGTTTCATAGAAAAAAATAATATTTTGCTCTAAACAAACACCATTATCTTGTTTCCAAAGTTTTAGCTACATTATAAGAATAAGTCTATTTCATTCCATCTCGCAAAGACAAACCAAGAAGGATCAATCATAAGAGGCACTCAAACCAAATATTCAAGAAAGAGAACAACCTTCAATCGATTCTTTTAAATCAAACTAAAAAAAAATTGATGTTTTCAAAATTCAATGGAGGGGCCCCTAATTCTTCAATCAACTTGAGAAGAAAATAAGGGGATTGTTATTTGCTACAACAATTGGCAACATGTTGGGAGAACCAATTATCCTTGTTCATGAAATATAAGAGAAAGAAGGTTAGATTACATAAAGAAGAAAATCCATCAATTTGAAATATCAATGATAACTCTCTTATGCCTAATTTTAAAGATAATAAAAATATATTTGTACTCATACTTATTCACTTGGCCTTTGCAGAGGGAAAGGGATTAATTTAATTTAAATATAAGTTGGCGAATAAGCTTTTGATTTGACTAACATGCATAGTTTACTTACCATGAACAAATGCAATCAGTTCAACTCATCTTTCTTTTACCCGGCATCGCTTCACTGCTAGCGAGCATCCATAGCCCATACAAAGTTGCCTTGATATCATGTATACATTTCCCCACTACCAACGATCGCTCATAGCCCCGACAGGTTTGTATACACTTCCCACACTTTTTGGTGCTTTCAACTTCCGATGTATTTAATTTATCAATCACCTTTTGATAAAAAAAATGTTTAAGATTGCAATCTGCAATGGTGATAGGAAGTGGGGTGATATAAAATTCATTTTGATATATTCCACTTCATGGAGTAGAACTAAGCCTTTCATCTTGAGATCTTTTATTCCCATTGGTATTGGTTTTATTTATATAAAAGGGAAATTAACTCTGAAAAGACCTTGTTTCAAAGTACTTTCCTAAGTAAAATTCTCGGAAAAGAATGAATCTATCATAAAGGAATTGTTATCATGATAAAATAATATAGATAATAAATTTTCTATCTTCATGTAATCCAATAATAATGATTCTCTTTCATTAAATATGCATAAACACGAGATATGTAAACTACACAACAAACCTATGATTGTTGTCAATAAACAACAATTAAAAAGTGAGCAAAACAAAACCACTGTACAAGAGTGCAAACAAAAGAGTACACAAGTCAAACCAAAAGTAAAAGCAAAAAATAAATTAAGTAAAACATAAACAATAAACCATGCAATAATCAACAACCTAACCAGACAAGATAAGAAGAGAGATCTTAATACAACGAGTATAGATCTTCTTGACAAACATGTCTTTTATTTTATGTTAAGAGTATGATAATTTTTCCTTGTATGGTAGATTATCAATCAAGCCTTTTATTTAAAACAAAATCCTAATCTAAGGCACATTTATGATTCAAAGTTAAAGTTTCTCATCAAGATGTCATTTGTCTTGTAAATATCTTGCTTCAAGGTTAAACTTTAATTGAATAAGCCTGAATGATCATTTGTTAAAGATAAGACTTACAATAAGTTTTCTATGAAAGAAAAATGAGCAAGATCTTGAAAAAACTAAAAACAGGTAAGAGACTTCCTGATGTTTATAGCTGCTTGAAGCACCATCATAACTTCTTTACCAAACTAGATAAAAAGGCAAAGTAACCCACATAATTTCTAATCTAGAATAAAACCTCCAACGAAAACCTGCAAAATCAAAACTCTGATAAAAAAACACTAAATAAAGCTAAAAACTGTAATCAACAAATTACTAGGAGATGAAAATAAACACATGTAATTTTACCTTGAAGAATGTCATGCTAGTTTACCTTAGAGATCTTGATATCCTCCAAAGTTCATGTTTTAAAGAAGTAGCATCTTCTTGTGATAGAGGTTAAAGAGCATGAAGAAGTTGCATCTTTATCTGAGTTTACATATGTCTATGATCATATGATTTATTGAAACTAGACTAAGGAAAGCATTAAGTTTATAAAAGAAATCCAACCAAGAAGGAAATGATTTAATAACCATCGCCAAGTATTAGGTAAAATACTAACATGAATATTATTAAATACTTGAAATGTATTTTTGAGAAGAGAAAAATTTCAAAATTATATTTGTCATCATTATTCGATTTTTCCCAAAATTAATATGAACTTTCTTCAAATCTTGTCGCTTGCTTATTCAACACCTAGCTTATACTAGAAAAATAAAAGCAAACAAAACAAAACTAAACTACTCATACTCCTAATTCTATTCTAATCTGCAGGAATTAAGTATAGTCATGTTTCCAATGTAACCAATCCAATTGCTTGAGTTCTGAATACAATTGTACAACAAGTATCGATAAGTTCAAGGTAAATATAAAGCGACATGAAAATATTAGACTACATCTAACTAAATCATGAATGTACCCAAGAAGAAGATGTTTATTTACAATAAATCTTCTATTATAATACTCTTCTAACCAAGACTTAATTCTATTATGATATGTACAATAACTAACAAATGATAAATAATGACATGGAAACTTTTTCAAAAATGATTCTTCCAACCTATCATAAATTGGGTCATAAAAAGAAGATTGGTAGGTGTTTGAAGTTTGAATAGTTTCATTGGAAAAAAAAATTCTCATTAGAATTGTAATAACTATAAGGAATAAAGGGATCGTGATTTGAAAAATGAAAAGAGGATTGAATTAAGAATGTTTCTTTTAGAGAAATGTAATTAAATCACAAAGGACAATAATGAACGTTAGGCATTAATTTGTAATAAATTACCTCATTTTGCCTTTCACGATACAATTCAAATATGAGCATTGTCTTATGATGAAAAATATCAATGTTATTAATAACATGAGAGAAGATCATATTCCTTGTCAAGTTCCAAACCAAATCAATATTTTGAATGACCAAAAATGATGTAGACATGCATGTGATTCATGAGTGATGATCGCACAATGATTATTTTCTTTTTTATAACCTTGAAATGAACTAGGTCGAGTAATAAGATCTTCGTCATCCTTATTAAAGCTACCACTTTGCATCAAATTAAAATTTGACAATAGTATATTATTAAATTGAAAATTGTTATGATCTGAATGTAATCTATGATAAGAAAAAATATCTAGATACAAAGAGTAAAACATTTCGAAATACAAAAAATCAAAAACTTCTCTATCAATGGGATAATTTACATTAATTGATTCAAGAGAAAAATCCTGATCTAATGATGATTTTTGTAATAGGATGAGGGAATCTAATTCATGATGAGAGGAAGACAATGAAATACAACAATGCAATCATCACTTGCTTCATCGGTTTCAAAATCTACAACCGTATCAATTTCAACAAGAGTTTTGGAATTGTCGTCTAATATAAAAATTGAATTGTTGAATCCTTTTTTCTCTTGTTCATGAAATTGTGCGTTAGAAAATTCTAAACTTTGTTGAAGGACAACAATTTCAATATTAACAATGGAATCAATAGGATCAGACCCTAAATCGACATTGACCAATGAACTAATATGGTTGTAACCATGCATAATTTTAAATTCATCATCATACACGTCAGAAATAGAGTTAAGATAAAGAAACCAATCAATTGTGTCTTTTTCAGAAAGTTGATGTTTATTATGAAATCTACAACAAATCAACATGAATATGGAAAATAAATTATCAACAGTTTCATCTTTGTATGTACGAAGATTCTCTAACTCTAAACATAGTTTTATGTAATTATAATTCACATGAGCATTAGGAAATAATTATGTGAACCGTTTCCATGAATGGATAGATCTAGCTGGCAGAAATTCAAACTAGCTTCAGATTATTCCTTCGAAAGTAGCGGTAAAATTTTTTCACATCTCGAGGTCATCTGATAAATTAATGAAATAACAATAATAAGTAAATTCAGAAAGTTGACAAGAAGCAAAAATCTCACCTTCTTCAACGAAGCTCAATCGTCGCAACAAATTTGTTGTCTCTCTAGGAATATTTCCAACAGACCTAGAAAAACTAAAAGCATGTTCCAGAATAGTGATAGGAGTCATTTTAAAAATGATTAAAATTAAAGAAAAAACAACTCAAAAGGGCTTACTTGCCAGTCACCCTCCTTCTAGCATCAAAAATGTTGATGGCCATAATTGACCATTATCAACATTGAGGAAATCACTCGGCCAGGTTCTCAATTAGACCCTTTTCTGTTTGGTATGGTGATCCTCACTGGTTTCAATGGGTCCAATTACCCTTATATAAACTATCCTAAACTAAATATGAATCTAATCTAAACTAACCAAACCTAAACTAAATGATTCACTTGAAATGAGGCCTCAACCAAGCCACCAAGATGCTTGCTCATGCAAAAGGAGACTTAATGAAATGCACTTAATTTAAAGTAAATTTAAATGCATTCTAGTCTAAATGCAAACAATATAAATAAATCTATTGTAAATGTTAAAAATGCAAAAGACAAGTAAAACTATCCTAACCTGGCATATAGGAATCAGTTCATAGACACAAAGTGCAATTTAAAAATGATGGGGATTAAACATGCGATTTATGATTAACATCGAATTGCAAAAGTAGTTCTAACAACTGATATTATTTAATACCGTGCATGCTCTGTTTAGAAATTGAAAATGATAAGTCATTTGAACATTGAAATAGTTCACATACTTAAATGACTGTTAAACCAATTTATAATAATAAATCTCCGAGTAAATAATTACTTAGATATTCATTTATGTGCATGAGTAAATCCAAAGATAAATGGTGGATCTATGGAATTATAAGCAGAGACAGTTGGTCATATAAACAAAGATCTGCATACATAACATTAGTGCCACAATATGCAATCACTGACATAAATCTACCATAAACAAAATAATAAGATTATAATCGGACAAATAACAATATTTGAATTGAAATACAATCATAAACCTCTGAATCTCATGATCTGCCTCTTACAAAGAGTTATCCAACAATCCTCTCACGACACCAAGATCTGCTTACAAAGAACTAAGTCACAATAGTGTGAAATATGCCTCAATAACAAAGATTGGATCTCGGGAAGAGAATCCCTAAGCTCAGATCTGAGTCTTAATCTAATCCTACATGAATTCCTCATTTACAATAGTGCAAAGAGACCTTCTCTTGCAAAGATTATCCCTCCTCCCTTCTGTTACACATGGATCTGATATTTATACATTACCATGATTCTTTTAGATCTAGAACCATATGTCTTATCAAATCTCTCTTGAGCATAACCATGAAGAATTTGGAAACCAGTCGTTTCAGGGTTTCTCTAAGAAAATTTGTTTACGAATATTAAACATATCTCTCAGACTATTCACTTTATGAGAAAATCGCTCACAATTTAAGGTAAATGGGCCCCTTCCACAAGTTGGTTTTCTGCGATTTTTTGAAATTCCTCACCATTTGCTCATAATTTACCCCACAAAATCAACTGTCTGATTTGACATGGATTTCAAATTCATCATTGTTCAAACAAAAGTAGATGTAGGATCAGACCTCCAAAACTGTTGCTGATTTTCCTTGATAAATTTGGATACAAAATCATGCCACAATCACATCATAGCTAACCTGTATCAAAAAACAAACTAAATCAATTAATAATATACATAAGAGTGACTACATAATCTTAGATTTTGTAGTTTCTCTAAACAAACACCATTAGCTTGTTTCCAAAGTTTTAGCTACATTCTAAGAATAAGTTTGTTTCGTTCCATCTCGCAAAGACAAACTCTCAAACCATATAATCAAGAAAGAGAACAACCATCAATCAATTATTTTAAATCAAACTCAAACAAAAACGATGTTTTGAAAATTCAATGGAGGGCCCCCTAATTCTTCAATCAATGTGAGAAGAAAATAAGGGGGTTGTTGTTTGCTACAACAAATCCTCAAAGTGTTCTTTGATATTTACTTCATTCTTTGAACAAGTTGTTTTACCCCTTATAAATTCTTCCAAAACTTGTGTAAAACTTATTTTTCTCATCTCACATAAAATCCTTTTTTTTTGTTGTATAACACTCAAACTACTTTTATCTGTGACATAGTAAATTTCACACTCTTTTTTGTTGTTGTGACATATTGCATCACTCCAAAGTTTCCTTTAGTGTGACACATCGCATCACTTTAAAGTTTCCTTGGTCACGGCATATTGCATCGCTACAAACTTTCCTTCATCACAACAAAGGGAAAACAATATTTTCCTATTTTCTAAGGCAAACTTTCCTCCATCACATCCTTGGAATGTTTCCTTACTTGCGATGTATCACATGAACCTAAGTTTCTCTCTCTCCTGATGTATTGGAAGGAAAAGAAATTCACACGTGATGCATCAGATGGGCCAAATATTTACACTTGTGCGACATTTGACATTGCATCGAAATTTACTTTTGTGCAACACATCACAAGGAGTGAAGTTTTCCTCCTCCACGTTGTATCACACCAAGATATATTTTTATGTGTCATGTTGCACTTCCCCAAATTTCGACCTTCCGTGACGACTTCTCTTTATCGCATCACACTAAGGTTTTTGTTCGCATGACACATTGCATGGGACAAAATTCCCCCCCCTTCACGGTGTACCACACCAAAAAAATATTTTCGTGTGATATGTTGCACCACACAAAAGTTTGTATCTCTGTGATAAACATTTTATCACACCACATTGAAGTTTTGTTTTGTGTTATAAAATGATATAACAAAGGACCACTCTTAGCACAAAATAGAAGTTGTTTCAAGGTTTGAATGGTCATAATAACAAGCTTATCATATGTAAAACCTTACCATCCCTCTTTGCTCGAGGGAACTACGTGATAAATTTTAATCTTGATATATGTTTTCCCACAAGTTTTTTTTTCCTTTCAAATACTAACAATACTAATATTTGATCATGTTGACATGGGTGAAGTACATGAACCAAATATGGAAACTGAAAAAGCTAGAAAGGAAAAAATGCCCATCATCGAATCGAACCCAAACATAAATGGAAATGGACACCATGACTAGGGATGCAACCACTTATTAAAGGGAGAAAAAACGAGAAGGTTTAAAAGAACACATGAGACAAATGTGCATTAACTTAGGTCCCAAAATCCCATCACATCAAAGTTTTGTTTTGTGCGATGGAATCCAAAGCATGTCACACCAAATATTTTTGTAAGTGCGATACACAAGGCTTTCAAGGTTGAAAAAACATACTGCACCGAAATTTAAAAGGGGTGTGGCATAGCTCATAAGACAAAACTTGGGAAGTGAAAAAGTTGTAACTACAAATGGGAAGTTAAGAAACAATTGTAACCCCCAAGAAATAGTTGCAACTCCTAGGAAATGGTTGCAACTCCCAAGAAATAGTTGCAACTCATTTAACTATATATTCCCAAGAGTACCTAGTTGAAAGGGCTCTTTATTTTTGTAATTTTGGAGAACTATTTATGATAATTTTAATGAGAAGAAAACCCCAAGACCATTTTCGAGGAGAACTAACTAACAATGTTTGATATGTCTACTATGGACTATTTCCTGTACTTGTATTGTGATCTTCACCGTTGCAAGGATGTATTTTTCAAGTGTGGATTATTTTTCTATGATTTTATGGCTTTGCATTTTAATTGCTTTTCTAATATTATTGTTCTGAGTTGATAAATAGAGGGTTGTGCATGACTTGTTGTTTTAGACTGATCTTCTCCCCTGTATCATTAATCATTTATGACTTTTTTCTTTTCTCTAACAACTAATTATTTTGGAAGTGGAAGTAGGTGTTTTTGAGTTACTTTTTATTTGCTTAATTTGTCTACTCCTAGCTAGGATAGGTTGTTTTTTAGGAGTAATTTGGTGTTGTATGATTTGCTTGCTAAGAACTGCTTCTAGAATTTGTATTGTCATCTTCACTGTCGTAAGGTTATGTTGTTCATATGTTGACTATATGGCTTTATATCTTAATTAGTTTTCTAATTTTATTATTATGATTTGGTAATAGATGTTTATGAATAACTTAATGTTTTAGATGAATTTGTTCACTCGTGCTATGCATTATTTGTGAGTTTCTACTTTTATTTTAATATCTATCTCTTTTGGAAGTGCAAGCAGAGATTTCTGGTTTGACCATATATTTCCTTATCATTTTTCTCCTAAATAGGATAGGTTAGAATAGTTTGCTTTCAATACTTAGATTCATTGCATATTGCACATTGCATCCTACATTTTCAATCACCACATCCAACCATTTCAATGATGGTTGTTGGGACAAAATCTAGATGGATCTCCTATCCCAAATGGTGTGAGGTATAATTCGAACTTTATATCAAGGAGTACCCATGTCCATTGAAGGGAATTTTTTTCATGTCAATAGAATTGACACTAGAAGGAGGGCCTGACTCTAATGGTTGGTAGAAAAATCCAGTCCTCTTGTGGTCAAACCTCTGATTCATAAACTTGTGGACCTTAGTCCAATATTTTCCCTAACACAATTGATAATCCTAAATTAGAAACTAATTTCGAAGATACTCCCCTTGTGTTCGAAAATCCTAAGTCACCTCGTGAAAATTGATTTGTTGTCCCAATACTTGGAATTAATTTTGTACAACGTATTATTCAGGCATTGGTGATACAAATTAGTGAGTTTCCACAAGCACCTTTGTTTCCTAAATGACAGGTCGCTCACTGAATCTAAACTCCTCAAGATATTCTTGTTGATTTAGTTGAAGATTTAGTAGAATTTTCCTTGTAGGATATTCCTCCACCATTGGACTAGATTCCACCATCACCTCTGGACTCAACTCGATATTCATCCTCTTAGCTTGAACCAAACATTACAATTGATGAAATTTTTAACCCAATGGTAGGCAATCAACCTTGAATTTCTACATGGATGTTCTAATGGGCTCTGAACTTGAGAGAGCAACTGCATGACTTACCCAAACATCTCGAGGAGATTTTACCCAAGTTAGACTTTGATAAATAATGTGTTCTGAAAGATCACATTAAGAATTTTTATCTCACCACAAGGCTAATGAATGTCAAGCATGAAGATGTAGTTTGTATATTGTTCCCTTACACATCTGAAACTAAAGTGTCCACATGGTATTACAATTTACCATTTAGATCCATCAAGGGCTGGGACAATTTTGAAAGGGAATTCCTAAGTTTGGTGAAGAGAAAATGCATGCCACCCTTCTGAAAGAACTAATCAAATTAAAATGGAAAATAAGGAAAGGATTCAAGATACTAATCAATGCTTCACCTCCATCCTCAAAATATTCCATGCTCATGATCAACCCATTGAGGCAGTGGTAGTGGAGTATTACACATTTTCTTTGCATACCTCTATTACCATGTTTGTCAAAAGAACTGGTAAAGTCACCTTCATATAAAATTTTGAAAAAGATGAGAAGGTAGAAAAATATATGCTCACATTAGGAGGGAAATGGAGAGGTAAAGATAACAATGTTGTAATTGCAGGGAATCAACCCCTATTGTTGACCAAAATCGCAGAGAAAATCCCCTATTGTTGACCAAACTCCTAAAGAAAAAGCATACGTATATGGAAGGTGTCCTTATTTTGGTTAAGAATCTATCCAATGAAGTTGTTGAACTTAAAAGAAAGTCTAGGGAAGGGACATCAAATCACAAACCATTCTAACCATTCCATAAAAATGGTTACAACCAATCTAAGCCTCCAAAAGCCTCAAAACTAAATGTAAATATGGAGGAAGTAGGAATAAACCACTTATGCACATATCATAAAGCTAATCATTATGAGAAGAGTTGTCCATAGTTAGTTAATTCAATGACCTTGGTCATTAATGAACTACTTGACAAAGAGTATCTTTCTGAGAAGACAACCTAAGAAGCTGAGATTGACGAAACTATAGAAGAAGGATACACAGTTGAAGGACCTCACATGTTCCTCCAGGCCTAGGTAATATATTTAAATAATGAAGATGTAGGAGAAGTATTCTTAGGAGATTCACATGCCACCCAACCTACCTCGAAAAGCTACAACTTGAGGGGTAAAGCTTTCTTGACGCCACTCTTCTTTCCAAGCTAACTTTGACTACTAGAAAGGTCATACCACCCACCTTGAATGAAAGTGATGCTTCTATCCTTGCATCAAAATCTACCACCAGAACTACAGTAGCTAATAAGACATCAACAAGTACCCCTACCATGCATCATATGGTATATAGTGTCGTAGAAGACATAAAGAAGCAAAAGTTAATGTTTCCATGTATGACAACAATTATCTTCCCATCTCATAGAAGAAAACCACTACTACTTTGGAGAATAAGCCCAAACTAATAGAGAACCAAGAAGAAGTTAAAACAACACCTAAATCTACCATTAATGTAGTTAGTATAAGCACACACTCTAAAGCACAAACACATATTTTTTTGCTAACCTTTGAAATATACAATTACAACATGCACAATTGTTTGGTAGATTCATAAGTGTCATCCAATGTAATGCCTTATTCTATCTATTAGAGAATTAATGTTGTTCTTTCCAAATGCATTACTATGATCATTCGTTTATATAGATCTAATGTGAGAGTTATGGATGAATTGAAATATGTAAGGATCATGTTAGCATCATACCCTAGGGTATCTCAAGTCATTGATATTATAATAGTTGATATTCCCAAAGCATATGGCTTGCTATTGATTAGGGATTGGTCACAAAATATGTAGGGATATTTTTCTACTGATTGGTCCCATTTGTTGTTATGTTATAAGGGATGGATGAATCAGATAAGGGTTGACTGTGAAGTCCACGTGAAACACAATGTCATAGAGTTGAAAGGTTAGAACAAATCAATCAACTTTTCTCAATATGTGTTGGGAAATTATTTTTGGAAAATGACTATGGGTGTTATAGCTCAACAATCACCCTTGCAACAAGATACACAATCCAAACTCCTTCATTGCACTCAGACTTATGAAAACAATTGTACAATAGTAAAAGACGCTAGTATTAGTTCCATTAAGTTAGATATAGGTATTGACATTTGGACCTTATTCTTCGATGGCTTTAGGTGACAAGGAGGAGCTAGGGTAGGTTGCATTTTAATAGACCCATTGAAGCGGGAAAAACTAATCTCATGCCGATTAGAATTTTAATGCACCAAAAACACTATAGAATACGAGATGTTGGTTCAAGGTTTGAAGAAAGCCATTGATTTCGAGATGAAAGGTTTACACGTTTTTGGTGATTCTAAAATTATTGTCAAATAGGTAAAAAATTCTATACATTGTCTATCTCTGTGCTTAAAAGGTTACTAGAAAGAGGTATTGAAGTTAATCAATAATTTTAAAGCCTTTAATATTACCTCCATTCCTCATTTACAAAACACTATTGTGGATACTTTGGCTAATGCAACTTCAAGATTTACCCTATTGAATTATAATTTCTCTGTTGAATTGTTTTTCATGCCTTCAATATCTGACACCATTACAAATTGGACAGTTTTCAATGATGACGAGCAGATCACATAATTCCTCACAAATGCTATCACTTTTAGGGATGTGATCATTCATGACGAGGAACATGAAAAGTTGTACAGAAATGAAAAGTTGAATCCAACAAACCTAGAAGTAACCCAGTACCCAAAGTAGTGCTAGCTCGAGAAAAGTTGTTCAACTTACAATCCAAATTTCAATAAGCTATCAATGTAAAGATGAGTAGATCCTCTATGATGCACACATTATCAACTTGGGTACTAAAGAGAATCCCAAATTCATCAATTTGGGAACATGTTGTACCAATCCTAAAAAGCAGACCTTCATCTAGTTAATTACCAAGTATATGGATGTGTTCACTTGGATGTATGAGGACCTCAAGACTTATGACATGAAGATCATCCAACACATCATACCCCTTAAGAAAGGTCCAAGACCTTTTCAACTGAAACTACGTAAAGTTCACCCAACATTGGAGCCTTTGATACAAAAGGAAATAAAGAATCTTCTTGATGGTAAGATCATATTAAATATTTTCCATTCAACATGGGTAGTTGATCCAATGCTTGTAAGAAATAAATCAGGGTAAATTAGATTTTGTGTAGATTTTTGAAATTTGAACCAAGCATTTGACAAAGAAAATTTCCCTATTCCTTCGATGGAGTAGATCCTTCAACTTGTCTTTGTCTCTAATAATATTTTCATTATTAGATGGGTTTTCTAGCTACAACTAGGTTTAGTAACCGAGTTTGGCTAAAGACCACTTTTCACATGAAGTGGGGAACTTTCACTTACTGCAATGTGCCATTCGAATTAATAAACACATGGGTAATTTTCCAGTGTGCTATGGATACACCATTTAAAGTATAGATCGACGAGAATGTTTTCATCTATCTCGATGATGTTACACTTTATTCCAAGAGGATATTTGACCATCCTCACCACCTAAAACGTATCTTTGAGAGGTGTAGAAAATACAGTATATCCTTGAATCCAAAAAAGAGAATTTTTGTTGTTTGAGAAGGAAAGTTACTTGGGCACGTTATTTCTAAATATGGTGTTTCTATAGACCCGAAAATAACAAAATCTATCACATATATTGCTATGCACAATAGTAAGAAGTCCATACAATATTTATTTGGAAAGATAAACTTTGTATGAAGATTCATGGTTGGTTTTGTTGAAATAGTAAAACCTCTTCAACAAATGATCAAGAACGATGCATAGTTTAAATGGACAATTGTTGAAAAGGGAGCCTTTGACACAGTGAAGGCTACCATAGAAACAACTCTAGCATTGCACATCCCATAATTTGGTAAGGAATTTTGATTATATATATTTGCTTCCAATCATTCCCTTGTACTGGAGCTCACCCAAAAAGATGAGCAAGGGCTTGAATGCCCATTTTCATTCATGAGCACTAGTATACAAGGGGATGAATTGAATTACCCATTAATTGATAAATAATATTTTGTTGTTTACAAGGCAATCAAACAATTTAGACCCTATATCCTCAAAACCCACACCAAGGTAATAGTGTCTCACCTAACAGTGAGGTTATTGTTTGTACAAAAGGAACTCGGGGAGCAAAAAGGAAATTGGATGACTTACATCCAAGAATAAGACCTTGAGTTCAAACCTACCACTATCATCAAAGGACAAAGCATATGCAAGTTAATAACATAGGCATTGGATCTAGTTGATTCTTCTGAAGAAGGTTGGGAAAATGAGATATCACTCTACACGTAGGAAATTCTCTACGTTCATGCTCAGTCTAATTCTTGGTACAATGATCTCAAACAATATTTGCAATATAATTCTCCAAGTCACTTCTCCAAGTCACTTTAATTCTGAATAGAAGATGGCCTTAAGACTCATATCTTCCTAGTACCATCTCATGCATGACATCATTTTTTTGAATAACTAAGATGGTGTACTTATTAGGTGCCTTGAGAAGCAAGACATTGACAAATTATTCAGAGAATTACATGATGGACCTGCAGAAGGAAATTTTTCTAGTGAAACTATAGCCTAAGATATCTTAAGGGCTAGATATTATTGACCAATTGTCTTCAAGGACTCTCACACTCACTCCCAGAAATGCAAGACATGCCAAAAGTGCACTTGCCGAGAGAAGAATGCTACAGTCCCTTTGTAACATGTGGTTGTTGAAGAACCATTTTAGCAAGGGGGAGAGGATGTCATTAGAGAAAGAAACCCACATTCTTCTAGAAAATACTATTAGATTTTGACTACAATGGACTACTTCACATGATGGACTAAGGTTGTGCCTCTAAAAAACATAAACTAAGAGGTTGTAATCCACTTTGTATAGTAACATTTGATTACCAGGTTCAATTTTCCAACCACTCTTGTCTTTGATAATACTACATACTTTTATTATTTAAAATTAATTGATTTTTATTTGGATAGAGGAATCATTTTATGATATGCAACTAACTATTATCCCCATGGAAATGGTGAATCCACCAATAAAAACTTGATCTGTATCCTTAAATGAACTATAGTTTACCATGAAATAAACTAGCACAATGCCTTACTTAATGCTCTACAAGCTGATAAAGTAACCCCAAAATACTCTCTAAGATAATCTCCCTATTTCTTAGTTTATGAGAAAGAAGCAATCCTTCCCCCAAATATCTTCTATCCATCTCTCCAATTATCCTAGACCTCAAGTGGGCAAAATTTCCTAATCATACACAAGAGGGTTGATACCCTACTTAAACTTGAAGAAGAAAGAGAGAAAACAAAGAATAAATTTGATGTTCGTCAACATACCATTAAGATATGGTTAGATAAGAATTATGCTAGAGAAAAGGACTTTCAAGTGGGAGACCTTGTGTTGAAATGAGACAAGCCACATGAAGAAAAAGGGAAACATTCTAAATTCCAAAAATTGTGGCTTGGTCCTTACTTGGAAATGGAGAAACTTGGCCTAGGCACATACATATTGAAAAATCTTGAAGGATAAGTAGACCTCCTTCTTGTCAATGGCCAAATATTGAAACGATACCTCAACTAACCATATTTAGGCAACTGACTTGTACATAAGTATTTTTTCTTTGATTGCTTTTCAATTCTGCATTTGAATTTTGTTCATTTTCATTTGTTTGATTTGAGTTTGTTTATTGGTTTCTTTTCCTTTGAGTCATTTTTTTTGATTAGTTAATTCCTCTTCCAAGAATGCTTTATTGCCTCCCTTTCTCATAAATTAAACATATGTTGCTAATTCTCTACTTCCTGCAGTGATCTTTGAACACAACTGGTCAAAATAATGGAAATCCGCTACTAGCCTAATAGACAAGACACTGGTTCTTATTATTTGTCCATTAACTCAGTTTAGTGCTCAAAATTCAAACTTAGTGGTGGTGGAACATTGCCTCGACAATGGATGGCTATAAACAACTCAGGCCTAGTTCATAACTAATTAGTAGTTATGTCAATTTCTTGAGATGCAAATTTTTTAAGAGTGCAAAACTTGAAGAAATGTTTTCGTCTCAAAGGATTTGATGCCTCTTTGTGCATGATAGATCTAGAGTTAAGATGGATCTACACTAGTTCTTTATATATGTTTGTGTGTGTGCCAACGCCAACTCCATGTTGAGCATGGGAGGAATTGCAAATCTCCCTCATACTCATTCAAATGTTTTGACCATAAGATTTTTTTTACTTTCAATTGTTATATATATATATATATATATATATATATATATATAGAGAGAGAGAGAGAGAGAGAGAGAGAGAGAGAGAGAGAGAGAGAGAGAGAGAGAGAGTATTAAAATAGGTGGACATAGAAATATTATATATATATATATATATATATAGAATTATCTTAAGATGGATATTGAAATATTTTATTTATGGTCGACATTGAAACATTTTTTGTTATTATTATTTTTAAATGCCATGTGTCAACTCCATGTTGAGCATAAAAGGAATTACACATCTCCCTCATACTGGGATGTACACATCTAATAACGATCGACATCTTACCCAAAAGTTGATGTTTTGTCCAAGGTGTTAAAAGTAAGGAAGATGCTTATTTTAAAATAGGCATATTTAGAGCAATGCTCACTATTATCGCACAGTTTGTAGACACAAGAAAGGCTAAGGAGTATTAGGTCAAACTGGCGAAACATGAACCTTCCCCACCCAATGTCACCACAATGGGGAGGTTCTTTCTATTTAGGGAGGCTAGGCCCAGGAGAGACGTCCCCGATAACCTGGTTTTTTGAAAGGGAAAAGGCTAATAACACAAAGACGAAGTTCCCCTTCATAGATTATCGCCAATAAGATAGTCCCGACTAAACAACCAATAATAGAGTATAACCAAAGAAAAGAAAATCACCTGCTTGAGACAATACAACAAGGAAACTGATATGTGCAATCTTGGTTAGTACTTCATATAAATCAATGACTATTTGATATTCAATATGAGCAACTTGAAAGGTAAATGTTGACGAAGTCAATGTTTACAAAATAGCAATGGCATTAATATCACTTCATCAATAAATACTTGAATGAAATAACATTCAATATAACAAATAGCTTCTTAACTCAATTAATTCCTTCAACTACCATTCAATTACTCAAAAGTCAAAACGTTGCTGCAATAAAGATGAAATATTCAATGATGACATCAACAACTTAGGGTTAGTAAGTTAGTCTAGGCTAGGGTTAGTGTAGTTAGGGTTTCAATTTCAAGAGGTTTGAGAGTGTTTGGATCCAATTCTACTTCAACACTGGAGGTCTTAGATCAGTGCCTTAGGGTTAATGGAGTCATAGGTGAAGAATGCAAAAGTTGAAGGAGATGAGATTTTAAAAGACTAGAGGGATAAGTTTTGAAGTGCTACTAAAGTAGGGCTCCAAAATCGTAACCCTAGGGGAGAGAGGCTCACTCCGGTGTTGCTAAAGAAAGGTCTCGTGCTCTCTCCTCCTTCCCGGCAAACAACTAGCTCAATGAAAAACAAAGTCAATACAAGAGGGTTTAAAGAGAGAGAGTGTTGCTAAGGCAAGGCTCTTTCATCAAACCTTAAAAGAAAACGGCCCTAGGTGTAGATAACCTAGGCCTGGAACATCCTCTTCCTATTGAAGTCAAAAGGTACGGCTAGCTTAAGGGAAGAATAAAAAATGAGTGTAGTTATGGCTAGGCTCTTTTCTTCTTCTTCAATGGCTAAAAGTTTTTATATCAGGGGACATGAGTCAATGACCTACTTGTGTGTTTGTCCCCTAGGGTTTTGATTCAGAAATATTTATAAATAGATGTAATAAATTAAACTACAAACATTCAATCAAGAAGTTTTGCAGAAAAATACTTACAAATCATCAAGAAAATAATCATGCAAACCCTAGTTGTAACACCTTCCTTCAAGAAAAAACACCATGGAATGCCAAAAATCTCTTCCTTCAACAAGTGCGCCTTCCTCAAATCAACCAATAACCCAAATGGGGTGAAAATTTCAGACCTCACCAAGTGGTGAGTGAAAGATGATGATAAAATGAGAGTCAAAACCCTCAATATATAGTGTATCAATGACCTAATTTTATTTTTCAGGTCATAAAAAGATCGACAAGGCCATAATGTCAAAACAATATCGTTTTTACATTAAATTGTCAAATTAAAACCCTAATTGAGTTGCAAAGAGAGTAAAATCCCCTCCAAGGGAGGTGCTAGCCCCTTCTAGGACAAATGAGACACCAAGGAGCAAAACATTAGCCCCCCAGGGGCCTCTCCAACATGCCACATGTGCCACTGCTACCTAGTCTGCCTCCAAAATCATCCATGAAGCTGGATGATGTCATGGTGAAGATGGAGACATCCCAAGCCTTCCAAGGCTAGCGTTCCACTGAAAAGGGGTCATTCCCCCCAGGTTTAGTCCTTCCAGAGTGCCTTTGATGGAACATCATCTTCCTCTCTGGTGCAAAATCCCTAATCCATCTCCATTCTATCTCTACCCCTTGATGGGGTCTCAACATCCATCTGGTGGGATCCTTAGCCCCATGGAGGTCCGAACTGGTCATCTCCCCATGTGTACCAGTCCAAATGGTACCTGTCCGTCGGGCATGGTCCTGCAAATCAAAAGCTACACCCTCCATGGGCTCATTAGTCACTGGTATCATAGCAATGTTAATCACATCTTATCATCAATATTATTAAACATATGCATAAAAACCCTAATACATCAGTCAATAGCTCAAAGACATTACAAAAACCTGCAATACAAGATTGGAGAAAAAGACAAGATGTCCTATTAGGCTAGTGTCCACAAGAAAAGGAAAGTTCCCAGGAAGATTTCATCCAAGCCATGTAAGTGAGGTGATGTGGCTTAGGGGATGTCTAGACATGTGGGTGCAGTGAGGGCCAAGGATGCATAATGTTATCTGTGGGTGCCTTTGTAGAAGGCGAGTTGTACCTGTCATGGATGCATTTTTTCCAAGCCCGTTCTTGCCTTTAATATTTTCTTGTTTTATTCTTTTATTTGCTTTTTCTTCTTCTTTTTATTTTTATTCAAGGGCTAACCAGAGGAAACTGCCTTGGCATCGTGACTAGAGCTGACAGTGTTACCCACAAGTACTTTCACAGAGATGAGAAGGTTGGCTCGTGATGAGACCCCCTTTCCCTTGGCCATGCAACCAAAGGTCACTTCCCTGGCATGGTAACCAGATGGTGGCAATGTCATACTGTTAGGTACTCATAAACCTAATAGGCTGGCTCGTGATGAGACCCCCTATCCTCTAACTAGGTCTTGTTTGTTATTTTCGGGGTCCCTCTTGTTTCTTGCTGAGAGGATTTTTATTGCCTTCTTGGGGATCCCTGGGTGAAGCATCTTGAGGTTTTATTTCTAGGATTTTGTCTTTTACCAGCTGCTTTTACCTTCTGGGACTTTAGCCCCTTCTTCCCACGAGATAAGGTGCAATCCTACAAATAGGTCAACCCAATGCCCGGACAAGGGGAATGAGATAAATGAGCGGGAGATAAGATGAAACAGTGGTGCTATGATGGGAGCGGACGATGGATTTTCAGAAATCCCCCCAGTGGAAAACCAAGACCTATGGGCACAGGCTTTCTAGGGCACCATGTAAATTTCCCCAAGCATGGTCAAGTGGGCTAATGTAAGATCCAATCAGTTGTTAGACATAAAAGGAATCAGATGCATATATTTAAAGGTTTTAATGATCAAAAGTGACACATACCATGATACCTGGACCAATTACCTCATGGAGAAAGAACCTCTTTCGACACAAGACCAAGCCGATGGTGATGGATGCTGCTACTGACAAGACAAAGCTGATGGAAGAAGAAAATGATGGACCCTCCAGGGCCATGCTCAGGTCAATCGTGCTCTTGGTACTCCATGTCTAGGACCTGTGGGCCTCGATACATGATCTCCTAGTTATCCCTAAAAATCAGGGATAAAACTCACTAACATGTATCATCCCATGTGCCTTTAAAGGATATCTACGATACACCATCCACCTCTCTCTAAGAGGAAAGCAAAACAAGTTAAGGTAAAGGTAAAGGCTTATGAAAGGCATCTTGGATCATGTGGGACATCCAAGTATCTGTTAGAATATTTAGACACTTAGGAGTTAGTTAAGATCTACTTGGTCTACTATGTCGTTAGTAAAAGTGTGTTTCTTAATGTGTTTCTTTAATATGCACTAGTATGCATTTGTAGTTAGGAAATTTGACGGTCACGATATGTTCCTGACATAGAGTGATCTAACGGTTCATATTCTCCTCGATCTTAACGACCATTGATCCGTGGATTAACACCCGATTGGTCCATGGTATCTATTTAAAGAGCATGGAGGGTCATTTGTCGATGATCGATTGTGAGAAACTCTCTTGTAAAATCTCTTTGTAATCTTTTTCTTTTGCATTAATAAACTGCTCCAAGTGGCCACGTTGGCTGGGGCCGTGGATGTTTCCCCATAGGGGTTTTACCACGTCAAAACATCGGTGTGTTAATATTTGATCTAGTTGTGTGAGTGGTTACTGAAGGTGTTTGTCCTCTGTTGGAATACTTGTGTTTTCGAACATGGTATCAGAGCCTGTTTGAAGATCCACTCCTGTTGTAGATCGAGATCATGAAGCCGAGTTGTCTCATCTCCATTTTCTTCCATTTACGTACATTTATGGGCTGAGAGGACTGTTCCATTACATATGTAATGCTTGATTAAGTCAGGAACACTTTTCGTTTCACTCGAAAGGTTTCCGTTTGCCCAAGATACGACCATTTCAGTCAGATCTGAAGGTATAAACCCTGAATACGCCATTTTAATTTTTTTGCAGAGTATTTATTTTATTTTATTTCAGTTTTATATTATTTTTTTCTGGGTTGCTACTCTTTGAGATCTGCATATGCTCTTTTCTGCGTGCCCTGTGAGATCTCGAAAAATAAAAAACAGATAGGAAAAGATGCATTTTCCGGGTAAGCTAACTGAGATCTAACCCTTGTTGTGATCGAGAAGCGATTTTTTTTTCTTGTGTGATTTTTTTCTTTTTCTTTTAGCACGCTCTCCAAGGGCATCAACAAAAAAAACAACACCCTCAATCCTCTTGCTAAATTGCTAAACAATACAAAATGTTTTTCTAGCCCATTTGGTTAAAAGTTGCCTTATTAAGTAAGAGGTCTTGAGTTCAAATATCTTTTTTTGTTATTTTTTTTGAAAAAGTTCATGCTCAATTGTAAAGTGTATTTCACTTCAAGTATAAAATTGAATCACTATAAGTAGCTTTAATATTTTATTTTAGAGTTATTTATTTTGAATGCAACTTTTCTTTTATAAAGTAACTTCATTGTAAAAGTGATCCTCACTTCTTTTTATAAAAGTGGATCACTTCATAAAGCAACTTACACCACCATGTGGTCATTTGGTTACTGCTTATGCATTTTTTTAAAAGGGCATAACTTTCACATCTGAAGTCCGTTTTTAGTGTCGTTTTTTTTAAACTGTCTAATTTTTTGAGATATTTCCATCCAGATCATCAATTTCAGTTTTTAAATCCATATTATATACATATTTAATATGAATTCTTCCAGTAATCTTTTACTTACGAGCATCAACTACTTCCAATGGAAATCTCATATGGAGGATTTATTAAGAAGTAAAGGCTTGTACCATATTACCTTGGGAAAGGAAAAATAACCCACTGATGATGATAAGAAATTCAAATGGGCTAATAGGAGTGACGAAGCACGTGGACTAATCAAAATGTCCATCTCTCCTGATTTAAGGTTCCACCTTAAAGAAATTGATGACCTCGATGAAGCTTGGGAAAATATTGAATCTGTGTTTGGTAAACTCAATATTATTCGAGCACAACAGTTAGAAAATCAAGTACCTGCCTTAAGTCCAAGTGATTTTTCTTGCCTTGGAGACTATCTATCTAAGTTTAAAACACTCAGAATTTTATGTGAAGAATGTGAGATAAAAATGGAGGAAGAGCGTTGCATATATCTTATTCTTTCTAAGCTAGGTAGTGCATATTCTGTGTTTGTATCTACCTTTTATGCCATGAGAGAGGCTCTAGGGAAATATTATCAAAAACCCACTCTTGAGTCCTTTTGTGCTGCCTTGATTAGAGAGGAAGATAAGATTGTACAACTTGGAGTGATCAACACAACAAGTACCTCCAACAAAGCCTTAGTTTCCCAATAGAAAGATAAACCCAAGAATCCAAAGAATCAACATCCTCGCTACAACAACAAACAACATAAGGGTCCCAAACCCATTAAGACAACTTCAACTCCTAATGGTGACAAAGGAGCAAAATATAAAAATAAGAAGACTGTCAAACATTGCAACTTTTGCGATAAAGATAGTCACGATGAGTCCAAATGTTTCAAGAAGATGATAGCTTTAGAAGCAACAATGAAGAAGCTCAACATCAATATTGATTCCACTTCTTCTTCTTCTCATGGACATGCACTTTCTGCTTCTGGTTTCTCCTTCAATATAACTTCTACTTCTTCTTTTGACGAGTGGCTTATTGATTCTGGAGAATCTTATCATATGGCTAAGGATAAAGACATATTTTCTGCTTTGAATGAATGTAACACCAAGAAAATATTTGTTGGTGATGATAGATCTCTTAGTGTTATGGGATCTGGAACAATTCAAGTAGATAATGGTCATTTCAATGATGTATTGTGTATTCCAAGTCTTTCTTGCAACCTTCTATGAGTATATTGAATCACTCATTTAAGTGAAGGTAAAACCGTAGAGTTTTCACCTCACCAAGTTGTAATCAAGGATCTCAAAGATCCTAAGCATGTTCTTGCAACTTGAATTGCTGATGATATTACCAGGTTGTACAAGTTTGACAACTTTGGGTCATCATTTTTTTCATCAGTTTTTGTTGCTCATAGCGACGACTTGAGAAAACTTTGGAATGAGCGGTTTGGTCATCTAAACTATCGCTCATTGCATCAACTATGTAATCAACATATGGTGATTGGACTTCCTCATGTTTCATGCAGAGATGGTGTTTGTGTTGGTTGTGTTCTCGACAAACATCATCTAGACAATTTTGACAAACGTGCCTCTTAGCACGCCTTGGGCCCTTTGCAACTTGTTCATAGTGATTTGTGCGGTCCACTTTATACTCCTTCTTTTTCTGGGTGCAAGTATTTCTTAACTTTCATTGATGAATTTTCTAGACATACTTGGGTTTACTTCTTAAAACTTAAGAGCAAATTTTTTGACAAGTTTTTGGCCTACAAGTCCCTTGTAGAAAACAATTTGGACATCAAATTCAAAGGTTAAGAACAAATAATGGAGACGAATATGTGCACAATAATTTTACAAGTTGTTGCACTACATAGGGAATCCAAATGCAACACACTATTCCATATACACCACAACAAAATGGTGTTGTTGAGAGAAAGAACCGCACATTAAAAGAAATGGCTAATTGTATGATCCAATCTAAGGGATTAAATTTAAAGCATTGGGCGAAAGCCATCAACTGTGCAAATTACATAGTAAATCACACTCCCTCAAAGGCTCTTAAAAGTATAAGACCAGAAAAATCTTGGACTAAAATTAAACCATATGTAAGTCACTTTCATGTATTTGGAACTATAGCATGGGCTCACATTCCTAATGAGAAAAGGAAAGCATTGCAACCTAAAAGTGAGAAGTGTATATTTGTTGGTTATTCTGAAGATGTCAAAGGTTATAGAATTCTTCAACCACATTGTAATGAAATTATTATTAGAAGAGATGTTAAATTTGATGAAAGTATCTTGGCCTGCGAGCCTAATTCAAAGATTGTGCCTTCTTCGGCCTGTGATCCATCTTCGACGTTTGTGCCTTCTTCTATTCCTATTCTGGTTTCTTCTTCAGATGATGAAAGTGAGGATGAAAATCCACCTCCGCCTGCTTACCTTCCTCCAGATGAATCCTTTGAACATGAACCAACACCAACTCCACTGTTGCCTAGATGGGTCTGTTCAACATGAGAAGCAATTGGTGATCTTGTCGATGATCCTTCAGATCAACATCAAACACGTTCACAGTTCCAACAAGCCTCTTCTCTTTTGGCTCGAGTTTCAGAGACTCGTGATCCAGATACATTTGCAGAAGCTTCAATTCATCCATATTGGGATACAACAATGAATGAAGAGTATCGTTCTTTAATGGAAAAAGATACTTGGGATATTGTAAAACATGTTTGGTGGAATCATTTGCAATTCAAGATCTGCTCTATTGGAGGTTGTCCCCTCGGAGAGGCAAGTGAATAATGCTTCTAGATTAATAAAGGTATCAAATTTTGGCTCATATTGTTATTGTGTGCACTATTCTACTTCTTTCTGTTATATATATGGATAATATTTGTGCTCTTGCTCTATATATTCCTATTTGGTATATTACAAGTGGTGTTAGAGCATTTTCCTCGACAAATTTTTAGAAAGAAAAAAAAACAATTCAGGATAAAGTCGTGTTGTGGCATCTATAAAGAACATGGAGACATGTCATTAAGTGGGTAAACCTACGATTGTGGAAGCATGCATGCAATAACTACATAAGGTTTCACCTAGTTGGAAACTCTTGTAACCCATTTTGGTACCCCTTTGAGTTGTACCGCATCAGACAACACCTATACACAAAATTTCACTTCCATGTACCTTTGGGTATATTGGAAGTCCTGTAGGTATCCTGAAACCATCCTTAGATCAATCACTTGACTACCTGATTTTTATAGTGGCACCCATAACAATACTCGAGTAGAATAATATCATGTACCTAGGTAATCAGGTAGTATGGCTAAGGGTACGGTCAAACCTCCTTAGTTAGAGCCCTAAGATATTGGGGTGGGTACTATTGTTGGACCCTGTAAGTATATCAAATAGATATAGCACATGACAATCCCTTGTCCTTAGAATATTCAAGATCCCTACTCCTTGCTTCCAGTCCTGAAAAGTTATTAAACTTTTGCACATTCAGTCCCTAGAAACCTTGCTTCCTGCATCCAAGCTACAAAATTCCTACACAATCTTCAATATTTAGAATTTGGGCATTCTACTAGTGCAATATTATTTAGATAGGAGTATAACTCTGCAGTAGTAAGAAAAAATAAGTATAAGTGGTCCCAATAACTTACCTTCTTCGTGTTGATCATAGTGGTACCCATATTCTATAAGCCTTTTTTTGTGTGAACCCATTGACACCCTTATTTGGGACCTATCTCAATAGATTCCTTTATTTGTGATGATCACAACGATATCCCTCTTTCATAAGCTCTTTTTTGTGGACCCACCCACCCTATTACTTCCCACTCATCGTCCTGATTCCAAAAATTGCATTGATCACCTTCATACAACTCTCGAGTAAGACTTTCTATGTGGACCCACTCACCCCTTCTATTGGTCACCCATCACTCTTACTTATTCCCCCTCCCCAAATGACAACCCACAACTGAGACTTTGGAAATCACATGACTTCCCTGGAAGATTCCTTTACCAATTTACAGAACCAATACAAAGAAACTCAAGCTCAAACTGATCAAAATTTGACTCAAGTTAATTCCAACATTGCTACCCTTAATTCCAAACTCACCGGACTTGACAATCTCATTTCCTAGATGAAATCCTTGTTGGCATTTATTCATAAATGCAAGGGCCTTGATTCCTCAAAACAACCTTTACACCAATAGGGATTTGAATCATCCCATTCCATGGATTTTCATTCTAACTCCTTTTCTCATGATCCGCGTCTTCCTAAAGTGCATGTTAATAAATTTGATGCCTCAAACCGCATTAGTTGGGTCACTCAAATGGAACATTATTTCTTATTACATGATATGGAAATCCTTAGACACCACTTATTTCTTTACATATATACATACAATATCTAACTTGATCCAAAATAATTTTACTGATCATATTGGGGTGGTTTGCAGAATTCTGATGAAATGCTTTTTACCCAAAAACTCATAAACCGAATATTATCTTGCTTAATGATAGTGATATGACACAATAGAAAATAATAGAACTCAAATTACATACTCTTGTTCATCTTTAATTTCCATTCAATCCAATGAAAATTGTTTTCTCCATCTCAAGTATCAAAAACACATGTAAAATGACTCACATATGTCAATTTAATGGATGCTCTTAAATTCCATTACTCAAAATAATAAAATAACTTCACCATTGAAATCCTTGTAAAATTCTAAAACTTTTGACTATAAAGTCGACTAATTTCCAAACTAGCTCAATTTCACACTCTTTGGCACGTAAAACAATGCATTAAATGCCCATTAATGAAAAATTGAGCAATTTTTTTTTTACAAATGACCTCAAATAAAAAAACATACCTCATATTCATGGTCCTTGCAAACAATTGTGAAAAATTGATATAAAATACTTGAAATTCCGTCAAGGTGCCATTTGACACACTTTACAGTGCAACACTAAACTTGGCTTGTACTTGCACGTACTTTTGTACCATTCGTAAAGTCTCAGGATCTATGCCCTTTCATGAGATCCGTGCACCTCTAAATATGTGCATGGGGATGTGTTTCATTGAATTGGAATTCGTTCCCAATATATAGGGCACAATCCTAACTTACCCATCCGAATTTGCTGCAAATACATGTTAATTTTGGTGGGAATCCTGCTAAATATGGGGTTGTTGGTACATTGGTTAGAACCTCCCACTATTCTAGTGGAGGTCTGGGTTCGATTCTTGTTCCATATCATATTTTATGTTTATTTGTTTTAATATATGGTTATATAAACCATGTATAATGGCATATGGATATCATATTTTACATATGTGGTATGGTATATTATATATACCATATATAATATTAAACCCGTCGACGTTTATTTGATAAGCCCCTTTCAGATTCTATGGTATGGTCATATTGTATAGTGTATGGACCAGGGGTTGTGGCTAGTTCTCGGCCCCTTTCTCCCCCCATTTGAAACTATACATAAATTTAAATAAAATAATTGCCATAATATGGTTAAGTATCATCGTGTGCCATGTTGGTTGTGGTAGATATGTTAAGAATTTGGAGCTATGGAGGTCATGGGGTCAAACCCTATTGACTCCAAAATTTTACAACACATAAACCATTACTGGCCAATGAGGGGATGCCACATGGTAGCCTCTCATTGTCTCTTCAATGCCACATGTCAAACGATGATTGAACCACTTGTCAACCTGGAGGTACAACCTGCCAACTCATCTTCCAAGTCAATTGATTAGTCCACATGGCACCTTGGGGTGTGGCCACGTCACATGTACGATCATGCCATGTGTCATTGTACGAACATGATACATGTCCTTTTACCCCTTTGACTTTTGACTTTTACCTTGGTTGACTTCAAATTTGACTGCCCATAACTTTTTCATACGAACTTTGTTTGGCTTTTTGTTTGCACCATTGGAAATTTGACGACAAACTCTACACAATGATGTTGTTTTCGGGATGATTTGAGATGGTTGAATTTTGAGCATTTATGCATCCCTTGGGAACTTTGTTGGCATTTCGGATCCTCCTGGACCTCTGTGAGCGTTCTTTAGATCCTCTTGGATAATAGCTTCCAACTAAAGAACTTTTGGACCTCCAAAAGTATAGATATTTGACAACTTAGTGATGATTACTCTAACTCACTCTTCCATCTTACTGAAATGTTATGATCAATAACTTAGTGATGAAGCTTCTTCACTCTTCCATCTTGCTAATTCTTTTGGAAATAAGTCTTCATCTTGGGTGATCGATCTTAGGTACTAGATCAATGTACTTTTGTGTGCTTCTTTGGAATATAGCTCTGACTCTGACCTCTCGCACTATAGCTAATATGATATATAGCTCCGGTTCTGGCTTATAGATTCCCTGACAACAAAAATATTTTTCACTGAATCTCTGCAATAGTCGTATCTTGTATTTCAACATCCATTCCCATCTCCTTTTGTTGAAGATAGTTGATCTTGGCCAATATGAAACCAATTCGAATGTTGATCTATGCCTTGCCCATTTGGACTCTTTGTTCTTATACTGTTGATGTATATGTAGAAGTCCCTGAATGAATTCTTTGTCCATTGTCGTTCCTTCCTTGAAGACAATTTTTCTTGTATTGTTATCATATGTAACTGATTTCTTTTGTTCAAGGTATACATCCATATGAACATGACATAGTATTTAAATATGCTTATAGCATGCACCTTCATGCCTCTTATTTTCTGAAGAGGATTATTTCTCCTTTACCAGCTCTAGAAATTTTTGCATTATTCTGATGGTCTTTCCTCTCCTGAACTGCATGCTCCAACTGCCTGCATCCTTCTGTTCCTTCACTTTCAGTTCTTTAGAATCAAGAATGTTGTCTAAGACAATTCAATCCATATGTATCCCTTTAGCTAATTACAAGACAATATAATTTTCCATATCATTGTCTAAAGGATTTACAATATTTACAATGAGATTCCTCTCACTGTAAAACAATATGTATATACGTGGCTATCTAGAAATCTCTTTAACAAGATTCCTCTCACTCCACAACAAAGTGTAAGGTGTAAGGTGGCTATCTAGAAATTTGTAACGAGATTCCTCACTCTTTACAACATATAAGGTGGCCATATAGAAACTCTCTTTACAAAATTCATGTCACTCATACAAGGTGGCAATATAGAAATTTACAGAGCTCTTATAATTTACAATGATTGGATTTCAGGCCTTCTAATAGACTTTAGGAGATTACACATATGCATAGTATATTCACAAATATACATATTTACAAATTTTTTAAGATGGTTTACTTATGGACTCATTCTCCCTAGTGTGTTGGGAGGAGTCTCGCAACTTCCAACCTTTGACAATGCCTTTGACGCTGATGTTGAATCTGACATTGAATTTAATGTAGAATATGATGTCGAGTCCAAGTAACCATTAGACCAAACTATTGGTCTTCCTAGTAACCTGTATAACCTCTCCTTGTGCATACCAAGTACTATTGTTGTGTCTGGAGTAGCTTCTCTTGAAGACACAAGTACTCAGCCATTTTGGAATGCGATTGCATAACCGTCGTCCTCAAATGTTGCAACTAAGAGCAGGTTTACCTTTAATTCTGGAACATACAACATATGTTCGATTCCACAAAATACTCCCGACTCGAGATGGAATCTTACATATCCATACCCCCTTATTGCTTGTTTGGTATTGGTTCTAGATCATTCCACAAAGCAATCTGTGTTGGATTCTGAGAAATTCAAAAATATTGATCTCATCCCGGTCATGTGGCGAGATGAGCCATTGTCCACAAACCATTCTTTGATGTCTTCATAAATCACTTTGCGAAGACCAACCATCATGAAGTATTCTTTTCCAAGCCTTTCAGTAAGACCATTGAATTCATATGGAGTTTTTGCGTGTCTTCTCACAAGTGTCTTTACATCCTTCAGGTTCTTCTTCGAACATAATTGCGGGTAAAGTGTCCAACGCTTCTCAATCTGGTGTCCACTCTTACCACAATCCCTTCTTATCATCCCTCCTTTTCCTTTGACTTGAGAAATGGTTAACCTTCTTCTTTGAGGGATTTACTAGCACAAACTATCTTATTGGATACTTCTCTAGATCATGGTTGCTAGTTCCACATGAAGCACATGGATAACTATACCATTCACTAGTAGAAAAAGTCTTCATTCCTTCTCTTGTAGCATGCACATCTTTCCTTGGAGATGATTTGCACATGTTACTCTTCTATGGAATGGAAGGTAAGGCCAATTGATTATGTAATACTTCTTCATCTAAGTTTCTCTTTGCTTCAGCTATCCTTGAGCACTCTCCATCTTGATGGAAATATGAAGAGTCTTCTTTATCAATCATGTTCTTGGAAGGAGATAGTGCAAGAGAGACTATCTCATTCTCTGCTTGTCTAACTTTATTGATTGATGGTTCCATTTACAACTTTCTCTCTTGTTCATGAAAAATACTCATGTGGAAATTTTCATGAGATAACAGTCGATCTTGCAGCCTTTGCTTCTCTTCCTCAAGAGATTGCAACTGCATTCTTAACTCAGAATTCTCTCTTTGGATGTTCCGATCAATGTTCTTATGGAGTCTCAGCTTCATAAGAACTTTACTCATCTTGCTTCTTTGATAAGAGTCTTCAGGATATTCTCCAATTGAGCTCTTAGATATCATTACAACAACAACTTGCAACACACACCAAAACTATCTCTAATACCAACCTCATCCGAAAATCCTTAGACACCACTTATTTCTTTACATATATACATGAAGTATCTAACTTGATCCAGAATAATTTTACTGATCGTATAGGGGTGGTTTGCAGAATTTTGATGATGTGATTTTTACCCAAAAAATCATAAACTAAAGATTAGTTTGCTTAATGATAGTGAGATGACACAACATAATGTTGGAAGATTGGTTGTTGTCATTGATGTCAACCCTAGTCATGGGTTTTGGACCACAAGATTGATGAAGTTATTTGGACATGAAGGAAAATGCACATGTAGATACAACACCCATGGATGGATAGTATACATCATTCTC
>ML778846.1:0-31930 GCA_009831015.1 Picea engelmannii
AAAAACAAATTCAATCAATGCAAGTGTAATTCTGTGACCGTACAAGCCCAATTTTATTCGAATCTAAATAATCAAAAGATGGTCTATCCATCCAATTCAACAAGGCATCAACAACTGACCCGATCTCATAATACAAATAATCAAATTGCAACAAATCCATGATTAAAACTTTGTGACTATCTCTGAATGCGCAACCCAAAAATATCCACAGCATACACAATGGGAAGCCATACCATAAACACCATGAAGCAGTATTCCCATTTGGAAAATTTAAACACACAGTCAACCTATCGTGTCGAGTTATCAATCCGCTATAAGGAGATAACAACATAATTGCTCAAATCAATCAAACTGTAGCAAATCATACTGTGTAAAAACTTGTGCCCATTCTTGATGACACAATCAAATAACCATAACGTATACAGTGGGTGGAAATGCCATAAGAACCGTAATTTCATAATCATTTGGCCATTAAAAACACACAGTTATAGTAATCATTGACTCATGCTTGTAGGAACGCCACTCATACCCATGGATCAAGTGCGAATCATCATTGTGCATTGATCAACTGAAAATAGTGTTGTGTTATCAATTTAATAAACACAAAGACAACGATGAATAACTCATTCCAATTAACCATGCTGAGATTATCCACCCAATAATAACAATTGAATAGACTAGATGCCAAAACCAACACCATTGTAATATAATCAACTGAGCGATATGGTAATAAACTCTATCGACAATACATACCAATCTATAACAACCAATAGAAAACCCGATAGGGCACAACAGTCTTCTCTATCCACTCTCAGACTCGAGGATTTGAGGGTTTGATTTGTGGCCAACACATGGAGACTAAACTCGCCTCTTCGCAATGGTGAAAACCTCTGAGACCAATGGTGTACACACATAGAACACCACCATTTAATTCGTGGGAAGGGTGACAAAAACCATGATAGGAGAGGATATAACAGAGGAGTGAGACCCCAATTCGGCCTGATAATAATACTTAACACACGTAGGGTATAACTCTCGTGACTCTCTAGTCAACCAACAACAACACAAAGGTACAAACAGGGCCGAGAAGAAAAAATATAATGCACTATGCGACCATTAATAACAACAACAACCCAATGCCCAGGTTAACAAGCGCAGTGACACAAAGCACTTCCAACCATTAAATGCCATGAAAACCAAAGATTGGGCATGGTGATACGAATGCGTGAAAGAAGCCATCGACTCAAGACCAAACAAAACCCTCCAACTAAACCAACAAGGATGACATAGAGCCTTTATGGATGATAACACCTAGGATGACCAATATCACTGTGACTTTAACATCATTGTAGAAAAAACTGTCAACGCTTCATTCAAAAACCACAATTTTACATAGTTGCAATACTCAAGGAAATCACAACCCGTACATTCGATCCAATATCCATTTCATAAATAGAGAAGACTCATGGATGGCCAAAAAAAGACATACCTGTAATCCAAGCACTTTAAACGTGAGTTGGCTGAGCAGTTCCTCCTTGCTTGAAAATCAGAGCATAACCGCAACAACAAGGTTGAACAATAGCCTGACTAGGGTGGCAGCCAACAGAAGGAGTAAGGGTGACATGTAGTAAATGCATGTCACCTCCACACATAGTCAATTAATTCATTAGTAAACGCCAACCATTAAGCCATTAACCATCAATTTAAACCATGCATTGAAATTGGCATCTATTACTTGTCAAACGTGTCACCCACATCATACCTTCCATTTACAACTTGACCATAGTACATATAAACTATATAATTCAATTAAGTAAACCATGTATCGAACCATCAACAATAGTGAGACCCATATCAGACTTCTAACTTATGTAATAACATAAATCAACTATGTCTCATATAACTCAACAAATCGCTAACCATTAGCTTATTGCTAGGTTTAAATAATGACCATTAATATTCAATGAATGTAGAGTAGTATATAACATAGTTTAAATTCTTCCTTTTTCATTTGTTGCATCACTTTTCATTTCTTTCCAATTTCTTGTATGTGTTGTTTATAACATGTTTATTATACAGGTCTCCTAGTAATAGATCCAATAACAAATAATAGTGATAACAAGGATAACGTAGGCCATTGTAAAATAAAACTTGATCCTAGAGCAGTAGAAAAACACAGAACATGCCTTCTCCATCGCCAATAAACCAAGATTATATCACCATGTAAGCAGTGTTGAATAGTAACACAACATCAAATAAGAACCAAACTTGATCTTCAATCTACAAGGGAGTCCCACCTAATAGTATTATTTAGCTTTTATAATAATAGGCTTTAGCAACACTTTGTGGGAAAACTTCGTTGCGATTTTAATCATCAACAAAGAGGATGAAGAAGACAGGAAATAAAAAGGAAGCACCACCAGATGATGATGCTTCGATAAACCAAGGGGCTGGAGGAGATCCTCCTGAGCCTCCATCTTCACCTTCAAGTTATAGTTCTTCTTCCTCTGAGAATTCTCATCACTCTCAACATTCTAGCCATAAATCCTCTTTTAAGAAACCATTATTAAAGCTTGATGTAAATTTTTCTTTACCTATGTTTAATGGAGATGCTAATCCTGAAAAACTATATAATTGGATCCGACAGGTTGAAGTATATTTTCGTGTTCAACATATTGATGAAGAGGAAGTTAAAGTGAAAATAGCTTCTCTTCAGTTGGAAGGCATCGCTCTCATATGGTGGGAGAGAAAGCTACATGATAGAAGTAAGTGTGGTAATCTTCATTCCTCATGGTCAGAATTTAAAATAGAAATAAGGAAGCAGTTCTATCCATTAGGGTATTTACATAAAGCAATGATGGAGTGACAAACTTTGAGGCAGATAAAAGGTCAAACTGTACAAAGTTTCATAGAATAATTTAGGAAGAAAGCTCTCGCATTGAAAATTCCTTTGGATTCTTCTAAAACTTTAATGAAGTGTATTGGCGCACTTCACAGTTATATTTGTCATACTTTTCTCTTATTTAAATCCACTAGTCTTGAAAAAGTTTGTGTGCAAGCCACTCACCTTGAGAATAGGGGGAAACATGTTCAAGAAGATCCCACGAAGAAACCTTCCAATTTTCCACACAGTACTTTCAAGAAGTTCAAAAGAAAGGATAAGAAGACCGATATAGTAATGAGAGGAGGAAAACCATCTTGCATGCATTCCAAGAAGGACGGTCAAGATGAAGAACACTGTTGGAAACCACATCTAGAAAAGAAACCGAAACAGTTTGGTGGAAAGGGGAAGACAAAGACCGTTCCTACAGTACAACTAGATATTGGTTCCGATTCAGGAGATGAAGGAAAGATCACAGCGGTTGGAGTACATGGTAAAGATTCCCTTCATGCTAGTTCAAGTTGCAATAATGAATCTCATATTGATGAATGAAAGAGGGCTGGTTTATTTCATATATGAGTTGTATCTAAACATATTAAGATAGATACATTATTTGATCCGTGTTCCCAAGTAAACTTAATATCTGAAGCACTTGTCAAGAAGAGGGGTCTTGTAATGAAACCACATCCAAATCCTTATCCTCTTGGTTGGGTATGTGATAAAGAAAAACTAAATGTTACCAAACAATGTAGGATCAGATTTGCTATTGCTTCAAGGTTGATTGATGAAATGGATTTGGATGTTGTACCACTTGATATATGTGGCATAGTGTTGGGAAGTCCTTATCTTTATGATAGAAAAGAAGTATTATTTTGTCATGAGAATGAATACCACCTTACTAAAGGGGGAGTGGAATATATTGTTAGAGCTCACAGCATGAGGGTAAATACGACACTTGTTAGTGCAGGGAAAATGAAAAGATTCATAACCACTAATAAGACATATGTACTCATGGTTTTCAAAGATAAAGATGTCGGGACATCCGACGCTTTCCAAGGGTGTGATCCATCTCATAAAAATGAATTAATTGATATTGTTTCTATGTATGATGATATTTTTCAGGAACTAGATGGATTACCTCCTAAGAGGGAAATCCAACATGAGATACATCTTCAACAATATCCTCCTCTTCCTAATGTGGGCATGTATAGGATGTCAATTGTGGAGATGACATAGATCAAGAAGCAGGTACAAATCTTATTAGATCAAGAGGTCATCAGGCCTAGTTCATCTCCTTGTGGTTCTCTGATCGTGATGGTGCTAAAGAAGGATGGCACATGGTGAATGTGTGTCGATTACCAGGATTTAAATAAAATCACGGTGAAGAATTGATACCCTCTTCCTCTCGTAGATGTTTTACTTGATCAGTTGAAGAATGTTATTGATTTCAGTAAGTTGGATTTGTGCAGTGTATATCATCAAATCAGGGTCGCAGGACATGATGCATGGAAGATTGCCTTTAAAACAAAACATGGATTTTTTGAGTGGTTAGTTATTTCGTTTGGGATTTGTAATGCTCCGACAAATTTCATGCATGTGATGAATGATATATTCAAGCCTTTCCTGGATGACTTTGTGATTGTGTATTTGGACGACATTCTTGTTTTTAGTGGGACTTGGGATGAACATGTAAGGAATGTAAAGCAGGTATTGGATACTTTGCAAAGGGAAAATATGTATGTAAAAATGTCTAAATGTGAATTTTGCAAGACTACACTTGTGTACTTAGGTCATGTCATGGGAGGAGGACAATTGAAGATTGATCCTTCCAAAATTGATGTAATTGTAAAATGGCCTGAGCTAAAAAGTGTGATCGAGATTCAAATCTTTTTAGGTGCAGTCCAATATTGGAGGAGATTCATTCCCAACTTATCCTTTATAGTAGCTCCTTTGCATGCCTTAACCAGTGCGAAGAATAATTTTCAGTGGGAAGGAAAGAAACAAAAACTTTCAACATTTTGAAGGAGAAGATCAATATCGCACCAGTATTAGCACTGCCGAATCTTCAACAGTCGTTCAATATTGAGACAGATGCCAATGGATACGCCATGGGTGTAGTATTGATTCAATATCGTAAGCCTATCTGTTACCACTCTGAAACTTTTAACCAAGTTGTTGTTAACTATCCTACATATGATAAAGAGTTGTATGCATTAGTCCAAAGCGTAAATAAATGTAAGAACTACTTGTTAGGGAAGGAAACAATTATACATACATATCACCAACCCTTACAATATCTTCAAGCAAAAACCAAACTGCAACAATCTCAACACTATAGATGGATGGGTTTTCTACAACAATTTCATTTGGTAATCAAGTACAAGAAGGGTACAAGTACAGGGTAGCCTATAGTCTTTCTAGACCTCCTATTGATTCTTCTATTATTTTGAAGAATACTTCTTTATCTCATGATATCTATGTAGAGAAATATGCCATCGATGAATATTTTAAAGAAGTATATGAGAAGTTAACCCATGGTGCACAGGCAGAGAACTATTGTTTGTAGGGAAAATTACTCTATCATCTTGGGAATATATGTATTCCTACAAGTGAACGAATCCATGTAATACAAGAATATCATACTTCTCTTGCGTTTGGGCATTTTGGGGTGGGAAAAACTATGGCTCATTTGAAGAGGTTTTGTTATTGGCCTCAGATGAAAGAAATTGTAACTAAATATGTAAAGGGGTGTGTGATGTGTTCTACTTGTAAGCCCACTAATAAAAAATTGGGGCTATACTCACCACTTCCTGTTCCATCCCATCCATGGGAAATCATTTCCATGGATTTTGTAGGGGGTTTACCAATGACCAAATGGGGTCATGACTCATGATTATTTGTATGTTGTAGTGGATAGGTTTAGAAAGATGTGTATCTTGATTCCATGTAAAAAGAAGATCAATGATGAGAAAAATGGTAATCTCTTCTTTTAGTATGTTTAGGTTCACTTTGGGTTACCCACATCCATTGTCTCAGATCGATATACTTGATTCCTTGGGGACTTTTGGACTAGCTTGTGGAGAATGATGGACACCAAATTGAAGAGGAGAATTGATTTCCATACACAGACTGGCAAACAGACAAAGGTGGTAAACATAAAAGTGGTACTTTTGCTTCGAGGCTACTGCAACAAGCATCCTAAGTTATGGGATCAATAGATACCCTATGTACAACATTCTTATAACCGATATTTACATTTGTCCACTCAGAGTTCACCTTTTGAGACATGTTTCAGGTACCTACCTAAGGTTCCTTTGGACTTGATGTATGGGATATATGGAGATGTGAATGAAGAAAATATAGAGGAAAGATCCCGCAAGATCATCCAGAGGATTCAACAGATACACCATGAAATCAGGGAACAGTTGGAGAAGAGTCAAGCACAGTATAAAGCTCAACATGACAAGCATAGGGTTGATCATCAGTTCTAGGTTGGAGACTGGGTATGGATTCATATCAACAAGGAATGATTGAAGGATGAAGGCAAGAAAAACAAGCCTATCCAATATGGACCCTTCACTATCTTGGAGAAAAGAGACACTAATTCTTTTTGTTTAGATCTTCCACCTTATATTCATATTTACTCCATTGTGAACATAGAGAACTTGAAAATTTTTTAGCCTCCCATGATCATGGATTAGGATGAGGAAGTTTCAATACCTTCACTTGATGAGTTTATACCTGAGTACATGGATGAGTTATAGGAAGATATCATCTTGGACATAAGGGTGAGGAATTCATGAAGGGGTGATGTTGATTATCTTCGAGTAGGCTTGAAGGGCACACATCCAAGCAAGGTAAAGTTGATTGAGAAGGACAAAGTAAGGGGACAGTTCCCTCACTTACCAGTTGATTAATGAAATCTTTTGGTGGTCCAAAAATCTCGCAGTGGGAAGGTGTGATCCAAAAAGGATCCAGAGAAGGATAAGAACAACTAAGAACTTGCAGAGGCAACTTAGGATGCTCAGAATGGCTTCAGTAGACAACAAAAGGGAAAAAATTCAAAGTTACCAAGACTCAGTGAAAATGGCATGATTGTGAAGAGAACATTGCAATATTTCTAATGATGCAAATGGCTCATCAAACAGAGTTACGGATCGAAAGATATTCATGGTCAAAATTTTGGTCAACCTAGCCCAGTCAACAAGGATGAGTCAGCATCCGTACTGTTGACATCAACATCAGTACAAATGCCATCAACATCTGTACAACCTACATGGAAATCACAGAGGATGACACGTGTTATGATGACATCATCATGACGTCAAAATACCACGTGGCAATAACAGAGGATGCCACGTGGCACCCCTAGGTGATGCCACATGGCACCACCCAAAAGGAACCACATGTCCAGTATGAAGGTGACATGGAGGTGACATAAGCATACAGGTGGGGAAATCAATGGATGCCACGTGGCCCAATCAGAGGGTGCCATGTGGCACCCTATAAATGCACAAGGAGGCTCAACAACTGAATATTTAAAAAAATATAAAAAATAGCAGGACCCCACCAAATATGGTGGAGGTCCCACTATATATAACATCTCCACCATATTCTCTATTGAATTAACTTCACCAAAACATCTGCCAAAAATAGCATAATAGTCCGCTGAATTTAGTAGTGTGCCAAAATCTTCACCATAGACGTGCCGGATTTAGTAATCGGTTGTAACATGTGTTTAAAAGGGGAGGCCCATGGGATTCAACCTCGAGACCTTCACCTAACCAAGCCTTAATATAGAATACTATAACCACTCCACCAACGACTTCACTTATTATGTAACTACCAAAAATTTATATAAAAGCGCCTTTTCTACCAGATTTTGGCATGCTTTTCGAGGTTTTCTCAGTCATTAATTGCAGGAGCAAGGCACGAAAACCAAGGCAGGGGTGTCTCTTGGGCCTGAAAGTGTTAGACTCGGATCGAGGCATGGAGCCAGTCATTTTTAGGTAAAATGATGCCAATAATGCAATGGTGATGTTAGTTTTCTGATCTCAGCAAAGCTTCTATAGCTTAACTCCATAATCATGTATACTTATGTATTTTTCCCAATTTTTTTGTGGAGTTAATTAAAAGACCTACCCATTTGAGAGTAGGACCCAGAGACATAGTCCACTAGGGATGAACTCAATTATCAATTTATTTGAGTTAATATTACATTCTTATGTCTCTTTCCTTCTGATATTTTCCTTCTTTATGGTGTACTTTAGTTTCTGCTCATTTAATACAATTCTTTAATAAGTCACATGACAAAAAGATCCCGGATCATTAGAAGAATAACCAAATGGAGGAGGACACAACTCTATGTAGCGAGAATAACTTCCTAAGGTCATAATAGATCCCAATGCATGGCGAACAAACAAAAGGATGTGATTTTTCCAAAGGCGACTCTTTGCGCTGCCAAAAAAAAAAACATATTTCTCATCCCCTCTTTTTGGGATATTTGATTTTTTTGTCTTTTTCAAATTTTAAAGAGATTTAAAAAGAATAAAAGAATGCTACATTACAAAGGAGGAATGAGTGTTGCAAGAAAGAATACTAGTTCCAAGCGCAAGGAACACACTAATGCTCAGAGCAAGGAAACATGTGTAGGAAAAGGACACTTGGGGAAAATTCCTCCATGGGTCAAGGTGTCAGGTCGCAGAGGAAAAGTGCTACAAGGCTTGCGTATAAGGCATGCTTCAAAGGTTCAGTTGAAAGCAACATGGAGTTGACATTATGATAAAGATGAAGATATGAAAATGTGATTATCAAGACACAATAAAACCCCCTTCAATGTAATTTTAACAAGCCCATATAAGGTAAGCTCGATTTTTTTCACGTTTAGAGAGTTTGAAAAAACGTAAAAGAAGACTCCAGGGAGTAACTTTTTCAGAGATAGTCTAGTCGGTTCAAAAAAGGGGTAAACTTGCACAAAAAATACATCTATTCAAAAGAATTTTAACGAGTGTTACAAAGACAATATCACTCGACAATATTTTCAATTTTAAGGAGTCCGAAAAGAGCTTAACTATGGACTCACAACCTTTTTTCTGAATTTAGTCCCCTTAGCCCGAAAAAGTATAAAAGTAACTGAGGAGAAATCTCCCAGCGAGACGAATCTCTTGAGGCGAACCTTTTTCCACTATAATCTTCAGGCTGGATAAAGGGGTAAACTCATGCCAGTAGATGTTATTCTGGACCGATTTAATGGGTGTGAAGGAAGAAGGTCACTCGACGATATTTTCAATTTTAGGAAGTATGAAAATAGCTTAACCATGGACTACGTGGGGGTTCCTTTTTTGTAAGTAATCTCCAAGGCCCGAAAAAGGCGATAAACTAAAATCAATGAGAATGTTCCTTTTCTGAAAAGTTAGTCCCTCATGCTCGAAAAAGGGTTAAACTTATGCCTGAAAATAATATTCTAGTGAACCAAAGTTCCTAGAGCATACCTTCATTCATAAAATTGACCATCTAGACTGGAAAATGGGTAAACTATCACCGAAACAATGTTCCTTCAAATTCCAGTTTGGCGAGCGTGAATGGAAACAAGATCACTCGACAATATTTTCATGTTTAGAGAGTCTGAAAAGGGATTAAAGAAGAGTCCCGTGGGTTACTTTTCTAGTTAATTCAGACAAGATTGAAAAGCATAAATATAGTCTCGTCGGATGTTTCTTTTAGATTTTAAAGCGAGCTTGAAAGACAACAAAGTGTGCTCATTTGGGAGTCCTGAGGGTGAGGCCAAGAATGAGGGTGCATCAGATGAATGAGGCTCAATCTCGTAATCATGAAAGGAGTAACAAGGACTCTTGATCCTATAGTCATTATAGACAACATGAACGCCAAAATGCAACAAGGATCTACCTAGGGCATCCATGTAACGGTAGGCTCTACCACCTAATTACAACACTTCTAGAGAAACAATGAAGGTTCCATGTTGCACTTCAGTGGGATATATCCTATGGAAAAGAAGAAAAGACAACGAGATGCAGAAAGTGGAGGTGAAATCCTAACTTATATGCAAAAATTTGGAAAAACTAACTTTTACCAAAGGATACGAAAAGTGACCCATCCCAAAAAGGTTGCCACACCAAAAGTAAAAGTGTACCGTGACATACAATAAGAAACTCAGAATCAGAACCAAATGATTTCCAAGCCAGGAAACATGACAAAGGGGGTGAAAAAAGTGGCAAAAAGGGCCAAAAAAGTCTATAAATAGAAGATGCCAGCTCATTTTCACCATTGCATTTTGAAAATTGACCAAAAGGAGAAAAACTCCCCTTTGCTAAAGAAGTTTATTCTGGGAGCTTCAGTGGATGAAAGGAACTTCTGCTTGGATCAAGTAAGTACAAATGTATCCCTCTTGCAATTCAATTCTTCTTTTATGCATTTATTTTTGTTTTTGAGGGGGCATGCTCTCCTAAAAAGGGAGGTCCTGCGTGTACGTAGGCTGTCCAAGGACATCCCGCATGTGTACTTAGGAAGAAAACACTCTTCCCATGTACATATGTGACTAAGGCCAAAACAGCCTGTGTACACACTCAAAAGTTTGGAAAAAAATTAGAAGGAAAGAGATAACTCCCTTTTATTTTCCATGGAACATGATGTATGTCCACTGGAGGGAAGGGGAACACAAGGAATTTGATGTACTGGTCGAAGAGGACCATTCTTCCATTGCCGCATTGAATTTATGTGGGATGTGGAAGTTCTTCCGGTGTCCGTTTATGAGGGCACAACGCAAGCTATTGAATTCCCTGGTTGACTACTAGCATCCATATGTAGAGGCCTTTATGATAGAGTGTAACATCCCTCTCTTGCGCACACTGAGCGAACTTATTCTTTAAGGACACTTGCTTGCAAGTGATTCAGATTATTATACTATTGGCCATTTGATTATGATTATGATATATTGTGGATATGATGATATGTTGTTTTCTTGTATTTACATAGACAAGTGCTATTGAATGGGTTCTCCTAAGTGTGATGGACTTTGGACATTGAGGATGCATAGGCATTGATGAAACCTCTTGGACTCTAGATTAAGTCAGGGAGTGGGTTGTTTGGGGCTTGAATGTTGTTGATGTGACATACGTGCATTTGATTAGATGTTATGATGATTTATTATTATTGCTGACATGATTCGTTGATGGATGAAAGCTGATGATAGCTTGACGAACATACTCACATGTGGAGTAGAGGGGTCACATAGGCCAACCAGAGACATTGAGGGAGAGGTGTGGTAGAAGCCTTGCCACAACCTACTAGCACTCCCATCATGGCTCGAACTGTAGGTTAATGATTACCTAGTACGAGAAGACCCACGATGTCATGAGGGAATATTGTGATAGTCGCTCATGATGATTCTAAGGGGCACGCAATAAGGAAAGCACCTTATTCCTTAGAGACCCTTAGTATCCCATAAGATCACCTGAAGGAGTATTGACTCTAAGGGTTTGACATCTACCAAATTCCGTCAAGAGGCGAGTGACACCCTTGGAGCACATAGTGCGTCCTGAAGGGCATGTCGCGCAAGGAAAATAGAAAGAGGTGAGTAGCACCCTTGGAGCACATAGTGCGTATTGAAGGGCACGTCGCGTAAGGAAAACATAAAGAGGCGAGTGACACCCTTGGAGCACGTAGTGCGTCTTGAAGGGTACGTCGTGATTTTAATTGGTAAGTGAATAAAACTAGTCGGCCTTAAAATGAATGATGTGATAAGTAAGGTTTAAAAACATTCTTTCCTAATAAAAAATTTGTCTCCCAGCCTAGTGAAATTAAAACCTAGGTCTAAGTAGAACATTTGGTAAAAAAAAAAGAATAATAAATACACATGTAACAAGAAGGGGGGTAAGAAATTCAAACTTATTTATTAAAGTCAAAATTATAATGGAGAATTAAATTTTTAAAAAGGGGTAATGGTTGTTTTATCTACATTTGCTAATTTAATTTTTAGTTAAAAAGAAAAGAGGCTAAATGGTTGTTTTTATCTACACTTGCTAAATTAATTTTTAATTAAAAAGGGAAAAATGGTAAATGGTTTTTTTTATCTACACTTGCTAAATTGATTTTTAGTTAAAAAGGAAAAAGGGGGAAACTTAAAAGAAATAGGAAACTTAAGGAAAAAGGGAAACTAAAATAAAAGGGGAAATGTAAAGAAAAAGGTGAATGCCTAACTTAGTAAGGAATCTTTCCTTGGGAACTTTCTAATTATGAACTCAACTGGGAATTAAGTAAGGCATAAGTCATTTAAGAAGTGTAAGGGAATTTTGGGACACTGAGGAGTGTTTTTAGGGATGCTCTTAGGTGGATGAGGGAAATAGGAACATTTAATTAATTAATAAAATTGATTTTCTGGTGCAACTAGGGGATCAGGCGACATGTGTACGAATGAGGTTTTTCGAAATTAATTAAATGAAAAAGGAATTTAATGAGAATTTGGGAAACTAATTACTTGAAAACTCTATAAAAAGGATGGAGGAGGAGGAGTATGGATCTCATTTGTTTGTGTAACATTACACCGCTGAAATTTTACCTTGACTAAACTTTCTCTTGTGGGAGTTGGGACACCCAGTTCGGTTAACGAGTGGTAGCTCAACCTTCTGAGGTGATTTGGGTGCTATCATTCTCTGGTATTGTGTGTGTGGCCCCTTTGCAGCTTGGGGGGAGAAGGGGGAAGAAGAGTACCCCTAGCATTGGCTGGGAGGTACCGATGAGGTCACATCGGTTGGCAAGTGGGAGCTGGACGAAGCACGCACAGGACAACAACTTCGGATCATTCGCGTTTGGCTAAGGTACGCCTGTTAAAGTTGTTACTTGCAACAAAATTTAATTTACACATGTTATTTTTCTTTTCTCGGTTGACTATTTCATTGCCATGAAATTTCTTGCACTTGCCTTCCTACGATATTTGTAATCCCCTTGCTCGTTGTATTTTGAATTGATTTCCCATGACGAACCCAACCTCTGATTGCAATGACTTCTCTGCATTTGTTTTTATTGATTAATACGAAGAAAAATCATTTTTTATCTTTTGTCCCTTATCCCTTTAGTTATTAGTCCGTGCCTGAGAAGTCATCCAGGAGAAGAATCGATCGTTGTCAGTCTGGTGTTTAAAGACTTATATATTCAAATGCCCTTCTTTCCTGTGCATGGATAATAAGTGAAGGATAGATTTTCGCCCAACTATCTATATCTTACTTATCTCTCTGTTTTCCTCTTATGATAAATCTCTGCACTTGAATGATAAATCTCTGTGTTTTCTGGATGATTAATCCTTGTGTTTTTGTGAATGAGTATCTCTATGTCTTTGAGTGATTCATTTATGAATGAAAAATATTTGTGTTTCTGTGAATGAGTATCTTTGCGTCCTTGATTGATTCATTGTTGAATTATTAATATTTGCGCCTTCTTATGAATGATTTTTCTCCTAATTAAAACGTTTTCCGCAATGCAAAAACATGGCTCTTACATAAACATATCATGAATGGATTTTCTCTTAATTAAAACATTTTCAAGAATGCAAAAGCATGGCTCTTACATCCATAGATCATGAACAAATTTTCTCTTAATTAAAACTTTTTCAGGAATGCAAAAATGTGGCTCTTACATCCACATATCATGAACGGATTTTCTCTTAATTAAAACGTTTTCAGGAATGCAAAAACGTGGCTCTTACATTCGCATATCATGAATGAATTTTCTCCTAATTAAAACGTTTCAGGAAAGCAAAAACGTGGCTCTTACATCCATAGATCATGAATGCATTTTATTTTAATTAAAACATTTTCAGGAATTCAAAAATGTGGCTCTTACATCCACATATCATGAATGAATTTTCTCTTAGTTAAAATGTTTTGAGGAATGAAAAAACGTGGCTCTTACATCCATAGATCATGAATGTATTTTCTCTTAATTAAAACATTTTCAGGAATGCAAAAACGTGGCTCTTACATCCACATATCATGAATGAATTTTCTCTTCATTAAAACATTTTCAGGAATGAAAAAACGTGGCTCTTACATCCACAGATCATGAATAAATTTTGTAATATTCCAGATATAAAAAGTATGCAGAACAGAAAGAAAATGCTAGAAATGGCAGATAAACAACAATATAACCAGAACAACACCACAATAAAACTAAAATGATATCATAATAACACCAGAAATAACACTTTGATTTTGAGAGCAATGTTCACATGCCTCTTCGAGGGGGAAACCTCCAGTCGAGCAGAGCTATATTACAATAATATCCAAGATATGATTCTCATACCCTCGACTCCTATTTATACTAAATATGTCTATCAAAAGAACCATCTAGAGGAAGATCCTTCTAGAAGCGGAAGCTTCTATTAGGTCTTCTTACATTTGACTTATTCTACCTTATTGCAACGCCTTATTAATATTGACCTTTATTACATCCAAATATATTGTTTTATCTACTTGAGGGGTTAGGTCCCTAACATGTCCCCCCCCTTAAAAACATCCTTGTCCTCAATGCTTGAGATGTGGAAATTGCTTTAGAATGGTAGCTGGTTCCCAAGTGGCATCTGCTGGAGTTTTATCTTTCCACTGGACTAACACTTCCTTGATGGTTTTCTAATGCAGGCGACACTCACCCTGGTCCAAAACTGCTTGTGGTTGTAGCCAAATGGATCCTTCTTCGTCCAACTTGGGAAGGTTGATTTGAGTTTGGCACTTAGTTCCAATCACATTCTTTAAGCATGAAACATGAAAAATAAGATGTAGATTAGACTGACTAGGAAAAGCTAATGGATAGGCCACCTTTCCCACATGCTTGAGAAAGGTGTAAGGACCACAAAATTTGGGCGCCAACTTCTGACAATGGTCGGCCTTGAGGGAATTTTTCTTTTAAGGTTGTAGTTGAAGAAACACTTGATCCTCTTCTGCAAATTGACGTTCAGAGCGACCTTGATCTGCTTGTTGCTTCATGCAATTCTGGGCCATGACCAAATTCTCTTTGAGGGTACAGAGAATAGCCTCTCTAACTGTAAGCGTTTGGTCAACCGCCTAGACCTTTGAGACACCTGGTAAATATGAGAGAACTGAAGGTGGATTTTGTCCATATACCGCTTCAAAAGGAGTCATGCGAGTAGCTATATGGTATGAAGTGTTGTACCAAATTTCAGTTAGGGGTAACCATTGAGCCCACTGATTTTGATTTTCCGATGAAAAACACCTCAAATATGTTTCCAAACACTTGTTGACAACTTCAGTTTGACCATCAGTTTGGGGATGATAAGCTATGCTGATATGAAATTGGGTGCCTTGTAGCTTGAACAGTTCTTGCCAAAAATTGCTGGTGAAAGTTGGGTCACGATCAGAAACAATAGAATGTGGCATGCCATGAATCTTGAAGACCCAATCCATGAAATGTTGAGCCACAATGGATACTGTAAATGGGTGTTGAAGAGAACAGAAATGAGCATACTTGGAAAGGCGATCCACTACCACCATGATGATTGATTTATTTCCCGATTTAGGTAAACCTATAATAAAATCCATAGAGATATCCCTCCAAATAGTAGGTGGAATTGGAGGCAGTTGTAGTGTGACATGAGATTTGACTATTTCACCCTTGTTGCATTGACACACATCACATTCATATACAAAATTACAAACGTCTTGTTTCATACCATCCCAGAAAAAATAACGTTTGACCCTATCATAGGTTTTGGTAAACTTAGAGTGCCCAACTGTGGGTGTAGCATGAAGCCCAAAAAGTACTGTGGATTTAAGTTTTGACTGTTTACTTAAATACAAACGACCTTTGTATTGAATCTCATCATGGAGCCAAGAGTACCCTAGGTAAACTAGATAATTGGACTACAATTTTTTTATCAGATGTGAAATTTTGGGATCGTGTAGCCATTCCTGGCGAACGATTTGGACCCAATCTGGTACAACGAAGGAGAGAGAAAAAATGGATCCTTCATCTTCATATTTTCGGGAAAGTGCATATGAAACCATATTGTATTTTCCTTTCTTGTAAATGATCTCATAATCATATACAAAGAGCTTAGTCACCCATTTTTGTTGCTCTGGGGAGGAACTGCGTTGTTCCACAAAATACTTGAGGCTTTGATGATTTGTCTTAATTTGGAAGCATTGCCCCAATAGATAAGGGCACCATAGATCAACGACATGCAGAATAGCCAACATTTCATTTTCATATATTGATTTGCCCAAATTTTGTTCAGACAATTGTTTGTTGGTAAAGGCCAAAGATCGACCCTCTTTTATAAGGACAACGCCAATTCCTTTCCCTGAAGCATCACATTCCAGGACAAAGATCTTTGTGAAATTAGGAAGAGCCAGGACTAGAGTGGTGCACATGGCCATATTCAAGGTTTGAAAATCTTGAGCAGTTGCTGGAGTCCAAGTGAAAGCATTCTTTTTAAGGAGTGCAGTGATAGGTGCCGCAATCTTTCCACAATTCTTAAAAAACTTGTGATAATAACCTGTTAAGCCCATAAATCCACAAATTTTTTTTAGAGTCTTTGGGTGAGGCCATTATTTCATAGCTTCAATATTTTTAGGATCCAACCTAATGCCTGCCTTGCCAACAAGAATACCAACGTACTCCACTTATGAGGCACCAAAAGCACATTTAGATTGTTTCAGGAAATCTTTTTGCTGAGAGAGTAGATGGAGAAATCGATCCATATGAGCAAGATGGTTTGTCTAGGTTTTTCTATAGATGAGGATATCATCAAAGAAAACTAATACAAAATGACTGATAAAAGGATGGAAGACATGATTCATGAGGCTTTGGAAAGTGGAGAGAGCATTACACAGGCCAAAGGGTATGACCAAAAAATCATATTGGCCCTCATGATTTCTAAAGGAAGTATTAGGAATGTTTGCCTCTTTCATACAGATCTAGTGGTAGCCAAAACAAAGATCAAGTTTAGTAAAGAACTGGGTGCCACTCAATTCATCCAAGAGGTCATCAATGACATGAATGGGAAACTTGTCTTTAATGGTGAGTTTGTTGAGGGTGCGGAAGTCAGGAGACATGTGCCAAGAACCTTATTTATTAAGTACCATGACCATAGGAGAAGAGTAGGGGCTAGTACTAGGGAGGATAACACCTGCATTAAGTAGTTCTTGAACCATTTTCTCAATTTCATTTTTTTTGGAAAAGGGGTGACGATAGGGATGAATTTTGGGAGGAAGGCTTCATGGGACAAGGGGAATGGAATTATCATGAACACCACGGGAAGGAGGGATTCCCTGGGGAGTGGAAACAACCATTTGATATTTAGAGAGGATGGATTGGAGGTCTTGTGGCACAGAGGGTGTCTCAGTTGCTTGTATGGAATGGATTTAGGCAATAACGCCCGAATGACCTTTTTTTAGAAGCTTTTCCTTGCGATGGAAACTAATGATCTTAGGAGAACCAACAATGATGCCTTGGAACTTATATTGTTGGCCCTCCTGGTTGAATTGCATGGTTAATTCCTTAAAATCCATCAGAATGGGACCCAAAGTCCTTAACCAGTCTGCACCCAACACAATGTCACAACCGCCCATGTCGATAGCAAACATATGATATTTCAGGTGGTAGTCACCAATTTGGAGACACACGTTTTCACAACAACCTCCACATTTCATGGAACTACCATTGGCAATCATTATTTGGAAATTATTGACTGCACATATATAGAAATTAGTTTCTTGGGAAATGCAATGATGAATAAAATTATGGGTGCTTCCACTATCAACAAGAATGATGACCTTCCTATGATTGATGTAGCCAATTAGCTTGAGGGTTTAGGGAGAAGAGAAGCTTGTGAGATCATTTAGGTAAATGACCGGTTCTAATTCGGGAGGGTCTGAGGGAGGGGTCATGTTAGTGGGTTCATGTGACACAGACACAAGGGGGGATTCAACATCCTCTTCTGAAACATCCTCCAAGATGGCCATAAAAATATTTTGTTCCTTACACTTGTTTTCTGGAAAATATTTTTAATCACAATTATAACAAAGGCCTTTGAATTGGCGTTCATCCATTTCGGCCCTGGTCAATTTTTGGATCTTTAGTGGAGTAGAAGGAGGAGTGGGATTTACTGGTTTAGTGCGAGGAATAAAGGAGGGTTTCTGGTTTTGAGAAGAGACAACCTGTTGTTCTTCCTTATCTCTTTTAGTAGCCTCCACCCAACTCTAAGGACAATCCATGAGGACATGGGCATGAATCTCATCCTTGAGGCCACTGATAAAACATTCTTGGAAAAAAGCATCAGACATGACCTCTGTATGAAAATCCAGTCGCTCAAAAGCAACTATAAAGTCTTCCACTATGCCAGATTGTTTCAACTTTGTCAAATGACATAAATGGTTGGTTTCAATGTCAGAGTGTTCATAAATCTCTTCAACAAAGTGTGTCCAAGCAACATACCCTTAACGTGAAGTTTTTCTCCATTGCCACCATTGCCAACGTTCTTGATCTAGATGGATAACACCATATTGGAGTTTGGACAAATCATCTATAATGTTGTACAAATAGAAATTATGTTCCATTTGAGTTACCCAACTAGTGGGATCCGAGCCATCAAATTTGGTCACATCCACACGCAGAAGGTGTAGGTCACGCTGAAAGTGATGACGCTGAAAATTATGGGAATGAGAGGAAGTGTCATCTTCGGTATGAAAAAGGTGGGTTAGATAAAGGGGGATCTGTAGGGATATGCAGCTTGGTGCAGATCATCGAAGAGATAGATTCAAGATGGGTAGTAATGCCTTGTTTGAGGTCTTCTTTGAGTTCCTCGATTGAGGCGGTGATGGAGGAATGCATTTTTTATTGATGGTGGAAATATTGGCACTGAGTTGTCTCACTTCTTGTTGGGTATCTGTGAAATTAGATTGCAAGGTATTGAAGCGAGCTTCCAAGTCTTGGCTATGAGTATGGGCCATGATGATGACGGAACCAAAATGGGGCAGGTGGGGTCAAAAAAATTTGCTGAAAAATGATAGGTATGTATGTGATAAGGGCGAAGAGATAAATCCAATGGAATAGGTCTCAAATAATGGTGCAACAAAATCTAGACTATTTTTTTTTTTTTTTACACCTGTGGGGTTATACTCTGATCTTAAGAATACTGCAGTGATGAAATTCCCAAATGATTAATCAAGAAGAAATGTGTAGTGACTTGGAAACTTGAATGCATGAGACACAGTTGCGCAGTAATATATCTTGTCCATTTTGTTTTTTGTTTTTGTCCCCAAAGGTTAGGTATTCAAGGGTTCTACAGACAAGTGTTTTCCCTATGTTATAGCTCTCTCATATATGTGTGGGGTCCAACAATATTAATCGGACCAATATCTCAGGGCACAAACTAAGGAGGCTAGAACGTGGCCTTAACCGTACTACCCGACTACCCAGGTACTAGAGATTCTCTTCTCGAGTGTTGTTCTCAGTAGCACTATAGTAGTCAGGCGGTCGATTGATTTATCTAAAGAGGGCTTCAAGAAATCTAGGCTGATCCATATATAGGTGTTGTCTGATGCACTACCACTTGAAGGGGTGCCAAAAGGGGTTACAAGGGTGCTAAACATATGTGCGCTTAAGTACCACTTATATTTATTGCATGTATTAATCCCTCAATCACGGGTTTATGCACGTAAAGACAAATCTATGTAGCTTAAAGACGTCAGAATACATCTCTACCCTAAAAAACAATTAACCCACAATTTTCTGTTGAGGAAAGTGCTCTGATACCACTTGCAATATTCTAGATATAGAAAGTATGTTGAACATAAATAAAATTCTAGAAATGGAAGATGAACAACAATATAACCATAACAACACCACAATAATGCCAAAATGATATCAGAATAACACCAAAAATAACACTTTGATTACTGAGAGCAATGTTCACTTTCCTCTTCGAGGTGGAAACCTCCATCAGAGCAGAGTGCTATTACAATAATATCCAAGAAAATAGTTCTCATACCCTCGACTCCTATTTATACTAAATATGTCTATCAAAAGAACCATCTATAGGAAGAGCCTTCTAAAAGAAGAAGCTTCTATTAGGTATTCTTACATTCGACTTATTCTTCCTTATTTCTAGGCCTTATTAATATTGAGCTTTATTACATCGGAATATATTATTCTACCTATGTGAGGGGTTAGGTCCCTAAGACAGGTGATCTGTTGTGTGACAATACATACATGTTGTTTCTGGTTGAGGACAATATCTAGCATAATTTCCTTGCTTCTAAAAAATATGGCATATAATATTCCCTCTTCCTATATCCATTCCTCCTCTTCCTCTACCTCTAAATCCTCTTATGTTTCCCTTTGGATCCATGTTCTGTTGATGATACTATGGTGCATGATTATACTATGGGGGTTGCTAAAACCATGGCACTGCTTGAAATTGTTGGGCATTGCCAAACTATGGCACAGTTTGTCCTACCATAAACTGAGCCTACATCATGTATACATCTGAGGTTCTTTCCTTCATTAAATATAGGGTTATACAACTTTTTTCTTCCTATCCCACTGACTTATAAAAGTTACAGAAAGTGATCTTCGATTTTGTCTTGTACTTATTCATCATAGGGAAGTGATAAGGATCATGCCCATGTATCTTACATATTTAAAACCAAGGCCCTCCTATAGGAAATGGATTTGAAATACCTACTCCGAGTTACTGCACAAATGTCAGACACTCATTCTTGTGATGTCCCTCTGATCTTCACAAGGTACACCACACTGCTTCTTTTTACTCCCTACTTTTATTCTGGTTTAATTGCGCTGTCAAGTTCTTCATGTCTTCCTTCAACTCCTCTATAGCTGGATCTGTCTGATTATACTAATTCTCCTCTAACTACATCGCTTCTTGCAATGCCTCTGTCTAGGTTTGAAATTTCTATTGTCTCAATGGATATTTGAATTGTGGTAATAGAGAATTTATAAACAATTGTTTGTGCTGCATGTTAGAAATGGGATACTTCAGTTTACCTTTCAATGTATTAAACTTCCAATCGACGTCTCATACAAACTCTCATGGTTTCTATCTAACATTAATCATCTCATTCATAAATTGATCCTCTGATTTCAGCATCTAAAAATCAGTGATCAGTTCCTGCTTGATCTTTGCTACTGTTCCCGATGCACCCTATGGATTGTTTATTTCTAGATTCATGTACCAATATAGAACATAGTTTCTGAACGTTATTTCTATCTACACTACTTTTGTTTCCTCATCAATGACTCTTTTTTCTTCCTATATTTGCTCAAACATGAATAGGGGCTTCTCTAGGTCTTCTTTCCATCCCCATGGAACTCTGGTAATCTTATCATTGGATCTACACCTGCCATTGTAGAATGTGTTGTACCTTCTCCACATGGTAATACTATCTGTGTATTGTTGTTCGGACATGAAATCCCACTGGTATTGCTATTGGTACTTCCACTTGTACCACTACCTACACTGTTGTTGGTACTTCCACTTGTAACCTCATTTCTATTATTATCACCTAGATTCCTCTGATTGTCAGTCATTGGTTCTCTAAAAAACTCTTTCTTTGTTTATGTGTTAATTGTACATGGGGCTACATGTTCTACATTGATTTGGATCTGGACATGGGTACTTGCTTCCTCATTAGTTCTCACTCCTCTAGTAATTATTTCATATGTGGCACGCAACATTTTTTCAATGTTTTCCATAACAAGAAGATCCTCTACCTCTTCCTCATCACTCTCCAAGCCTTCCCTCTTAGTTACTTTTATTTTCTTCCTATTGAGATTATACTGGTAGGGTCTGCCACTGCATGTCATTCCTTCCTTTTGCAGAAATTCCTGGATCTATTGATCCATCATAATGGGATATTTATATTTACTTCACTCTCCTCTATGCATTCCCCTCTCCATATCATACCTTCCTCAATGTTTCCCCTAACTCCCCCATTCAGGAAAGGTAGTTTTGTTGTCTGATTCCATGGTTAATATCACTTTATCATGCAATAATCTCTTGATTGAAGTATACAATGAACTAATGTACCTTCCCCTCAGACCCTTAAGAAACTCCTTCTCTGCTACACTGCAAGACTTTTATGTATCTACTGCAAACTCAGTGATATACCCCACTACAACGTTGTCTAGCCAGAAATCTACTATGTGCATGAATGTGTTATTCACCCTATTCAACCGTGTGATACTCTCTTTTGTCCACTCCATTGATCTAACTCTATTTTTTAGATGTGTATCTTTGAACCATGTTATCCACTCCTACAATAGCATGCAAAACTCACTAAATAAACTCTCATGTATTTCATTGAATACGTATCTCTCCAAGTATTGTCTTGGCTTAAACATAGGGATTCTATTATCTTTGTGGGAAAACTCTAGTTCATGAACTGTCAACCATATTTCAATGTCCTCTTTCGTGGGGTGCCAACCTAAAAACATCCCATTTATTAAACCCTCATGCTATACTGCGTGATACATCCCTCCTGATCTAATATTCTGAGTTCTAACCAACAACATAACCATTTGTTGGCTTTATGGGCTGACCCAAGTTCTAACTACAAGATTACCAATAACCCTTCCACCATCAGCCCTTTCAGATACTAGAAGGAAACACAACACATAGAGTGCACTATGCAGTCTCACCCGAGATGGCTTCAATGGGTGGTTGCAGGACTCAGGTGTCTGCAACCATGGGATGGGATGTGCTTATCTCTTAGGGGAATTACATATACTCAATTGCTAGCCCTCGAGTACCCATTTATTATGCTAACCCTAGTTGGATCTTAGTTCTGACCAGTGACAACTATTCCAATAGAACTTCATTAACCATTATAATAACATATATCAATGACATATATTCTCTTACTACAACATAAGATTTATATCTGAATACTAACTATGACATTCATCCATTTAGTGTTGTTCTACAGATTTCATCAGTGTATCCTTAGTGCGCAGTATTATTTCCTTTATCATTTTAACATGTTCATCATAAAACTCATTAAAGAAATTATAACCACAAGTACTTCAAGAATTCACACATAACGCATATGTATTGTGGTTCACCTCTTCCTGGGGATACGTCCACAAAGATGAGTCTCTTCAGCTCTTTATTAATATTCATGCAAAATCCCGTGTTTTTCACTGCACATTTCTTCATCCATTACAATCGATCTCCACAACTCGTGATAATCTTCAAAAAACTTAGAACAAATCTTCGAACATGCATAGACTAATAAAATCTAGAACTTGGAACAAAAATAATAACTTCCCCCCTTTCCATAGTCCTAATACATTCTACTTATACTAAAAATGGGACAAATCCCTTACAAAAACCCTAACCCTAAGTGGATTAGGTTTGTCCACTTTCCAGCTGACTCAATCTCGGGTAGTCCATGATCCAACCATTCTCCAAGTCAGTGCTTGTCCACTTTCCAACTTCTCTACAATAGTGTGTCCATATTGTAACTTCTTTTCCTCGGCGTTGGTTTTCCTTTGTTTCTGGTGCATTCCCCATTTTCCGACGCTGCCTTATATTTTTCGATTTATTCCTTGATTTCTTCAAAACTTCCTTCATTTTCTCTCAAAATTGGCCTGCACCAACAAGGAGAAATAATCCTCTTCAAAAATAAGAGGCATAAAGGTGCATGTTATAAGCATATTTAAATACTATGTCATGTTTTAATATATGTGTACCTTGAACAAAATTAGTTCGGTACAAATGATAACAATACAAACATAATATTTTTCAAGGTAGGAGTGACAATGGACAAAGTATTCATTCGAGAACTCCTACAGATACATCAAGCAGTACAAGAACAAAGAGTCAAAATGAGAAAGGCATATATCAACACTTGACTTGGTTTCATATTGGTCGAGATGGAATATATTTATAAGGATATGAGAGTGGATGTTGAAATACATGATATAGGTATTGTAGAGATTCAATGAACAAGACTTTTGTCGTCAAGGAATCTGTGAGCCAAAAATTGAGCTATATTATATTAGCGATAGTGCCAAATGCCATAGTCAAATCCACATTTCATAAGAATATATAAGCATATTGATCTAGTAACTAATATTGAAGACCCAAGATGAAGACTTAATTCCAAAATAATCAAGAAGATGGAAGAGTGAATTATCATCACTAATTTTTTGAGTATTTATACTTTTGGAGGTCCAAAATTTTGTCAGTGGGAATATGTGATCTAGAAGGATCTAAGGAATTCTCACAGAGGTCCAAGAGGATATGGAATGCTAACAGAGGTCCTAGGGGATCCATAAATGCTCAAAAATTGTCCGTCTCAAATTTTCCCAAAAACAACATCAATGCGCAGATCTCGTTGTATGCTTTCCAATCGCACAAACGACAAGTCAAAAAATGTTCATATGAAAAAGTTATAAGTAGTCAAAGTTTGGGTCAAACAAGCAAAGTCAAGGTTCAAAGTACATTGGAAAAAATAAGTGACATGTGTCACCACTGCAATGGTGACATGTGGCACATGGCCATATAATAGATGACATGGCATATCCAATTGGAAGATGACTGGGAAGGTCGTGCCTCCAGGTGGATGAATGGTATATTTACATGTGGAAACCTCCCATTGTCTAGTGATTTTTAAGGTATATTAAAATTATGGTGTTGACGGGGGTCAAACCCATGACCTCCATAACCTCCCAAGCCTTAACACAATCCCCATTACCATCACGCCCTCATTTGTGTATTAACCTTTATATGACATATATTGTATTTGAATTAATATTAAAGTTTGTTTGGGAAGTTAAAGGGATGAGGGCCTAATCCCTCAACCCTAGCCTTAGCCCATAGTTTATATATTAACATACGACCACACTCCACCATATTGCATAGGGGCTTAAATTTATACCAACGTACATACCATATAACATATGGTTTAAAACCATATCTTATATATAGTTTTAAATCTATATAACAAAAAAATGAATGTTCCAAGAGAGAATAGTAGGAATAGATACCTTGGCCTCCACTATTAATAGCCACGGTTCTAACCAATACATCAATGATCCTAGATTTAATGGAGATGCCACTATTTTTGGCATTTAGTTGCCAACTAATTCGTGAGGAGGTTTCAAACCTAGCTCTATATATTGCGCATAGATCCCAAGGCTCTCACATCCCCATGCAAAGATCTCAAGACAAGGAACAAATACTGAGGAAGTATGAGGCAGGACACATATCCCGAGGTCATTTGGACTACATGTAAGTATGTGCAGGAGAAGATCTAGTTTGGCATTATCTCATAAAGTGTTTCATGATGTATATTGATGAAACATAGGCAACTTTATACTCATTTTTCATGATTTTTCACAAGCATCATGAATTTGAGGTCCCTTTTGTTATTAATTCATTTGTAAAATTATTCCCTCAATTTTCCATTAATGAGCATTTAATGCATTGTTTTGGATGCTGAAGAGGGTGAAATTGAGCTAGTTTACAAATTTGTCAACTTTATAGTCAAAATTCTCAGAATTTCACAAGGATTTCAATGGTGAAGTTATTTTATGGTTTTAAGTAATGGAATTTAAGAGAATCCATTAAATTGGCATATGCGAGTCATTTTATATTTTATTTTGGTATTTGTGATGGAGAAAACAATTTTTATTGGATAGAAGGGAACTGAAAGATGAAACAAAATGTATGTAATTTGAGTTATTTTATTTTTTGTTGTGTCATTTCATCATTAAGGAAAGATAATCTTCAGTTTATGAGTTTCCGTTAAAAGGAGCTTCATCATAATCATGCAAACCACCCCAATACGATCAGTAAATTATTTTGGATTAAGTTAGATACTACATGTATATACTTAAATAAATAAGTGGTGTATAAGTATTTCTAGATCAGTAACCCATGTATAAGTATTTCTAGATCAGTAACCCACTAATAAACCTTTGTATTTTGACCTTCTCATATTTTATGAAGTCCACATACTTCAACAAATAAAGTAATATTTTCTCATACTAATCCATTTTCATTCTTCTCATATTGATTTCAAAGAACTCTTTCATATTCCTTTCATAGTAATTCTCATACACATATTTATCTTGGAAATACCCTTTGAACCGTCTCCATGACTCTCCTCTCATCAAGACACTTGTCTTTCTTAAGTTGATCCCACCACATGGTTTCCATTCCTTGCAAGTGGTAGGTTTCAATTCTTGTCTTCACCCTAGAGGGGTAATTGTGGAGATGGAAATATTTCTTCATTTCCAATATCCATGCCTTGGCCTCTTCTCCCTTCCTATGCTCACCATTGAAATTTTGAGGCTTGATTTTCCTAATCTCACCTTGCAATATGTCTTCATCATTCCTTCTCCTTTGTCTCCTGGCAAGAGATACACTTGGGATAATCCCTAGCCATGAACTTGTATGATATCTCCTAGTTGATTTCTCTCAAGAATGATGGAACCTGGTCCTACTCCTTGATTTCCTATCATTTCCATGTTCATCCCTCCTGCTATGGGATTTGGATGTTGTCACTTTCCTAACACTAGCTTCTTGCTTGGTGCTACAATATTTATTGGCTCACTTCTATATCATTTTCAACCTCTAAAGTAGTTCTTCCTTATCTTTCGTAATCTTTTTCATATCATCCCTATAACTCAACACTTCTCTCTATAGTCTTCTCATAGTTACAGACTCCTCCTGCCTCTTCTTCCATTAGACTATGTCTCAGAATTCCCCATGTTGACATGTTGACCTCTAAATTCCTCTTCATGAGTGTAGGACCCTTGCGAATATTTTTTTGTTGTGGTTCTCATGTAGGAACCAAAATACCTTTCTGAACCTCTATTTTTTTGGAAAATGTGCATGGAAATAAATTTGTGTTAGACAAAAATACACACACATAGAATTTTGGAAAATAATCCATAATTTGTTTTCTTCCCTTTAATTCCACCAGTCACATTATTTGAGTTGAATGTAAATTTTTCTACATAAATTAATTTTTTGGGTTAATATATGAATTATCCTCCTCAATACCTTTCCATCGAATATTCATTTTCCAAATTCTGAGTTACAAGCAAAAGTTATGGTCTTTGGAAGTTTTGACCATTTTCCCTTTTTCAACCTTGCAGGCTACATGTGTACTCTTTCTTTCCTAGAACATTTTTTAGGTACCCAAAACTAAATTTAGACTCCATGGATGAATTCTATAGTACATGAGCTTTCCTTATACTGCTCCTGGGCTCCAAACTCACTCCCAAGCAAGGAGTTATGATTTCTAAAAGAAAATTGGTACTAAACTTTACCCTTTATTGTTTTGGCTATAACTACCTCATACAAGCTTTGTTTGATGAAAAATTTAGCTTGTTGGAAATCCCTCTCCGAGCTCTATATTTTTATAAGAAATATATATTTTATAGAAGTAAACATAGTTTTCTACAAACATAATTTTATAAAAACATTGGTTAGGCCCTCAAAAATGCCCTGCAAGTTTGTGACCTTCAAGAGCACTAAATTTTTCTAATAATTCGTTGTTTATTTGTTGTATATGGCACCGATTTTTGGTTTTGGAACATCGTTCCATTGGTCACCAGGGAAAACACTTTTCTTATCCTTTCTTAATGTTAGTTAAATTTTGATCCAATCCACCAGAAATTGGCCCATTGGGGTACCGAGCCACCAACCACCTCATGCACACATCCAAAAAAACTGGCTCCAGCCTGATTCAATGCACCGGACCATCGGACATACTGAACCACCATGCACTTGCGTATCTATCATTGGTCTACTACATTGTACTTCAATCCGTCTCTCCTAATGATTATGATCCAATCTGATCTATTGAGCATACCATCCTACCGACCTACCATCCTACTGACCTACCATCCTACCGACCTACGACTCCATACTACAACTTCGACCAAACATTCTCGACGCCGATCCAATCTAATATAATATTAATACCAGGCCACTGGGGCTCCAACCTACTGGAAAATCACACACAACTCTAACCAAATGAACCTGATGTCGATCCACCAACACATCATCCCATCATCCCATCAAGGCACTAGGCCATCTACCACCACACGCAATCTCCATCAAATAATCTTCATCCAATAACTTAGATGGAATATTCGATACATAATCCTAATGTAACCTACCACCTGGCATGACATGTGGCTACTAGGGCACTGACCCACCATGATATCAATCATTTTCTCCTCACACATGACATTTACTAAACTCTTCCGATATGCGGTTATCTATAACATAGACGTATTGGTACCTTGAGCCAAAAATTATGTTGCACATAGGCTCCACAGAATTCCATGGGTCTCTCTATTCTTCTCGTATAAGTAACCAAGGGATATGTTTTTCTTATAAATCATTACCATGAAACCCTTCCTGTTCATGTGGGAGAAATAAATCCCATCGTAGATCAACAACTAGAAATCCATCGTGGGGTGTGATCAATGAATCCTATGTACTAGTTTCTCTAGGGAATATATTTTGATCTGATTGTCCAAATCACGCAAATGACAACTCATTGTAAATACGATACCATGAATAAAATATTTGACATAGTTTCCATGGTGATCACGATGGCATAAAATCATCAAATTCTCCTCCAACATTGTCCCATGGATTTGTTTTTTAACTTTTACCCAAAAGAAAAAAAAATGATTCAAACAACTTCAATTTTCATGTAGCAGGCTCCTTGCAGATTAGTGTTGCAACCTTCAACTCTGATACCATAATGTAATGTCCCCCAACTCTACCAAGGAAGGATACTTGTGGAATACACATAAACTGGAAATTTTATTTTTGTCTCATTTACTGTAGATTACTAGGTACAATTTAATTCACATTATTAACAATATTCTCATATCCATCATGAAATGCATCTACAATATTCTAAATGAACAGGAATTGAAAAAATAACTCATTCATAGTAGTAATAAATCATTTACATACACATAGTTAAGCACACCAATTAAAATCAACAAATAACTCAGGGAATAAAATAAACACTTATCTTAATAATTTTTTTATGCAACCAGCTGCTTGGGAAGGACGTTCCACCCAACCATAGCCCTGCTTTTCTAAATGTCAATAGAAATTCACCCTTGTGCTGGGGATAGGAATACACAAAAGAAGGGCACCTCTCACAACTCACTATCACACAACCCACTGGTATTATCCTACAACTATATCGAATTCCTTCAATCTATCTTTCCCTTGGCCTGCCCAACCCAAGGAATTTACCCTTTCATTTCTCTCAGACCATTAGGAGTCCCATTCATTTATTAGGGTATCTATAGCACAAGAAACTAGGAATCTCTTTGTTGGGAACTCCAGGGAACTCACTACTAAGAAAAAATATGAGAAACCTGTTGGATCATGTTTTCATTGATGCCAATGGTTTGATTAAGTGTTGTCATTGATTGATGCCAATTGATTGATTGATGCCAAAGGATTGATTGATTGATGATTAATGTAATGTAATATGTATTTTCCTTGATGATAATGCATAGATGAATATGGATCTATGAGTTGTCATTGATATGATGAAGATGGATCAATGAGTTGTCATTAATACATAAGAATATGGATCAATGTGGTTTCATTGGTATATGATGCATTGCTAGAAAAATGTATAGATGACTCATTATTGTCTTATCATGATTGATAAGGTGCACAAATGAATGAACTCCAAAGTGGTCCCTTTATGGTGAAATATATAAGTTTTAAACCTGTGAAGTAAAGAAATGCATATAGATTCTTAAGCAAAACAAAATTTAATCAATGGCTCATTCACATAGTACACAGAGATATATACCAGAAACCCTCAACCGAGAAAACCTTTCTTATAATCATTATATTGAATTTCACCATTCACTATACAATATATACAATGTTTTTAGGTATTTCGTAGATACCAAAACCCTAATCCCTAAAACCGAGATTATTTTTAGTAAACCGCTAAAAATAGAAAAAATCGCCAAAAAAACATTTCGGGGGGGAATACCTGCCCCCCCATGGGACCCCTCTAAGAAAGCGCTCGAATCACATGACACAAACAAAGCACTACTACGAGGGATCGTCAGATGCAGTTGTCATATTTGACGCGCCCACACACACACATGAAAAGAATATAACACATATCCAACATTCTCCCACTTGTTGTTTTCTTTGCATCCAGGGGTCCAGGGGATTATATAGTCAACAATACAGGGCAACAATGCCCATTGTTACTCTACACTAGGAGAAATTTTCTGTGCTCACAGACTTTGTCAATGAATCTGCAACATTCTTCAAAGTGTTAACCTTTTCCAGCAACACCTTCTTTTCCTCAACCATGTCTCTCACAAAGTGATACTGAACATAAATATGCTTTGTCTTCGAATGATAAGCTAGGTTCTTTGCTAGGAATATTTCACTCTGACTATCACAATCTAATCTCACTCCTTGTTGTACCAACCCAATACTTGAACACAATCTTTGTGACCATATTGCTTCCTTGCTTGCATGAGTGGCTACCATGTATTCATCTTCTGTAGTTGAGAGTGCCACTACAACTTGTCTTTTTCTCATCCAACTGATTTCTCCTCAAAATAGGTTAAACACATACCCACTTGTAGATCTTCTGCGATCCAAATATCCATCCTAGTCTGCATCAAAAAAACCATGTATGTCCAACACTCTGTCCAATCCCAGTCCTCCTTGGTAGCACAATCCATAACTGGTAGTGCTACACAGATACCTGAAGACCCTCTTTACTCTTGTCCAATGCTCCTTCCCTAGTTTTGACATATACCTACTCAAAAATCCCACTTCATGTGCAATGTATGGTCTAGTACAGGCCATTGCATACATCAAACTGCCAACTAAACTAGCATACGGAACATGGGACATGTCCTCTTCTTCTTCCTGTGTCTTGGGACACTGATCTACATATAACTTTACACCTATAGGAATAGGAACCTTGATCGGTTTAATTCCATGCATATTAAACCTCTGCAATATTGTCTCAACATATTTTCTCTTATTCAACCAGAGTTTCCTATTTGCATGATCTCTTTTAATCTCCATTCCCAGAATGAAGTTAGCAACACCGAGATCCTTCATGTCAAATTTGGAGGATAGTTGAAATTTCACTTCCTTGATAACATCCATGTTATTTCCTACCAACAACATGTCATCAACATACAACACTACATAAATGAAGTGATTACCAACCTTCTTGGAATATACACAGTGATCATCCCTACTTCTTACAAATCCCAATCCAAGGATGTATGTGTCAAAATTTTGGTACCACATCCTAGGTGATTGCTTCAGACCATATAGTGACTTCTTTAGCTTACAGAACAACTCTTTCTTTCCCTTTACTACAAATCCTTTTGGATGCTTCATGTAGATTTCTTCTTCCAGATCCCCGTGTAGGAATGATGTCTTCACATCCATCTGTTCCACTTCAAGATCAAAAGAAACAAAAATAGATAAAATAAATCTAATAGAAGTTAACTTAGAAACAAGAGAAAAAATATCACCAAAGTCAATTCCCTCTACCTGGGAATAACCTTTTGCTACTAACCGAGCTTTGTATTTCTCCACTTTACCTTGTGCACTAAACTTCTTCTTAAACAATGATTTTCTACCAACAGATTTTCTTCCAACTAGCAACTCAACTATATCTCATGCTTCATTCTTATCCAAGGCATCCATTTCTTCAACCATGGCCTTCTTCCAAATTTTACTATCCTGTGAATTCACTGCTTCCCTGACAGTTATGGGATCATCATCAGTAATAGATAAAGCAAAATTGGAATGGGAATCAGGTGGACTATACCTTTCTGGTTTCCTTTTATCTCTCATTGATCTCCTCAATACTGGGGTATGAGGTTCTTCTTCTTCTTTTTCTACTTCCTCTTCTTCAGATGATTCAGATTTTGCATCATCCAACTCAAGCTCTATTTTCTTAGGTTCGTCTTGCATTGGTAGGAATTCATGTTTGGACACAT
>ML778846.1:52137-81160 GCA_009831015.1 Picea engelmannii
TTAGGGTTGTTGACTAATCCAAAACTAGTCATGGTTGAGACAAGAAGTTGATGAGTTGGCACATACATGAGGTGTATAGTTGATGATGTTGGTACATATTGATGAGTCATTGTTGATGAGAAGTTGAGTACACATGATTGGTATATACTTGGTACATGGTTGTATGGACTTGTTTATGGTACAGGTTGATTACAGGTTGTTTGGCATAGGTTGGTGCATAGTTGATGCACTTTTTTATGGTATAGATTGATATATGTTGAGGATTGTTGCCTCATATTAGTTGGTGCTAAGAATGTAAGATGAGTCTTCCATATAGATCTAGTGCTCTTGTAGAGTTGTACTCTATTCAGTTGTTGCTGAAAAACCCTCGGATTGAAGTCCATAACAAAAAGAAAAATTGTACATACATCTTGTGTTCCTTGTGGAGATGATTTGTTGATGATATATTGCTAATATATGTTGTTGATATGTATTCACATATAACTAATTATGAATGAAAACAATGAGTAATGAGTAAATGTTGAATGCTAACTAATGAGTTTTGTGTAAGAGGGAATTTTTGGGAAAAATATCCCCACACTCATTCAACCCCCCCTCTAAGTGTGGTAGGTGTGTCCAACAATTGGTTTCAGAGTGAGCCTTCAGTACAAGCCTTAAAAATATTGAAGGAGATCCATAGACAAAGAAATGGATGATGAAATACCAATCCTTGATGAGGAAAACTATTCTACTTGGAGAATAGAGATGAGAGTGTATTTGAAGACAATGGGAACAACTATTTGGATGACAGCCATTTGTGTATTAGTTCCATTGAAGAACAAGTCAAAGTTTGTAGCTCAAAGGAGAGGAAAGAAGAATGATGCATTGGCTCTTAAGACCATTCTTAGTGGACTCTAAAGCCCTATCAAAGAAAGCATGGAATGATGCACTTCTGCCAAGGATCTATGGGTAAAGCTAGAGGAGACATATCAAAGAAAGAAGGAGAAGGATGATATTGAATACCACTCCATAAAGATTATCAAAGGTAAAGAATATCCAAAAACCCTTGATTGTATTATTTCTAAATGTGATCTTGAAAAAATTTCAAATGAAGACAAAGAATCAAGTGACAATGTTGGCAAAAAGTAAGATCTTGAAGATACTTCAAATAAAGGTAAATAATCTCCGAAGACCCTTGATTGCAGTAATTCAAAATGTGATGATGTTGAATTTTTCTCAAGTGAAGAAGATGATCTAGAAACAGTTTGTGTAAATTTTTATGGAAATTATCCCATGGAAAGAATAGAAGAAGATATATTAGAACTTAAAAAAGAAGTTGAAGAGGGTTTATATAGATATTGAAGTGATCATTTTTATACAAACTATAACTATATTTCGGATAACACTAAGAAGTTTCATAGGAGAAGTCAAAGGAACATATTGAAGTTAAAGGGAATGCTCAAGGAACAAGAAGAGAGAAATAAGACTCAATTAGAAGAAAAGTAAGAATAGATCACAAGACTAGAGAATGAAAAAGAAGATATGAAGGTAGATGATGAGATTAGCAAACGTTTTGAAACTATTATTCATCTCAAGACCCAAATTGAAGAAGCCAAAAGGGTAGAAGAACCTTTGAAGAATCAAATTAATGAAAAGGAAGAGTCATGTGATAAGTTAGAAGCTAAAGTTGTTGACCTTAGAAAGAAGGTTGAGAAGTCAAACAAATTCTTGAATAGCTCACAAATCTTGGACAAGATCTTGGAAAGCTAAAGATCACCATGTGATAAATCATGACTTGGATACAAAGAAGAAGCTACACATGCTGAAGCAAGCACCTCAAAGAAGCATGAGGTAAGCCCATCAAAGAAGGAAGACAATGTTGCAAGGAAACCATCTACACAAGGAAAGGAAAATTTCAAAAGAACAAAGCAAGGAAGACATCAAGAAGCTATCTTTGGGACACTAAAGAAAAGGTATGAAAGTATTTTTCATGGGCATTGTTATTCATGTAATGGATATGGTCACAAATATTTTGAATGTAGATCTTATGAAAGGAGATATAATGGAAGATTTTATAACACCATGAGGTGTTGGAGATGTGATCAAGTAGGACGCATTGTTGTTCACTGTAATTGCATGAGATGCTACATCTGTAGTGGATTTGGCCACAAATCCCAAGAGTGTTGGAACACAAGAAGAAAGTCCATGATGAGGAATTCAAATAGCATGGCTAGAAGAAGGAATGCAGTTATAAAGGGAGACATATTTGAAAATATGGATGCTCAAAGCTCAAGTTCTGAGGAGCAGGGACATCTATAGAAGTGTGTAAAGAAGTCAGAGCAGCCAGAACAGAATAAAAGACTGAAGGGAAGCTCAAATGTGTCATCTACTGAGGCATATACGGGTGACAGTGGTATCAATTACGTACATACATAGGATGAACTTGTATAGGTCGTGTACATACACGAGTTGTCTATGCAGCATGCCACGTATATGTGGTGAAGCCTAAGGAAAATGGCTATGCATAGGGATTGAAGTTTGATTTGATGGTATAACTCTGTGATGCAGGGTCTGACATGGTTTATTGTAGGTTCTGACACTATTTGTTGCAGGTTTTCATGATTCTATATTGGATTATGTAAGGTGATGATGTAAAATAAAATCTTGGATCCATGGAACTAACCCATGAGTATGGATTGATGCATTTTCTGTTGAAGAACAATGTTGGTTATGAAAGTGAAGTTATGACACCTTGGTTATGTGATATATCTTGATGATGTATTGGAAGCTTACTTGTTGGAAATCTTGATCCATGCATTTAACATATGGATGGGCTACACATTGGGACATGTGGTTGGTGATTTGATGAGGTGATCATGTTGTACATCATTGATGATTCATAGCTTGATATATAATTGCTACATGTTTGGTATACTCATAGATGGCATATGCTTGATGATACTACACCATTGGTACTACTTGATCAACGCAACAATTGGTATTTGTTTAAGATACATGATTGTGACACTTGGTTCATGATGGAGACATATCATGAGTGATATGACACATGGTTGTCATATCGATAGATGCACATGGTTGGCATATTGGTATATGCACATGGTTGACATATTGGTAGATGCACATGGTTGGCATATCAGTGGATGCACATGGTTGGCATATTGGTGGATGCACATGGTTGGCATACTGGTAGATGCACATGTTGGCATATTCATAGAGGCATATGATTGATACATTCTATGGATGATATCTTTTGGCACATTGCATGATGTTGATGTACATGGTTGATGTACATAGGTGTTGTGCATGATGAGCACACATATTTTTACAAGATGTGCTTGGTTGATATTTTTCTCATGATATTTTATTTCATTGTTGACATATCTTTTGCTTCATGATGCTTGGTATAGGATGAGTTTGATGCATGAACAGGTCCAATGATTGTTATATGGTAGCACATTTTTCATCTCGTAGAGAAGATAGGGGAGACATACCCATAGGGGGAGTCATTCTTCTTCCCATGATTCTAGGAGGAGATATTTATCAGATGCATACCTAGAAAAGAGCCCTATATTTGATGAAAGAGAACATAGGCATAATTCCAGGAGGAGCGATGGTCACAGAGGGAGTATGTTCAATGTATTTTAAGCATTACATCGGATTGATATCCCTTGTTCAAAAGGGGAGAGATTATTCAGAGGAAGATCAAAGGCATTCAGACAGGAGGAGCATCCCCAAGGAAATTTCAAGCAGGGGGAGCAGCCCCAAGAGGAAAATGGACCTTTTCCATTGATGTCAAAGGGGGAGAGATAGTCACATTGATGTGATTGATGATTATTGATTGGGAGAGATAGTCACATTTGGGAGGGATAGTCACAATGACTATTGATGTAGAGCATGCCTTATCTACATGTTGACATGAATAATTGGTAATTGGTGTTGACATCAATATTGGTATTTCCATCAATGCCAAAGGGGGATATTGTTGGATCATGTTGTCATTGATGTCAATGGTTTGATTGATTGATGTCAATTGATTGATTGATGCAAAAGGATTGATTGATTGATGATTTATGTAATGTAATATGTATTGTCCTTGATGAGAATGCATGATGAAGATGGATTGATGTGGTCTCATTGGTATATAATGCATTGTTGGAAAAAGGTATAGATGTCTCATTATTGTATTATCATGATTGATAAGGTGCACAAATGGATGAACTCAAAAGTGGTCCCCTTATGGTGAAAGCCCTCATAGGAAGATGCTTTGTGGATTGAGTTATCCTAGAAGAATGGTTGGAGGACCCATGCTCTCATTATTGTCTTATCATGATTGATATGGTACACAAATGGATGAACTACAAAGTGGTCCCATTATGGTGAAATCCCTCATGGGAAGACGTTTTGTGGATTGAGTTATCCTAGAAGAATGGTTGGAGGACCCGTGCTTGTATGTGGGAATAATGAGATGAAGATCAAGGAAAGTGTTGGTGAAACTATCCTAGATGGATAGTGCTTGTCATGCCATTTCCGATGATATGTCACATAACTCCTCATGGTTTGAGAGTTATGGCCTCACGAATATGAAGGAACCCCACATGAAGGCTTGAATCCCCCAAGTTCAAAGAAGTCAAAGTGACCTGAAAGAAGAAATCACTATTTAAATGATAAAGCAAAGTGATAAAGTCAAGGTGGATTATTTAAATAATAAAGAGAAGTGAAAAAATCAAGAAATGATAAAGTAAGGTGAAAAAATCAAGAAGGAATATTTAAATGATAAAGTATTGGAGAAATTTCTATTTATGGAAAGTGGTTAACCTTAAAATAARGAAAATAGGTTAAGTGACCTAGAAATGGGTTAAGTGACCTAGAAGATGGAGAGTATAAATAAGAGGCAAGGGTCTCTCATTTCAAATAACACTTTAGAATATTGAATATATATAGGTGAATGAGGTAACCAAAGGATATATAAGATGAATTTCAGAGGGAAGGTGAAGAAAAGAGGCTCGGAATTCAAGGGATGATAAATTATTTTCATGATGCTTTCTAAGGTATGTTATTTACAGGTCATCTCACCATTTTCGCAATAATTTTTTTTCTATAATGATTCAGACCATGAGAATGATATAAAAAATGAGGAAACATATCCAAGTATATGTGGTAAAAAATTCATCTTGTGGGTCATTGTATTGTTGGAGAAACACTCCATGGAAAATAGGGTTTGTGGCTAGTCCTGAAACTAGTCTAAAACAGGTGTTTCGGGTAAAAACGTCATAACTTCTTCATATCAGATCCAAATTCAGTGAGACAAATTGTGTTGGTTAGAGTACAGTATGAAGTATTCTTTGTATCAGTTTCATATCTATTAAACTAATATTACATGCGGGGAACACTCTACATGGTCTCTCTCTATAATAAGCCAGAATTCAACAAGGTGTGCTATTTTTGCTATAACGCCTTTTATGAGAGGTTCCAAGTAGTGAAACCTGGAGGAATTGCACAAAACACATTGATTAACATTGTGTATCAGTTCCGTATCTTTATTCATTATATGTACAAATTTATGATTATTTCAAGTTAGGGTTGTTGACTAATCCAAAACTAGTCATGGTTGAGACAAGAAGTTGATGAGTTGACACATACATGAGGTGTATAGTTTATGATGTTGGTACATATTGATGAGTCATTGTTTATGAGTATTTTATGCATGCTTGGTATATATTTGGTACATGGTTGGATTCACTTGTTTATGGTACAGGTTTATGACAGGTTGTTTGGCATAGGTTGGTGCATGGTTGATGCACTTGTTTATGGTATAGATTGATATGTATTGAGGATTGTTGCCTCATCTAAGTTGGTGATGATAATTTAAGATGAGTCTTTCATATAGAGCTGGTTCTCTTGTAGAGTTGTACTCTATTCAGTTGTTGTTGAAAAACCCTCAGATTGAAGTCCATAATAAAAAGAAAAATTGTACATACATCTTGTGTTCCTTGTGGAGATGATTTGTTGATGATATATTGCTGATATATGTTTCTTATATGTATTCACATCTAACTAATTATTAATGACAACAATGAGTAATGAGTAAATGTTGAATTCTAACTAATGTGTTTTGTGTAGGAGGGATGTTTTGGGAAAAAGAACCCCACACTCATTCACCCCCCCCTCTAAGTGTGGTAGGTGTGTCCAACAAAACCAACAACAAAGATTGTTGTTACTATGAAACTCACTCATGAGTTCACTCTCCAATCCTGATAAGATGGCTCTTTAATTTCTAGCTCCAAAATGCCCCCAAATTCTCCCTAGATCCTTGCTATAGCTTTGGTTCTCTTTTTACTTACTTGTTTCTTATTGTTCATTCCCAACAGACTCTGTAAAAAATGACTTTAATATCCCATACAAATTTCATTTATTTTCTGAAGACCATTGACTGCTCACTTTTCCCAATCTTGATTTCTTCTTCCCCATGGTTTCCAATAACTACAGGATGTGACTCTCATAGCCTCCCTCTTACATGAGTTTAATGATTGGTCTCTGATACACTCAAACATAAATTAAATTTTTTCCCCAAATGATAAAAAATTCATAAAACTCATTTTGGATTAATACCCATAAACCATTTCCACATTGGGTTCCCTTTAGACACTCTCATGCATCTCCCCTCTCTTGTGGGTAAATATTCCCCCATATTTGTCCATATTTCTAGGAGCTAGTATCACATTATATTTATTAAAGTTCAGAAAATATATTTCACATATTATATCATTTTTCCACAACCACATTAATATCTACACTATGCATTAATTAACCTGGGGATTATAGTGGGTATGTTACAATATTAACCTAAAAAATTTGGGTGCCAATATGCCCCCAACACTATTACTCGACTCATCCTTGAGACAAATTCCTCATGGATGGACCTTCATGATTGTCTTGAGTAAGAGAAAGTCATCATCATTGGAGGATCCAAGTATCAAACCAAGTTGTTTTTGCAACATGGTTTGAGTAAGAGAAAATCATTGGTTTGGGCTATAGTTGCAACCTGACATAGTTCCTGAGATTCAAGTAGGCCCCAAGGTAAGCAATGGATATGGACATAATTTGACCAAATTATCAACTCCTCCCTTTTGATGGTGTCTATGGTGGTGAATGAGGGATCTGTTTAAATCCCACCATCGAGACACCAACCCCTTATATGAATATAAGTTCCACCAAGAGAGAGGATCATCCTCTACTTGCCATTTTTTTCTGATACGAAAAGATAAAAGATGAAGACCTCTTAGCTTGGTGGAATGAATAGCCTGTAACCTTGGGCTATCCACTTCAGCAAAGGTTTTTATCCATGGTGACAGGAAAACTATATTCAATATTAGAGAGTTGGTGCACTATCGCACCTTTGAAGCACAATTAAGGGAACTGTGGTGTCTATGGCTGCATGTTGTTGGAAAATAAGCAAGTAGGGCCTCGACCGAGAAGCTGATGATGAAGTGGAAATATTCATGAGAAACAGAATATGGTTTCTTGGGATTTCTAGCGAGAATGGGAATCACACGTCCCTGAATGTGAGGGAATTTGGACCATGGAAAGGAATCTGGGTTAGTGGATAGTGGGAAGATAATGGTGAGTAGGGAGAAATCGAGGGCATGGATGATGATCTATATAAATATGGAATGGGACGTGGAGCATTTCTCCAATGACTACATGGGAGGAAGTGGATATATAGAGTCACAAGTGGAAAGAGGGGGGAGATGAAACAAAAAAAGGGGTTGGCCAATGAGATTGATCAATGGATAAGTATAAAATTTTGGTGAAGTTCCATAGATGGAGATATAACAGTTTAGATCCATCGTACTAGTGATGTGTCTTTTGGAATGTGGCATCATATCTTATTACTTTCCAAAGCTATGGGTGATCCACCCGACTATAATTGGTTGACCCTTCAGTGTAATGTAGCGATAGGTAGTTCAATCTAGTCCCATGTAAATCCACTACGTAGATTCTATTCTAAACACTAGTCTGCACATTATCACTTGATGTAATGTGATCAACCTCAAGTTGAGTTGCACCACACTAACTTTCTCCTTTTTACACAACTTAAACACAACGAAATTAGCTCAATATAAATGCACACAAGCATACTGAACACACAACACTACTGTGCACGCAACCATTATGGCATCACATACCAATTATGAATTTTCTTTGTGCGTGGGGTATTTTCCTACATGCACAAGCAAATTCCACCCTCTTGTGCACACATGCTAATTTTTTGTGCACACGTCCATTAACTCCTTTCCTTAGAGACTCATGACCAAAATCATAAATTAAATCAATAGGAAATACTATCAACATTTGTCATACTCATGTACGTCTAGAACACAGGCTATAAGCACCATACTTACATGTGCAAGCAACATTAAAAATAATAACAAGAATTACTTATATGCAACAACATATAAGAATTAAACCATATGAAACATAGACAGTTGAGAAAACACTAAATAAGGAAAGAATATAAAGACACTTGTCTTTATAAAAAGTCATCGACTACAAACATGACTCAGACATTCCTCACATTCATAAACTCTACTACTCATAATATTTCAGCAATAGGTCACCCTTGAGCTAGGTCTTATCTCCACTAGGGAAAAAGGGTTCCTAATGCAAGGCTAAGGTCTGATACTCAATAGAATTTCTCAGTCCAAGGTGTTACTGCTGCAACTAGTCTACAATATCTCATTCCCCATGCACTTGTTACACCCAAGGAAGTGTGCCCCTTCTTTTATCAACAATCCCTCGACTACTTCACTTCCCTTCCAGTGTTCCAAAAACATGTCGGAAAACAAATCTCTAAGCCCTACAAATAATTCCCAGCTCACCCAAGAACAATTCCCAACAAAACTCTCACCTGGAGAGTATGCTCATGGGCCTGACAACCCGCCTCTTCATCAACAAATCTCTCACCTAGAGAGACTCCTCATGGGCCTGAAAACCTTCCTCTTTGACAACATAACTTTTATACAAAACATAAACCCCTTACAATATCTTCTCTTCAAATAAGGTAATAGTCGAATTTTCCCAATAGTCCCGCCTCTTCTTCCTTTGAGAAAAATGTATAATCCCCCAAAATAAACTAATTCCAACAATATATTGCATGCCTTAAAATCAACACCTATCACCTTCAGAAGTAGATTAAGCCACTTGGTGACTCATTACCTTCCCTCAAGAAATTACGATAAAATAATTATCCATAACATACACTTTTCTAGAAATATTAATAAAATATTACCTAAGACTTAAGTCCCCCCCCCACTTTTCCCCTTTTTCGGTAGAGTTATCCCCCCATATTTTTTCATTTGATCTATCTGCATGCAACGATGTGATATTATTAATTACTGTGAATACATTTACATGAATAGGTGCACTAGGATATTTGCATCTTGTCTCACCAACCTCATAACGACACAAGATCTCTAGTCTAAATACACACACACACACACACACACACATACACACGCATATAAACAAGCTCGATGCGCACTTTCAGGTAATTCCCATGCACTTACTCAAGTGCATGAAACACTGTGAAATGTGTGCACTTACCCAAGTGTATGCAACACTATGAAATGTGTGCACCCTTTCCTTGATAAAAAATATTTTTCCACTACTCAGGAGTTCGCAGAACCAAAACTTGATGTGAAGGGGTCACTGGCTTATACATACAATTACAAAAGGTTTAGATTAGGGACATTACATGTAGCCCTAGATACTAATATTTACTTAAACAAAAACAAAGGTTAATGATACACAACTAGAGGATTAAGAGTAAGCTATGATATCATAATATTTAATTTGGAAGCATATATAATTTGATGGATGACATTGATTAGGAGGAAGATTCAAAACTCAGGGTGGACAATTGTGTTGAGGTGCATGCAAAGGAATCCCAACAACTCATCAATTATTTCCTGGATGATTTTATTACTAAAACCTATTCCATCATTTAATTCAAACCATACCTTCCACACTAGATAAACAAGAATTAACTTTTTGATATTGGCATTATCAATAAGGAAACCCATGGTCAGGTCATTGAAAATTTGAAACAAATATGGTTTTCCATTTATCTTATGCAATAGTATAAGTGGGAGGAAAAATTAAGAACTATAAATATCAGTTGGTGATACTAAGGGGTTGTTACAACAATACTATGAGCTATATTTTGAGGAAATCATTTTTATAACCCCTCCAACATCTTATACCATCCTCTTGCATGATCGATGGACAACATTCAAACTAAAAAAAGTAGCACCTAGAAACCATAAGTAGTGGAGAAACCACAAGATTTTATCAATATATGTATCTCTGCTGATATGAAGGACCAAAATTTGTGGTATGAACTATATCTCTACAATTTCATACTAGAGGAAAATTCCCACTAGAACCCAAACCCCTATGTTGGGGATGTCTAGTTATGAGCATTCATATCTCACATACTTGGCATAGTTCAATGGAAGAAAAATATAGAATTCCATGCAAGGATTGAGGCAGAGGAAAGCCTAAAAGTTAGAGAACAATATCCTCTAACTCAAGTGATGAAGGATGAATTAAAAAGGTTGAGAAGGGACCCAAGAGACATTGTCACCATTCTACACCATCATAGGTATTCCATAACATAATACCTTGAAGTATTGAGGGAACATTCATTATAGGAAATTGTGTTCTCTCATGACACATGGGAGACTCGTCCAACTTATTTGAGGAAGGGTACCCATATTTTGGTATGGAACTTAATAGGGTAGCATTATATTCCAACTCCTTGTTGAGATATGGAACCAGGTGGATTGGGTTACGATTCCATTTTCTCATTATTTGGTGCCCAAGTTGGTTTTACATGGAATCTGTGAGTTGGAATGAAGAGGAGGAAAGGGCACAATGGCTACAATTGGACATAACCTTGGGCTACTTCAATACAAGGGATTATGGGCACCCAAGATTTAACTGGTGGGGACTACATGGAAGGGTTGTAGAGGAAGAATAGCTAGAGTTGCATAAGGACATGAAACTATACCAACTGGGGGAATACGATGACTACCATTTTGACATCTTTTTTCTCTATTTTTTTGCCTATAACACATATCTATTTTTTCCTTTTTCCTTACACTAAGGACTCATTCCCCTATCTTATTCTAATTATTCATAAGGTATATATAACTTCCACTTTAATTGTATTATTTCATCTTTAGATTTAAAAGTTAAAAGTGTGTTTTAGATTGTTTTGAATCATTATATAAATATCCACATGTGTCCACAAGCAACCTTGCCAACCGAACATTTATGAACATTGTCTAGTATTTCTAGGTTAGAAAAATACATGCTTTCAACCATTGGATGAAAAGGAAAACAAATTAAAGGGGCTTTTAAGAGTCTCATCATAAAAATTTTGACCCTTAGCATGAAATATTCTCTTCATAACCAAAGAGGAAATGAAAACATATTAACATGGACCTTGTGGAATATCCAACAACTATGTTAGTTTGCAAAGATCCAATCCCTTGTAAATGCCCAGTCATGCAAATACCTAGAGGAACCTGTGACCATAGGATGGAATCAATGCTCCAATTTTCCAAAGGTTATTCCCGTTGATAACTTCTGGACTGATTATGTTGTGTGAGCCAATCAAAATACATTTAGAATATTTTTTTTTTGTTTGGAATAGATAGTAGAATTTGAGGGGCCTTCTGCTCCATTCCTTGAGCAGGTAGTCCCCCTTTTATGTATATATGTGTGAGCACTCTATTAGGGTGATAGTTAGACTTACGAACCTAAACTAAAGGCACTTGATCTATAAAAATCTATTTTTGTGAGACTTAATAGATCATTGGTTTGTGAGTGTAGTGTTCCCATAATTTTGTTCTAGTGATTCTGTGAATTCAAGTATAGGTCGAACCTTGAGGTGGGCCCACTCAAGGTAAGGCACTGTGTTATTTTTCGTTTCTTGTATGTATTTAGTTTTATCATGTTGGTTCCTAGATTCACTTATTCTATTGTTTTTTTTTGTTTTTTTTTAGTACTGGGGGAATCGACAACTGGAGGTTCTCGTACTCGCGTGACACAGTGTCGATCCCTATCAACTACCACTATAACCCCAGGTGCAACCACCCAACCCACAAGAATGGCACATGAGTAAATCCGGGTGAGAATCGAACATGAGACTTCATTTTACAAATTTCCTTCCATTTACACGACACTTGCCAATCCGTCTACACCCATGCAAACACTTATTCTATTGTTTATTTATATTGTTATGTATGATTTTAATTTGTTGTGTTTCATTTTAGTGCTCTACCTCATCTTGGTTACATTTAGAATATTCTACCGAATGATGATGCTACTAAATTAAGGTTTTTCTCAGATAGGATTTAGTAGGATCATTAAGTTCTCCATTAATACTTTAGTATGTTGAGGATAATGTTATGTTGTGGACATGATTTACAATGGTTGTAACATTTGAGGTGTCATTAACTGAGTAGGAATTGGGAATGTTGTTGGTCATCTCATTCTAAATTTTTTCTTTAGTATTAGAATAGAGGTTTTCATTATCTTTCATTTGAAGTATGTGTGAAAGGTATATTAGATGGTATAGTTATATTTTATTTTTCTACTTTAGTTTATGTGTGCTACATAATCTGTTGTTCTTGGTACAACTTGGGGAAAAGACAGAAATGGTGAGATTACAAGCTTAGTTCTTAGTAATTTGACTATTAGAGGTGCCACCAGCTGGGATAGGGATCTAGGATATTGTCAATTCCATTTTCCATGATTCATTTCAGTTTATGATTACTTTCTTTAGATTAAATTTCATAATACTGGAAAAATCCTTATATGTATATTGAATCGAGAGCATTAGAGGAGAAAACAATACTTCAGGTTGACAAATTAAATGATAGTGTATTATGAAACAAAAAATATGAAGAAATGTACGCGTCGCCAACAAGGAATAAATCAATTGTGGTCTAATAGTGCATTATTGAAGAGAAATTCAATGGGAAAACTAAAGAAATTTTCCAGTGCCCCAACATCCCAGAAGGAAAATGCTTGGTTGTGCACATTACATAAATTTTCCCTTTCCAAGTTATCCTAGAGGGAAATTCATATTGCAATGGAAGCTATTGGTGTGTTATATGAATTATCCAAATTATCAATATCCATGGGCCTTGAATTAATAGCCTCCTCTCTTTTCTTATCCTCTTCCTTATTTTCCTTCATTTCTTCTTCTTCTTTCTAAAGCCTCACTGGTTTAACTTCTCCTTCAAGAATTTAATTTTGTACCTTAGTTGATACTACTAATTCTCTTGGTTTTGTTTCCTTTTATTCTCTTTCACATATATCCTTTCCATCTCTTCCTATGTCAACTCATTATCTCTCTTCTTGCTAACTCTCTACCTATTATTTTTTCTTATCTTTTTTTGCCTAGCTACTTCTCCCCATCATAAAGGACACTTCATCCAAATACATGGCCATTTTATGGAATTATTATTCTTTCCACACCTCATTTTGGTAAGGCCATCTATATTTCCTAATGTGAAAATTTTGATTGACTATGTACAAGCATTCATGTCTCTTGAACCTTTCCTCTATAAAATGGAAGGTGATAAGGATTTTAGCTTCTACAACTGCTTCTTTTACATATTTGAATCCATAGGATCTTATGTGGAATGGAAATGGAGGCCATAAATATTTCTTTTCATGGGAAATATATTTTTCAATTCCATGTACAAAGGTATTATAGGCCACTTCTTGTAGGGACATTTTATCAGGGATAAAATTTGGGAGTAGATGAGGAGCTTTGGTAGCTCTGAACACCATGATGTATGTCCATTTTCTAGTGACATGTCATTTAACTACTTTGTGAATTTCATGAATGGTTTTATCAAACATATACTTCATACAAACTCAAAAAAAGTATGTTGTGCATTGGATCTATGGACTTCTCATAGTTTTTTATGTAGTATATGCTACAACGATGCTCCCACAAGCTATGGAAATATACATGAATAGTGATTTCACTTGGTTTCTACTACCACCCCATCCTAGGGAAATTATTAACCACATAGGAAATGTCAAAAATGTAATAAGATATAAATAATGTATGGTTCATGCTTGGAGCCATATGTTTGTCTCTAGAGATAGCCTAAACCATGGATGTTGATAAGATGGAAGCCGAATTGAAAATCATGATAATTTAGGTGATATCATACATCATAGGCACCAAGGACTCTTGAATTGAGTTTAATATCCTCCTCCATATAGTTTTTTGATGATATCTACTATAATTTTGAATGGTGTACTTATATGGGTGGTAGGATACGTCCCCAATCTCCTTGCTATGAAAGATTTAGTTTTGACCAAATAACTTTTCATGAGGTCTTGATAGTTAAACAATAACTACAAAACCCATTCATCATCAATATATACCTTACTAATGATCTAGGAGATGACCTCAATATAGGGAAATACTACAAGTCAAAATGCAACTTTGTGTATTCCTGACCATTTAATTGATTAGTAGACACTAGTATTTTGATATGTGTCTCCAAGAAGGAGAGGAATCTATTGAAAGGTTTACTCTTTAAGAATTTAGTATAGTTCACCCCACTTGTAAGCTATTCCCACATCCATGTTGTATCAAGTGTCTCAAAAGACAGGTCTAGAAGTACCAACTTTTGCTTCAAGTTTTATTGCTTCTTCCCAATCAGGACTAAGCTTGATCACCTACACTTTTTGCTTTCTTGGTATTTTGGATGCCATTTTTGGGTCCTGTAACTCATGCATTTAAGAAGTAGGCAACATTAGTGAAGTTAAATACAAAAAAAATGGCTATTTTAGGAGAAGATTGTTGTAATGAAATAAAAACAAGGGAGGAAAGAGAGTTTCTTATCTTCAATATTGGGAATTTCAAGAGTATTTCCATAATGGCATCTATCCATTTACTTTGTTTCTTCTACATATCTAGTGGGTTGACCATCTCCAATATCATCTCGAGGGAGATGTAAATAAGTAGAGAAATCAAATAAATAAGGAGGTGAACATAATGTTTTTTCCTCATTCCTTGAAGATAGCTAAGATAGGGGTGGTTCACCAATGGATATCTCATAAACAATGAATATTTCCCTATTCACATGAATTTTATATTTCTCTAAATTTTCATATCAAATGGTTTTTGAGTTTTCTTTATGGCACAATTTCAATTTTTAATCGAATGGAAGATATGTCTAACCCTTGTTGGATTTTAGTCATGGTTTGGGGTTGATCGACATAGAGGAAGATGGTACAATTTTTTTTCATGAGGCCCTAACTCATCAATGCATAGAGAGGTGAGTGTAGTATTTCTAGTAGCCCATACATACTCTATTTGAAAGAAACATCATTTCCATACATGATTAGGGCCTATGAGTTTGAGTAAATTTCAATGAAAGTTTGCGGATTCCCCCTTCCCTTATGTTGTTGAAAGGCATTCTTCACGTCAAGTTGAAATAAGGGCCACTTTTTGATTGCATCCAAGGCAAGAATGCTACGAATGGTGGTCATTTTAGCAACCCGGGGCAAATGTTTTCCCTATCTTTAAAGGGGTTCGACTCAATATTCTTGAAGGAATCCTTTAGTACTAATCTAGCTTTGTATCTCTCTACCGAGCCATCTGCTTTATGCTTGATCTTGTAAATCCACTTGCAGCCAATGGCTTGTTTCCCTGCAGGCAATGAGACTAAGTCTTATTCTTTTTTTCCTGGGCATTTATTTCTTCCTGCATAGCATCTCTCCAACAAGAATGATTGAAGGCTTCAGCAAATGATTCAGGATCATGAAGTTTCCTTTGAATGGGGTTAAAAGTTGTAAATATTCACTTAATGGGATGCGTTAGGAAAAAATCTTTGTCACTATTGATTGAGTGCACATGGACTCAAATGTTATTTTGAAATCAGAATATTTATCTTTTCATTTAAAAAATAATAATTTTAGTATTTTTAAAATAGAAAATGAAATAGGTGGAAAATCCCTAATGGCTAATGATAATTTGAAAATAGGAAAATAATCAAGTTCTATTATAAAGTACAATGATTACCTCAAAAGGTGGCTAATGATAATTTGAAAATAGGAAAATAATAAAGTTTTATTATAAAGTACAATGCTTACCTCAAAAGGTGACAAGTAGTTGTTTGCAAGTGGGTGATGTAATCTCTTTTGACTGTGATGGATTTTGGAAATATTTGAACACTTGACAACTTGGACGGTGGCAATGCACCCAAAGGGAAAATGTGTAAAGAATAAATGAAAAGGAAATTATTTGGAGCAATTTTAAAAAATAAGTTGACCCTTTTTGTTACAATTTATTTTTTTATTCTTTTTAAAAGGGTCCCTTAATGAGCATATCGCACTTGGGAAATTTTATTTGTTGTGATAAAATGTTAATGTCACATCAATATAAGATTCCAAATTTGTGACATATCACATTTTTTATAGTTTTCATTTGATGCATCAAAGTGAGAACATTTGTGTCATTGCGATTTTTGGATATTTGAGACATATTACATGGTAAACATATTTAATTAGATATTATTTTTAGGATTAATTGCATAATATAAGTCATTAATCTATGATCCATATTCATGAGTATTAGTCGCAACTGACCAATAATTCTCATGATTTGAATAGTCCACTTAGCACTCATTACATTGGGTGATAGATTAATGACTTACACTACACAATTAATCTTGAAAACAATATCTAAAAATATTTAATATTGAAAATTTTGTATGAAACGATTTTCCTAGTGCAATATGTCAAAACAATTAAATCTTTGTTAATATGTGATGTGTCATGATTAAGTATTTTTGCATGTAGTTTATTGCAACAAATAAAGATTTTTATTTTTGCAATGTATCGAAAATTATCACTTTGAATGTATCACAATTGGAGAAAATTAAAATATTGCAATATGATGAAACTTCTCAAAAAATAGTTAAGTCTTTTCTTTTCTAAGTCTTTTGCATTGGACACATTTAATTTTTTTGTATTGCACCTATGTCACACTAAAATAGGTTTTGATTGCGATGTGTCAGATAGAAAGAAACTTTCTAAAAATGTGATACAACATAATCTAACAAAGTTTTTGAGCTGTGATAAGATGGATTTGATCAATGAAAGTTAAATCCAAGGTTTGAAAAGAAATTTTAAAAATTTGATGGAAAATTAAAAAGAGTTTAAGTCCTTATCAAACTGAAATGTTTTCAAAGTCATGATATGAACTTCATTAATTGTTCTTTTAAAAATCAAAGGTGAAAAGAAGGGGCTTCCATATTTTTTTCCCTTTGTCACGTGATAAAGAAAATAATTTTAAGGGGGGAGGTGTTGCATTCTTAGAAATTGGAGACATACTGTATGAAATCATGAATATATGCAACTAAGTTTTTAGATCAACACAAGTTTTAAGAGGATAAATTTTAGCTTCAGTGAAGAATATTTTCTTTAGTTTGATAGATTTTTACTAAAAAATGTATGATATATTAACTGGTTTAGAACTCAATTCATTCTTTGGAAACATAATAGTAATAGATGCAAGTCCAAAATATGGAGTTCTTTCCTTGACTTGAGTCATCCTTATATAATAGTGTAGTACCACAAGGATGCTACAGATAAGGGATATTGAAATTTTCAATCTTTTTTATTCATCTTCTCTTGGTGTTGCTCCACTACCAATAAGTGCCTAAATCCATAACATTGTAACCTCAATATCGTAAGGCTTTATTCACTACCAATAAGCATCCATAACCTTTTTGGAAATACTTATATGTCCCACATGATCTAAAATTCCTTTCGTATACCTTTACCTTTTGATTTTATTTTGAGATATTGGTAGTTGGTGGATTTCAGTAACCCTTTAATGATATGCATGATTATACCTATTATATAATAACTATTATGGATATAAATGAATTGATAATAGACATATTCCTTTCATATATAACCCTAGGAAATGCATTATCCTCTAACTTGAAAACAATAGTGATTATTATGTGTATGGATGGAGCCTTGGAGGTAACTAGTAAACTTCCCAAAACTAAACTTGAGTTGTTCATCACCATCTATTTTTCAATTACTTTTCCAACATTGAGATGATATCTTAGATACTAAACTAAGGCACCGATTAAAGAGAGTTTTGTGAACTGATTTTGTATCCACTTGGTCAAAAGTATATTTCCATAATTTTGACTAATTGTACTTAGGGATCTTAAAGAAATCATATCACTTGCACTACATAGTTAATCAGTTTTGAGAATAAAATTGGAAAGGAAAATCATTTTAAGAAACTAAGGAAAATAAATGAAATATAATTAAAATTCAAAGTAAAAATAAAACTATGACCATTCTAAATAAAAAAAAATAAAGATGGAAAAGTACCCATGAAAAGTTGAGGGAAAACAAAACAAAAAAAATCTACTTATATATAAGCTAATTTCCTAGGAGGTATATAAATGAAGTATATTTTAATAATATACCTTTTGAAAAGAAGGAAATCTATTTCTCCTTCAAGGTTTTTCAGTCTACATGTACCTAGGCCAAGTTTTTCAACTACTAGGTAAGGGCCAAGCCATAACTATTGGAACTTAGCATGATTACCCTTTTCTTTTTTGACTTATCCCACTTTAAAATGGTATCCCCCATCTAGAAATATGTGTCTCCTAATTATTCCTTTCCAAACCATATATTTATCATTTCTTTATGTACATCAAATTTCTTCTTTGCCTTCTCCCTTTGTTCTTCTAATTTAAGTAGGGTATCAACCCTTCTTTGGATAATTAGGCAACAAAAATAATTAAATATGATGAGTGAAATGATTGTGATTTGAATAATTATTTCTTTTCCATATATTATAATAATGTTGGAGTTACTTCACACACACCTAGGATTTATTTTTCCTAATGTTTTTCATTGTTTGTTAGTCATAATTAGTCATTATCTAGTCTCCTCTATTTTAGGGGAGAATATTCCACCTGGAGAATATTTTCTTTTAGTTGACACTTCAGTTTGACTAGTTGAGTTGAGTTTAGATGTTGCATTGGTTTTATCACCATGAAACATTGGGATCATCACCATGCTAATTCAACCTTGCCTTGGGATCATCACCAGACTGACGCATTAGCCTTGATTCCCTAAGTTAACTCCTCACTACTCTCTGTTTAGTTAGTTAATTGAAGATTGGTTGACTAGTTAACTCAACTAGGTGGCAATTCACTACCGTAACTACCTGTGAGACTAGAATATGTGAAATATCACTCCCGTAACTGCTAGTGTGTGTCCAGATTACTCTAGACCACCACTATGGCACATTGGTTCTCCTACAGTGTGCACTCAATGAGTTATATAGAGTATATCATGTGTAAATTATTCATTATTCATAACGGTTAATAAGAATTCTTTTCATTCTTTCTCTCCTTCTTCTTATTTCTCAAATTCTCTCTGCAAATGTGTGTATTGTTTTTTAGATAGATCTATTTTGTGTAGGTTCAACACATTTACATAGTATCATATCCAACAGAATACTAAGAAAAAGCTGCACCAAAATTGTTTGCAGGTACAAAAGATTGAAGACAACGGAAAGATGGAATTGAAAAAAGAATTCATTCTTACACCTTACAACTATTTTTCATGGAAGGAGAAAATATCCATACATATATGAACTAGAGGGTTGTACAGGTTAACCTTGAATATAGATACAAAACTGACATCATCCATAGAAAAATCCAAGTACTTAAATTGCATGGATGAGGCATTCGAAACAATTTGCAGTCTTATTTCTCCCGATCTCCTTTTTCATATATCTTCCTGTAAGACTCCCAATGAATCCTGGACCACCTTGGAAGGGATATTTGGAAAACATGATGAGATGAGGGGACACATGTTGGAGGTGGAGCTTCTCACATTAGATCCAAAAATCTTCGAGAATATCCAAGATTTCTTTACAAAATTCAAGGATTTACTGTCACAATTAAAATCTTGCGGGGTTGATAAATCGAAGGAGGAGAAACAAATGGTTCTCACCATTCTCTCCAATATTGGTCATGAATTATCTGTATTCATATCCATATTCCATACTATCAGATTTTCCTCTGGAGCCACCTAGAAGATGTCTTCTCTTGAGGACTTTATCGAATCCCTGACACAAGAGAAAACCAAGCTCATCAACATGGGCACAATCAAAGGCCCAAGGGCGCATGCACTCACTGTACATGATGCCAGACACAAATATCATAAATATAAAGATAAACATAAACATAAATCTCATGCACATCCAAAGAAGGAAGGGTACACAAAACCTTTCACCGATGTCCTCAGATCCAAAGGAGAAAAGGGAAGAAAAGGGCATAAATGCACATACTGTCACAAAGGATTCCATTCAGAATCCACATGCATGCAAAAACAAATAGATCTAATGTCTCAAGTACTTCAGAAAAACAACCTTGGAGATCACATCCCTAAGGGTTCCAAGAAGAAGAATCCAGAAGATATGAATTCCAAGAAAGGCAATTCTAGCCATGCCTTGATTTCCATCAACTCCTCTCCCGATGCTTGGATCGTATATTCAGGAGCATCACATCACATGGCTGTCTCAAAAGTAGTATATTATTCTTTGGATGCATGCAAAGGTCCTCCTATTCTGATGGGGGACAACTCTTCTGTCGAAGTCACCAACAAAGGAAGGATTGAACTCACCAACGGAAGCTTCGAGAATGTGTTGCACATTCCCAAAATTTATGTCAACCTTCTCTCCATCAGATGACGAATTCTGGCACCGGAAAGAAATTCATATTCACACCAAATTCCATGGACATATAAAACATGCAAACCAACTCCTGGGTTTCTACCGGTGAGGTAAATCATCATTCTAGATTGTATATGTTTTCTAAATTCATTGAACCTAATTCTACTTTATTGCTTACTCATCCTAATGAAAGTAGTAGGATATGGCATGAAAGGTTTGGACATTTTAATTTTAGATACATGCAACATATTAACAAGCATAGATTGGTTGATGGTGTACCAAACATCCATTTCTCCAAGGGAGTGTGTGAGGGATGTGTTCTTAGAAAACACCCTCAAGAGAAATTCGACAAAGGAAAGTCTCAACTAGCTTCCACACCTTTAGATATGATCCATAGTGACCTTATGGGTCCTTTTCCACATCCATCAATCAAAAAATCTAGGTTTGTTCTCATTTTTGTCCATGATTTCTCACGTTTTACATGGATCTACTTTCTCAGGAAAAAATTTGAGGTCTTTCAACACCTCAAATATTTCAAAGCCTTGGTTGAGACACAATCCAGAAACAATATCAAAGTCCTCTAAAATTATAATGGGGGAGAGTATGTTAATCAGGAGATCCACAATATTTTCCATGAGGTAGGGATTCCGTTGCAGCATACAGTTCCCTATACTCCGTAACAAAATGGAGTTGCTGAGTGGAAAAACCAATCTCTAAAGGAGATGACATCTTGCATGATGCATGCAAAGTCACTACCACAAAGACTATGGGTTGAAGCACTTAATTTTGCAACATTCATCCAAAAAATATCTCCCCATAGATCTGTCAAGGATAAGATCCCTTATGAGGCTTGGAGTGGCCTCAAACCAGAAGTGACGAATTTCACATTTTCGGTTCACATCCATGGGCCCAGATTCCCTTTAAAAAGAGGAAGGAAGTTGATTCACAGAGAACTGAGTGAATTTTTGTTGGATACCCCGATGGTGTGAAGAGATATCGGCTTATTGATCTTTCCTTCGACCGACTCATCATTGATCATAGTGTCCAATTCGAGGAAAGTGTCTTGCATGTACCTCAGCAGCCACATGCAGACACCTTCACTCTTCCACCTTTCCGAGATGATGAGAATACATATGCCGACTCTTCTTCAGATGAGAGTTCTAATTCAGATGACTCAGATGATTCAGAATCAGATTCAGATTTATTATAGTAAGACTCAGAGTTAGATCATCCATATGCAGTTGTAGAGCTAGAGCAGAGGCCCAAGTGGGAACAAACTAATCTTCAGGATGCAGGGGATCTCGTTGGTGATCCAACCGATACTAGGAGGACTCGATCTGATTTTGAGGAGACTCTTGTTGCACTCACTTCCACTGAACCATTGCCTTCCAGGAATATTTTCTTATTTTAGTCTTCAGATCCACAGTATTATGGCGAGGCTGCTGGAAATACCTTCTGGGAATCTGCCATGCAGGAGGATTACAACTCCCTCCTCGAGAACTAGACTTGGGATCTGGTTTCCCTTCCTTCTCGGAAAAAAATTGTCAGATGCAGATGGGTCTACAGGACCAAGAGCGCAGTGGATGGACTGATCAACATATACAAATCTAGGCTTGTCTCCAAAGGATTTCAATAGGTTCATGGTATTGACTATGATGATATCTTTGCTCCAGTAGCAAATATGGATTCCATATGATTGGAACTTTCCATTATGGAAGCCAAGGGATGGGAATTCCATTATATGGACACGAAGAATACATTTCTTCATGGTGATCTCTCTGAGGAGATCTACATGGAGAAACCCCGAGGATTTATGCAAGACTCATCTTTGGTCTGTTGAATAAAGAAGTCACTTTATGGCCTCAAGTAGGATCCGAGGGAATGGTATTCCAAGATGGATTCCTACCTATTGCCATAGAAATTTTTACATTGTAAATCAGACCCGAATGTCTACATGCTCATGATGACTAATTTACTTCTACTTTTAGTTCTGTATTTCGATGATTTGTTGATCACCGGGTGCTCGAATTCAAAGATTGTTGTAGTCAAGAGGATTCTACATGAGAGGGTTTTTATGACAAACATGGGTCCACTACACTTCTTCCTTAGACTCAAGATCAGTCAGGATGCATCAGGAATCAAACTGTCTCAGGCCAAGTATGCACGAGATCTTCTTGAGAGATTTCACATGAAAGACTACAAGTCTTCTCCAACTCCTTTCCTATCAGGAGTCAAACTTGAGGATGGCGGGGAGACTCCACTGGTTGACAACACACTGTACAAACAACTAGTGGGGAGATTGTTGTATCTCACACACTCTAGACCAAACCTCTCATATGCAGTTGGTGTAGTTTCCAGGTTCATGCAAGAGCTTCATGAGTTACATTAGAAAGTTTCAAAGTTTATCCTTCGATACGTACAAGTCACCATCACCTTTGGGATTCATTATGCAACAGACTCTACATTATATCTCATTAGGTTTACTGATTCCGATGGGATGGAAATAACACTGATCACAAGTCCACATCCGGTTACTCACTCAGTCTTGGTTCTGGGCCTATCTGTTGGTCGATCAAGAAGAAAGTTTTCAATGCTCTATCTTCAGCTGAGGCAGAGTATAGAGGGGTAGTTAACATAACCATCCAGGCTATGTGGCTACAACATTTTCTCACTGAGTTGGGCATTCAGTTTCATCGGCCAATCATCATCTGGTGTGACAACCAGAGCACTTTGAAGTTCTGCAGAGATCCATTTTAAAGGAAATAGATGAAGCACATCGAGATCCACATGCACTACATCTAGGACTTAGTACACGAGGGGATCATTGACTTAAAGTTTTGTCCTTTAGCAAAACAAACGACAAACATCTTCACCAAGACCTTCATTGAGTAGAAGTTCCATTCTCTGTGAAGTCATCTTGGAGTGAAGGATAAAGTTGCCTAGTAACTGTAGTTCTTCTTTTTACATACATTGTACTTTTAGGGGGGGGGGGTTCCCATGAGGTTTTCCCTCTTTCCTCACTTTATTTTCAGTGTATCTTTTGTATTTGGGTACCTAACATGGCCTTGTTGCCGAGACCCATTCTTTATTTTCACCATAGTGATGTTCAGGGGGGGTGTTGGAGTTAATTCACACACACCTAGGATTTATTTATCCTAAGGTTTTTCATTGTTTATTATTCATAATTAGTCATTATCTAGTCTCCTATATTTTAGGGGAGAATATTCCACYTGGAGAATATTCTCTTTCAATTGACACTTCAATTTGACTAGTTGAGTTGAGTTTAGATGTTGCATTGGTTTTATCACCATGYAACATTGGGATCATCACCATGMTAATTMGACCTTGCCTTGGGATCATCACCAAATTGGAGCATTAGCCTTGATTCCCTAATTTAACTCCKCACYACTCTCTATTCAGTCAGTTAACTAAAAACTATTTGACTAGTTAACTCAACTAGGTGGSAGTTCACTCCCGTAACTTMCTGAGAGATTATACTAGGTGGAAATTCACTCCCGTAAATGCTGGTATGTGTCTATATCACTCTATACCACCACTATGGTGCATTGGTTCTCCTCYAGTGTGCACTCATTGAGTTATACATAGTATATCATGTGTAAATTATTCATTATTCACAACGGTTAATGAKAATTCTTTTCATTCTTTCTTTCCTTCTTCTTCTTTCTCAAATTCTCTCTSCAAATGTGTGTATTATTGTTTAGCTAGATCTATTMTATGAAGCTTCAAGACATTTACAATAATAACATTATAACATACCTATTCACTAGTAATAATGATGATGATGTAATAATAATGTTATTTAAAAAAAAATTATTAATCAAAGTCAAAGTTGTAATATAAYTGATTACTAAAACCACAATCATWATATTTTATTAATATTTGATTTTTCCAAAGATTTTATTAATTTATATTATCCAACTATTATAATATATGAAATTTATTCAATTAAATTAAAAAATAAATATAGAGAATAATAATACATTTTGATCTATACACTTTAGATGAAATGATTTCACAATTTTTTACTCACGTGAGGCCTAAGATAATTGGATAAATGGAAATAATATGTTTCGAGGGAGAATGTATTATTTTCCATATACTAGGAAGTAAGGAGAGGTTCCTAGAGAGGCCTTGGGTGTTTCTCTTTTAACCCATAGAGCACTTGGTAAGGCATTCTGCCAATTCCTACGGTGGTCAACTATAGGCCTTTTATAATATCGATTATATTTGTGTTAGTTTACTTAGATACTCCACTACCTTAAGGGTAATAAGCATATGAGTAATGTAAAACGATCCCCTTATCCAAAGAAAACTCAGTCAAATTTAAGGAGGAAGAGTAAGTAGCATTATAAAAAACAAGTGTTGATGAAATTCCAAACCTACTATTTGGTTTGTTTGGCTACAAGTGTGAGAAAAAAATACCTTTCTATATATAGGTTGCAAATATGTATAATAGTCAATTTTAGTGGGAAAACCAATCACTAGAGTATTATTGCAATAAACATAAAATGGAATAACATGCATGAGCTCATGAGCTCAAATTTCTCTTGTATAATAGCCTAGAAGTACTTGAGCTAGTATTGGCTCCTTAATTGCATTGAATGAGTTTGATTCAAAAGTGAAAGAAAAATTTCATGAGTTTCTGAGGAAAAATGAGTTTCTAGGTGTTAGTGAAGAAAAATTGTGTAAGTGTATGAAACCCCACTTTTCCAAAGTTTTTTCAAACTATTTTGGGGTGCTATATAATAAGCATGAGGTATCTTTTTTGTTTTATATTGATGATGTAGTCTTGTGATCACTTGAATAGATTTGTGATCAATGTTTAGGTGATAATAGTCGCCCATTATGTATGAGGTTAGGAGCAATGCATACCTTAAATACATAATTTTATGCTATCCTAAATTATTATAACCTTTGATACACTAGAGAGAGAGAGAGAGAGAGAGAGAGAGAGAGAGAGAGAACCATGACCAAGAAGAAGTGACTTCCCATATAGAAGTGATGAAATCCACTTGCAAAGAACCAAACATCCCTATTAAAATGATCCCTTTATACAAAATGAGGTGGGAATTTCCCATGCTCATGAAGCTATCATAATCCATTACAATAGAATAAATGTATACATGAGGCTCATGTCTGACCCTGATGAAATTTCTCAAAGTTAGTTATTGTAGTTAGAAAATATGATATGTATAAACATGCATCACCTCGGGGGCACTAATAACAATAAATAATTGTTCTAATAAGAGGGATCAATGAAACCTGAAGAAAGATACTGTGATAAGTGATCACACTTGAGGGCATTGATAGATTGAAAATTCCAAGGGTATTCAAATAGAACTAGAAGATGAAACTATTGTAGTGTATGACCCATCCTAGTTTGTAAATGAGTTGGTGTTGAACATTAGTGATGCTAACAGATTCAAAGAGAAATTATGTCTCTCTCTTTCATGTCCTGGGTTCACCATTATTAATGGAAATGGGAACCAATATATATAAATCCATAGGAATATGAGTGGGTGTAGATAGGAATGAGTATATGATTTCAAAATATGGTGGGTCCCTTGAAATTAACCAAAGATAAATTAGATACCAAACTGTAATGGTGGAGGATTTTGATAATTAGGGATGGTGTGGTTAGTGAGGATGATACTTAGGACTTTCCTTGGGTGGAACATAAATGACAACTAATAATGGAAGAAGGATAAAACCAGATAGACATAAGATGATTTTATGTTAGAAGGGAATCATATATGCTAAGTGTATGTCAAACTGGAACTAAGGGTAAGTGGAAGAAAATGGATGGATAGATGATAGAGGAAACTTTGGGAATCATAGTTAGTGATGGATACCAAGATATGTGAGGTGTTGCAAACAACTACGATCATGAAAGAATATGAGTCTATTGTTGGGTTTGAAAAATACTCATTTGGTTTTGATGGTATGAGTGTTGGTTCTTCATTCATAAAGAATGTGCCTTTTACAATTACTAATAAATGAAAAGAATGTAAAACTTTGGGTATATTACAAACACGGAGATGGGTTCCTCATTCTTGTGATCAAACAAGTCAACCATGTATGTTGAGAGTAGTAAGAGTGTATGGGGGGGAAGGTCCCCCTTGGATATGTCTCCTTGGTGGTTGAATGAATGACAAATTGGAATACAACCAATCTATTAATATTGGGGGACATGAAAGGCCAATGAAAATGTGGTAAAGAATTCAACATAACCAACCATAAGAAATATGAACCTCTAGGATTCCAAGGGAATGGGTTACCATGAGGAGAAAGAGGTATGATTCTTGTTCTCTAGAATGTAGATTAATATGATCTTTTTATTTTTCCTTTAATATACCATAACATTAAGACTTCACCTTGATATGCTTGTAAAACTACTTAAAAAAATTCCTTTTTAAAATATCAATTTGACCCCCTTTTTTCACTAATCAATTTTTTTTTCTTCACTCATATCTTTTATGCCAATGGTGATTTGAGAAATAATGAATTAATCATATTATTGGAATTTCACAACTTTTAATTTGATTTCGGTATAGAACACGTATGGAATAGTATGAAACATGTATGGAATGGTACATAATAGGTAAAGTAGTCAATTAACCTCTTAATCATTGATTGCATGGATGGGTACAATATCAGTAATTTTCCATACGATTGAGAGATGAAAAAAAATGGCACCTATAATTATTAAATTCAGACTGTGTACCTCCAACTTGATGTATGGACATTGAAACTACAATTTGCATAGTGTAAAAACACTAGGCTATAATTTTTTCTGTTGATTTTCAATATTTTCTCGATTTGCAACAGATTGATTTTTTTACTAGAATTATTATTGTAAATGGCCAATGGCCAGTGGTGGTCAAAGATCTTATTTTGTGGCTAAAATCCTAATTTGATCAAGGATCAAGAATAATTAGAGAAACTCTATTTTGTGGACAAAATTCAGATCGAGACAAAGCTATGATACGAAATGAGATGATGAAATATGATGACCAAAAGTGCTTCCCTCTATTTCTATACCCCTTTACTCTCTCTACCTCTCACTCTTTTCCTCTCTCTCTCTCTCTCTCTCTCCCTCTCTCTCTCTCTCCCGCAATCTCTCCCTCCCTTCCTCTCTCTCACACTCCCTCTGCCTCCCCCCTTGTCTCTATCTCTCTCCCCCTCTATCTCCCACCACTCTCTCTCTCTCTCACACACACACACACATATGCATTCTAATTCACTCTCTCCCATTATCCCCATATTCCTCTCTCTATATCTCTCTCCCACTCTTCCCCTTCCCCCACTCTCTCCTTCTCTCTCTCCCCCACTCCCCCCTATTTCCCTCTTTACTCTCTCTCTTCCTCCCGATCTCTCTCTACTCCATAACTCTCTCTCCCTTCCTCTCTCTACATCTCACTCACTTCCCCTCTCTATACCTCCCTCTATATTTCTCTCTTCCCCCCTCCTCTGTCTCTCTCTCTCTATCTATATCCCACTCTCATTTTCCCTCCATCCTTCTCTCTCTGTGTCTCTTTATCCCCTTTGTATCTCACCTCTATCTCTATATATCTATCTATATATCTATATCTATATCTATATCTATATATATATATATATATATATATATATATATATCTCACTCTCTCCCATTTTTTCCATCCTCATCTCTCTCCCCCCCACTTTGCCCATATCACTCCATCTACCTCTTCCTATCTCTCTCCCAATATTCCCCCCTTCCTTCCCTCTTTAACTCTCTCTCTTCCTCTATCCCTATATTTCTCTACCCTATCACATTATCTCTCCCTCTCACTATTTTCTTCTCAATCACTCCCTCTCTCTCTACCTCCCTCTATCTTTCTATCTCCCTCTCACTCTTTTCCTCTCAATGAATTCTTCTCTCCATAAATCTCTTTGTATTTCTCTCTCCCTCTCAATCACTCCCTCTCTATATACCTCCATTTATATTTATCTCTCTCTCCCTCCTTCTCCCTCCCTCCCCCTCTATCTACCACCACACTCTCTCACAAAAATTATCACTCACTATATACTCTTCTCTCAATATTCCTCTCTCTCTCTCCATATTCCTCCCTCCCTCTCTCCCACACTATTCCCAGTTATTTCCCTCTTTACCTCTCTCTCTTCCTCCAAGTCTCTCTCTACCCCCTTGCTCTCTCTCCC
>ML778846.1:125547-147343 GCA_009831015.1 Picea engelmannii
AAGGAAGATAAGTGATGAGTGAAGAAGAATATGAATTCATCGCTACCTCTCCAATAAGAGTATCAGTTTTTAGATCTATGACACCTAGTAGTCAAGTAGGAGGAAAAAGTTTGAGATTGAAGATTGACAATCAAGATAGTACCATGAGGTTAGCCATATTCCATGGGGCAGATAGAGATTAAGTAGAGCAACATTGGTTCACATGTGAAGCGATATAGTCTTTGAACAAAATCACAGACGAGGCAAAAAATATTGCACAGGTGAAAACCACATTCAAGGAAAGAGCCTTGACGTGGTACATGAAATATAAGGTCAATGCACTAGTAGGGAAATAAAGGTCCCCCACATAAATTAAGAGATATATGATTAAGGAATTCTAGAAGCCTAATTCATAATGTTAGTGCATTACATATATTAAGGAGATTAAGCAGAAGCATGGAGAAACCAGGTGGGATTATGACCAATGGTTCAATATTTGAATGGATAGGATGACATTCCATATCCAGGATGTGGATCATAAAGAATGGTTTATTTTGGGTTTGATTCCCCATATCTAAGTGTCGCTCACCTAGTAAAATGTGATGACATAGAAAAAAGTGGTGGAAATTGTAATGTGCTTGGAGGTGACATTAGGTGAAGGAGAGACATCAACAGGTTTGGCACAAGTATAGCCACAACTAGCCAACTTGATAATGCAATTACAATATATGGTGAAGGGAAAAGTCTTCCATGAGAATATATCGTGTACAACGTGTTAGTCTGAGAGGCATTGTAGAGATGAGTGTCCCATCCTTGGAGACTATGTCGTGATGGGTTCATTGAGTGTATTCCTAGATGGGCCACAAGTGAAGTGGTGCGGGATTTGTAGATAGTGGTGATCCATGTACTACCCCACTACCCCATGTTGGATAAATACTAGAAGACACATTGTACTCTATTCTATGAATTTTGCAAGTCCATGGGACATGATGTGAACAACTTCCAGTCACTCTGGTTGATGCAATATCATACCCATGATGTATTCCAAGTACAACAATAAGAAAAGGGTGGTGATCCTGGTGGTTCTAAGAGAGAAAAATATTAAGGTGGTTCCCGAGGTACATATGGACATGACCACAGAGAAGGATATGGAGGAAGGGGAGGTAGACCCCCCACTTGTTTTAACATTGGATAGATTGGCCATGTATCAATAGTTTTTTACCAAACCATGCATTGTCTATGGGTATTATTATAGCATTGAGCATGTTACAGAGGATTTTACTAACCTATTACAAAAGTGGGAAGAGAAGAAGGAAAATTTCAATATGGTACATGCAAAGTTACACCACAGTCAAAAAAAGGATGACGAAGTGGATGTATGGGCGATAAACCACAATGGTGATATGATAGGAGAAGAATTTGAGCATGGTGAAACATTAGTTCAAAGGTTGAAGGGGAAGATAAGAATCGAGGTGCATCCCCTTCCTAAGTTTGATACCACCCAATAGAAGAATTTGTTTCACGATGCACAGAGGGCCATAGAGGAAGAAAGAGAATGAGAAGAAATGAAGCACAGAACATAGATTTCACTTGAAGAGGCTCAGATACATAAGGAGGTGAAAGGTTTGACACAAAGGTTGCAAGAAGAGGCTCGTTCCCATGAAGTACTGTAGAGAACCACGCAAATATACTTGGAGAAGGATTCCATGCCTCAATAAATACATCATGCAACAAATAGATCATTGCAAGAAGCATGCATGAAAGAGGAGATGTGACACACCGATCATAGGGAAATTGAAGAACATGTACATGAGGAGTTTAAACGTATAGTGCACGGCGAAGCACTACTTGACTTGGGTCTCCAAACAAAAACTAAGGATCAAGTAAGTATCTTCTTATGGTGTTTAATATTGTAAAATAATCATAATGTTGTGTGAACGCTAAAATATATGTTAGCTACATGCAAGGTGGAATAGGAGACAGGTAGAGATATATCACCACCTCTGCCAAAAAGATATTTGTTCCAGGTTAGTAAGGAAAAGTACACTACAAGAGAGTTAAAGATGACAACTAAACTCAATGGTTATGACATGGATGGTGTCATGTTGGATCTGGGTTCTAAGGTGAACATATTTCCTAGGAAATAATGGGAAATGATGGATACAACTAATTTGTTCTACTCTCCCATCCAACTGTGGTTGGATAATCAATACAATATATATCCTATAGGTCGGCTAGAGCAAGTTGAATTGAACATATAAGGGGTGAATACGAAGGATGATTTTGAAGTTATAGAGATTATGGATTATTCTGACCCATACCCTGAATTTCTTGGCATTGATTGGGCCTTAGACAATAATGTGGTGTTGAATTAGAAGAAGTGATATATGTCGTTTGAAATTGACACCCTATGCGTGATCACACTTTTGGCCCATTTTTAAGGGGACATGTACAATGGGCCGATGGATGAGGATGCATGGAGTTATATCATTGAAAATATATAAAAGGTCACTAGGAGAAAATAATATTATATCAATCCCATAATGAATGGGGAACTGAGCTGGAGGACTGTAAAATCATACAACACTGATTAAGAATATTCCCTGGAATGGTGGTAGACAAATATGCATGATGTATCTACCCATAAATTCACATGGATAACTAAAGAGATATGTTGGATTGGATTTGAACTATGTGATTCACCAATGTTTAATGGGGTAGGGAGAGTGGAGGAATTCTTGATAAAAATGGACAATATTATTTCCCAAGATAGATGATTTTATTCTATGGATGTTGTAGTGTGAGGAACACTTGCACATTGGTGGGAATCACACCACATGAACATAAAGGACTGGGTGTAGGTGGTGGAGTTAATAAAAGTTAGTTTCCATCCCATATTTGAATTTGAATTGACCAATTGGTATAATGGAATTGAAGATCCCTAGGAGCATATTCACTACTATGAGAGATGATGGATGACCAAGAACATTCCTCTCACCCAATGGGTCCATTGGTTTATTGATATTATGGATATGGCTCCTAGTAGTTGGTATATTGAGGAGGAGATCGGAAGGAAAATGATTCACCAAGTTTAACTAAACACTCAGTTTTGCTCAAAATTATGATTTACTATAGAGGATCTGACCGAAAGAGAGGAAACCTTTTGGATTAAAAACTTTGTATTTCATCATCAGATAAAGGATTCCATTTCAAAGGTAGTCTGGTTGTATCATCAAAAAGTGGAAAGAATTAAAGAGGTTGTCCATTGCTGGAAGGTCAACATTGATAATGTTGTTGATGATGACCCAAGAGGAATATAGATGAAAGAATCTGAAGGTGAATATGAATTTGAGGGAAAAGTGTCAGATATGGTTGTTTCATACTATTGGGGCCTAAGTAAAACAAGGGAACATAATATTGGAACTAAGGAAGCACCCAAAATGGATATTATTGAACACTCTTGGGACAAACAGACTGCCACCCAGGTTGTCGATATACTCAAGGAATATGAGGACTTATTTCCCCATAGATTCTCATAAATGAAGTGGATCGCAGGATCTCTGGGCACAAAGAAAACATGGGATATCTAAATCATTGTATATTTTAGAAGTATTAATGCATCATGTTATCGCACATATTTTAGGTTGGGAAAATCCTGACCCAATCCATGAAATGGCGATAATTTTGGGAGAGTCTACCCACTGTCACCTATGATAAACCCACCCCTCGCTTTAGTGAAGTATCGATCCAACACAAGGGGGGTATATTGGGTAACCCTAGGGAGAAATGACATGGAAAGTGAGGTTATCGATGTGAATCCCCTATAGGTCAAACTACTAAGTGAAGTATGGATTGAGAACCAGTATCAGAGACACAAGAAAACACAAGATACGAGCCCAATAATCTAATGGACAAGAAAGTGGATCTTGTTTTCCCAATTATCAATAGTATATAGTGATATATATCCAGACTGAAATTAATAAAAGAGCTACTAAACAAGCCACTAAAATACAAGAAAATATGCAAGAGATTAGTTAGGAATTACTAGTGTAACTCAAGTATGATAGGACAAGAATTTAGAATCAATTAAAAGATGTTAGGTACAAATATTGAAGATATATTATTTCATCCTTATGGATGTATCATACAAATTATACACTATAAAATTCCAACCACCGAAACTTGCAAGTAAACCAACCAAAAGAAGCACGAGAACTAGTAGATTAATTTGGTATCTTTCTAGCAAATTTTGATGGCTAGAAAATGAGTAAATTTGAAAGTTGTGAAGTGTTTTGTTGCAACCCTAATGGCTGTAGAATAAAATTATTACAAAATAAATAAATCCTTAGAGAAACAAGATTCCCTAGTGGCCTTGGCTAGCTTTAAGCATATAGAAAAGATTCCAATTTAAACAATTTCAATATCTCATGATTCCACGTATCCCAATGTAATCATTTTATTTCTCCAATGCAAGAGACTAGTGCCTTTAAATATTCGGTGATGGAGTCTTTTAAATGAGAGATCTAGTTGTTTTATTTCCTTGGTGGTCTAAGCCCTTTTACTTCCCAAGGCAAGTGAAACTAGCTAGGAAAAACCTATGAGGATGTAACCCTTTACTTCTCCTAGTATTCATCTATGCAACAAATTATTCCATGACAAATTATGATGGGATTAGTGGGGTTGTATGCACTTATACTCCCCAAAGTATTAACAAAATATCCTTTCAACCAAGAAAATAAGAAATAACAAGATATATTTCTTACCTGGTCCAAGCATTAACAAGTTAAACTCCTTTTAACCAAGAAAAATCCACCATAAAAGAAAGAAATAACCTCTAATAAAGATAGCGTCTTACTTATTCATACAGATAGATAGATAAAATTCCCCAAATAGGACAAAAATTTCATCCAATGAGTCTTTCTCCAAGTGGGAATTCTATGATCAAAATGAAATAAAATGATTCTTATTTATACAAATCCTCCTAAAATTGTTTGTGCACTTATATTTAGGGTAAACCAAAAATTAAGGGGTCAAAACCCCTTACTTTTTCCCTTTACAATTTTAAATTTGATTTTTCACATAAGAAACCCTAAAATAAAGATGATGTCACCCCTTTAGGGAAACGTTTTGGCACTTTTATCAAATTGTTGAGTTCAGAGATGAAACATTGGGCCTCCAAAGGCCTCCCTCTCATGTGTTAGGGCCTCCTCCATCAACTAAATTCCTCTCTCCATATGTAAGGTGCCAAGTGTCAATTTAACCACACCACTACACCAAACCCTAGCCCCAGGGTGTCGTCAAGTCATCTCTAAGTGACATTTTGGCCTCCAAAGGTAAAACGTTGGGATAATAGGGGCTCGGTGAGGTCCTCTAAGGTGCCTCTTAAGTCTCCAAAGGATATCATCATCATTAGGTGTGCAGACCATGGTATCCAACCTATAATATTCATGCCCCAAGGAATCATAAGCTAGGATTGTTCCTCCAAAACTATCCACCAAGAAAGGTCATGCAAATTCAATGAATACACCCTCCAAGGATCTCAATTCAAATGCATCATGATAAATAAGTTAAATAAATAAAATGTCCACCTTATTATTTGCATAAAAAAACCACCTCATCAAACTAAACAAATTCTCAAATACCCTATGCAATTTGCCAAGTTTAGGTATGAGAGGGTTGAAAAAATGACCTATTAGGTGAATCATGACTCAAGTCAAGGAATGTTTCCCAAGTGGAAACCCTCTCTAAGTCATGCGAAAAAGGTCACATGCATGGGGGAAAGACGTTTTGGCATGGGGTTCATGACATAGAAGGGATCATATTGTCTCATTTATGGGTTCCTTTGTAGAAGGTGTGTTGCACCTTCATTTTCATTGCATCCTTTTTCCAATACCATTTATTTTCTTCTGTTCTTTTAATATGTTTCCAGGTTGAAGCCAAGGTGGCTATTCTACCTAAGAATAGAAACAAATTCCCACCTTGACTCTACTCTGGTCACATTATGCTTCCCCAAGTTGAAGACAATGTGTGGCTGATCCGGAATACATTTACAGAACGAAATGAATACAGATTATTATCAAAATATTATTAACACAAAATAAAATATATATAGTAACACTGGTTTCTATTCAATAAGGAAATAAGTTGAAACTATAAAATGCAGTGGAAACAAGATTTCTAGAATGGTGGTGGCTTATCTCTGAGAAGAGATTTGACAACTGTGCTCATTCAAAATAAGATCATTAAAATGAGGCTCTGAAGGCATTTTTACAATAAATATGAATTTCAAAAACCCTAGACATCCAAAAAACCTAACCCTAGGAGATGAAGCACCAAAAGTCATGTGGGCCCTGTTTGGGTAAGTTAGTACATCAACTTCTAGGGGTCATAACGTTTGCATACGATCTTCGTTTTAGGTGCACAATAGACTATTGGGAAGGCATATCCGAGGAATACACATTTTGACTATGGAGAGCCCTAAAAAATATAGTTTAGGGCCTCAAAATGGCCCTGCAAGTCAGGGACCCAAAAATTAGGGAAAAAACTGCCAAACTAGAAAAATTTCCAAATGAGGTAGTTGGAATAGGTGGGAGGCCAAAAAATCCATATGGATCAATCCTCCCCCCTTAGGAAGAAATGGTATCCATTTCATTGAGAATATCCCATCAGATGAGAATACTTCTATTGAATTTGTCTAGGGGTGAGCCGCTTGCCTTGGTGCAGGAGCTACCCAGCTTTGACAATTCGATAAAGCTGGATCCTTTGTTGGCGACCGCCCTTGATCTGTTTGTCCACAATATGATCAATGGATTCCAGTTATATGAATTTGGGGTTGAACTCTATTTGTGTTAGTTGTTCGGCTATCTCTGAGATATCCAATAATGGTGGGAAATACGGTCAAAGGTTATCCACGTTGAACACTGGGTGCAAGCCAAGGAAAGGAGGAATGTTGAGGTCGAAATAATTATCACCCACAAACTTGGTGATGGTGTATGACCCATAATGGATTGGGAGAAGCTTATGATGGGGTCCTATAAGGTGCTCTTTCTGCAATTGCAACCAAAATTTCCCCCCCACCTGAAACTTATGTGGCACGTAGTGTTGATCATGGTGATTCTTGTACTTTCCATTGGACTTCTGTAGGATATCTTGAACCTGTTGGCGGATGTGATGGATCCTCTCAATAAAATGGGTTTCTTTTTCAACTTTAGTTGGATCAAGAGATGAGTCGACCGAGGTGATCGCAAGGGGTAGTGCAACATCTATGGGACCCAATAGTTGAAATCCCAACCCCACCTGAAAGGGGTTGTGACCCATTGAGCTATGTAGATCTTGGTTATAGTTATGATGAACGTATGGGAGACTCTCATCCCATGTGCGAGGGTTCCTGGAATTACACATGTGCAGGATATGCACGATCCTTCGATTTACAACCTTTGTTTGGCCATCTGTTTGGGGGTGGAAGCCCGTGGATTTTGTGAGATTGGTGTCTAGTAGTGACCAAAGGCTTGACCAGAATGTCCTGAGAAATCAACTATCCTGATATGACACAATGGTTTGTGGGATTCCAAAATGTACCCAGACTTGTTCAAATAAGATCTTGGTAGTGGCCTCTGCTATGATGCTCTTCTTCCAGGCGGCCATAATCACCATCTTAATAAAGCGATCCACAACCACAAAAACAAATTCATTTCCCCGCTTGGTGTATGGGAGGCTTGACATGTTGCCCATTGATATGGATTCCCATGGCATGTAACGAGTATGCAGAAGGGTGTACAGGCCCTATTTCTTAGTGGTTTTTTTGGAAATCAAACAGGTAGTGCAACACCTGATATACTTGCTGACCTTCTGTCAAAGTTTCATATAGTAAAAATGTTTCTACAACATTTCCACTTTCTTTTCCATGCCAAAGTGTCCTACCACCTGACTGCAGTGGGATTCCCAGATCATCTTCGCTCGATGTCTTGATGGAATGCAGATATGGCCCAGATGGCACAACAACCCATCCTGAAAATGGAAATTAACGAAAATTGCGTTTGCGCCCAACATTTGGTAGGTCGAGAAATCAAGGTCTATCTCATAGAGTTGGGGCCATCTAGAGGTTTCATGGATGTAAGATTCTAGCACAGTTGTGAGTTCTACGACTATTGGTTTGTTGAGGCAATCAACGACATGGTTGTTTCTTCCCATTTTATACTTGATGTTGAGATACAATTCGTGAAAGTACATGGAACACTTCTGATGGTGGTCATTCTGTAATTTTCCTTGTGTCTGCATGAATTGCAGTGTCCTATGATCAGTGTGGATCACTGTATCCTTACCAAGAGTGTAATTTCTACACTAGTGGAAAGATTGCATAATGGAGTACATTTCTTTGTCGCAAGTAGGGTACTTACGAATATCATATGATAGTGTCTAACTATTATAAGCCACGAGGTAGTTGTGTTGAGTGAGAACAATGCCGACAACATAGTCTGAAGCATTTGTCTCAATCTCAAAGGGTTTTTGTAGGTCCGGTAGTGAAAGTATCGGGGTTGAGCACAAGTGCTACTTCAAATCATTGAACTCTTGTTGTTGGGACCGACCCCACAAACATTTCTCCTTACCACCACCATGGTTACTTTGCTGAGAACCCATGCAACATGGGAGAATCCCAACATGAAACTATGGTAGCAATTGGAAAGGACCAAGAAGCTCTGAAGCTCAATGAGTGTGGTTGGGGTTGGATAGTCGCGAATGAATTGGATTTTGGCTGGATCCACATGTACGCCATGATGATCAACGATTTATCCAAGGTAATGAACCATGTCCATGTTGAAGGATCATTTTTCCAAGTTGGCATAGAGATGGTGCTACCATAGGGTGTGCAGAACCTATTGAATATGATGCAAGTGTTCTTCCCAAGACTTGTTGTAAATGAGGATGTCATCCAGATACACCACTACAAAAGTATTGTTGAATGTTTGTAGGATATCGTCCATCATCCTCATGAAAGTGGCTAGAGAATTTTTCAAACTAAAGGGCATGAAAAACCATTCAAAAATACCTTCCTTTGACTTGAAGGGGATCTTCCATACATTTGTCTATTCTATTCGGACCTGGTTGTATCCAGACTTCAAATCAATATTACTGAAGTATTTGGGCCCCGTGAGATTATCAAAGAGGTAGTGAATTCGGGGAATCATGTATCGTTTTCTGATTATGATTTTATTCAGGGGCCAGTAATCAATGCAGAGTCGCCAGGTTCCATATTTCTTCTATACCAACATGATTGGTCTCCTGTAAGGTGATGAGCTGGGATAGATGTGCCCCTTGTGGATAATTTCTTGGATATGACACTTGATTTCATCACTCTATAACAGAGAGTGATGATAGATTGGCCCATTGGGAACTGCTGCATCAGGGATCAAATCGATGGATTGCTTGACTTGACAGTGTAGAGGTACCACGGTAGGTGAGGAGAAGATATATTATTATTATTCCAGGACCTTATCCAATTGATTATGTTGTGTGGAGAGGTATGTCATGGATACCCTAGATGTGGTTGTGATCTTTCATTCATTCTGAGAGAGAATCAAGAAGAAGACAAGCTTCCTTATCTGAGAGATGACCTTTCTACATTGCTTGGCAGAGATAAAGGAAATAGCACTGGGTGGGACTACCTCAGGTATCCTATACACTGTATTGTTCAAATTAGTAATAACACTACGAGGTATATAATCATCCACACAACACTCCAAGACCCTTCTTTTCAAGTGGGTAACAAATCTCAACCTTCCTCTTTCATTTTCTATCTCTTTGTGCATAATTTCTTCACTTTTTAGTTGGTTTTTCTAGCTCATAGATTGGGAGGAGAATTGGTATGGCCTACCTCCCACATGTGAGCCTACAGATAGTTTGTTTCAATTGTTTTCTCATTTCTAAATCATCTTCTAAGCCTAGGACGTGGGGTTAGTGAGCATCTTGTGGATAGTTGTTGTTTCTTACTCTCCTCCCAACCCCTTTGGCACAATAAAGATTGGCTTTCCTCCATCTTGTGCCATTGAATGGTTTGTTTGTTGTCTTTCTCTCTCTTTCCAAGTTATTTCTAAGTTTAATAATTGCCTACACCTTGGGAGAGAAACCCCCTAAAATCGTAAATCTAGGATAAGTAATGTGTTGATGATATCTTAATTCTTTGATGGTTAAAATATTCTAGATCTAGATCTCTTCAGACATTAGTCCTCAGCTTAAGCCCTTTGGGCATAATCAACTTGCTTAATCTATTTGCATGTTTTAAGTCATATTAAGATCTCTCTTATTTTACATGCTATAATCCAACACACTAAAGGGTTAATTTTTTAATGGTATAGTAAATGGTTCTCTCTTTAATGTTATTTCATCTTTAAGGATAGTTTCCATCACTTAAGTTAATGTGTTGTTGGATATCTTGATAGTGTAGGCACACATCTAAGTTTCAAGCTTTCTCTCTCACACTTAGTGCTTTAAATCATAAGATAAGTGGTAATAAGCATGGGTTTCATTCTTTCTTTGGCAAGTTGTTCTTTCCCTTGCTCATTAGCATTTTTTCATAACAAGCTTTGCATGTTAATGGTTTAATAAATGGTGATGAACTAAATTGTTATTCAACTTGATTTTACATGCTTTAAATGTGTTAAGGTGTTTTATTTTCATACTCAGTAACAGACTTTTTAATCTCATAAAAGTTTCGGTTTTGACATAAAATCACCATTTTAAGTCAACTAAAACTCATTAAAACACTCTCTAATACACCTAAAAGTCCAATCAATTGATATATATATTTAATAAACCTAATAGGGTACCTTAAACCACCATCTTCACCATCTAAAACGGGGATTGAAGAGAGCAACAAAAGGTGCTAGGCCGAGGATGGTCTCACGACACACGACGTCCTTTCCATAAAACCTCAATTCTTAGGGTTGACCTGTGAAGCTAGGGAAGGCCTCATTGCCTCACTTCTTGAGCATCCAACAACCATTTGGCAATCGAGGGAGGAGGTTTTTGGGAAGACACTTAGCTAGGGTAATACAAATCTTTCCAATCTTTAAAACCCTTAACTCACTAAGTAATTTAACAACCTTGGTTTAAATTGATACATCTTGAGGTTTCATACTTATAAGCGTAATCTTCCAATCTCATCTATAAGTAATATTTTGTGGGTAATTAACTAAGTGCCTTAACTATTTTTGAACACTTGTGTTTTCAAAGCTTCATAATCTCTTTAAGTGTCTTTGTGGATTATCAGTGTTGATGTTTCCATTGAGGGGAAGCCCAATAGAGTAAGTGCTATTGGGGCATGCTTGTCTTTGTTATGATGATTCCTTGAATGCTTTGAACTCCTACACATAAAACACACATGGTTTGTTTTCTTCTTGTATAATTTTGTAAGTTTAGCATTCTTTATTGATTTTGAATATCTAACACTCTTGTGTATGTAAATATTATTTTGTAATCTTTGTAAGTAACTTATAGTTATTTTGTAAATCTTTGTAAACTTATTGCAATGAAACACCCTTTAAATTTAGTTGACCCCTTGTCCAACCTTAGGCACTAGTCTTAGTTGGCTTAGGTAAAGGGTTTGCTTGACATACTAAACATTTCATCTTGCATTTTCACCTTAGCATCATAGGTTAGACAAACCCTAAACCTTAACTAATTAAAATCAACTCCTAGAACTTAAACTCTAAATCTCATCTAGAAACTAGGGTCTACCCCCCTTGGCTTCCCTAGGAGTAAACCTAGACGGAAGAGGTTCAAGTCAAAGTGACATCATGGGATTTGAACCTAGGCATTGTGCCTCCAAGGACACACTAAGTGAGCCAGACTTAGCTCACGTTTGCAAGTGTGTATAAGGATGACAACATCTTTGGTGCCGTTGTCGGGGACAAGTCATTTATCCTTGGTCAAAATGAATTCAACTTGATTTTTTAAGAACTAAACAATAAAAATTTTAGTCCCTAAAATTATTTGATCTTACATTGGTTAGCTTTGTGTGATTCCTTTCTAATTGGAAACTCCATTGAAAAACTATAGCATGTATACTACTAGGAGAACTTCACAAGGAGTGATCTATTATTTTACCGAACCCGAAAAGGTTTATAGGAGGAGACTAAATATCCTTGCTCCTACAAGGCTACTTGAAAGTCTTGGGGAAGAAGCACTCACTGATATCCAATTCTTGTTCCAAACTAATAATCAACCAATTGTTAATAATCCCAYKAATACTCCTAATGTAACAATGAGTATCTTTTTGAGACCTTTGAACTTTGCAGCAATCCAAGGTGCCCCTCACGTGGTTCTGGAAAAATCCATTGACAAGTTGCCTATCTTTCAGGGGAATAAGTGCYAAATCTCATATCCTGAATTTCCAKATGTGTGTGCAAAGATATTGTGGGGGTCATGATGAAGAAGATGTTAAGATGACCTTGTTTGTGTACTCTTTGGAAGGAGATGTTACCGAATGGTTTACGTATTTTGATCCACACAAGTTTAGCACCCTTGATGAAATATTGAATGAATTTAGAACGAGATGGGGTGATAAAAAATAACATATATTTCAGCTTGTTGCTCTTACCACTAGCCATAAGAAAGAAAATGAAATAGTGGTAGAATTTAACACTAAGTTTAATAGTGTAATAAACATCAAATCTGCCAAATAAAAAAAAAAAAAATTATTATTCCCTTTTACTTATACATTCATATTTGAATAGCTTTGAAGTTCAAGAGTAGTAGACTCTTTATTATATTTCTTGATTCTAAAGAGGTTCTAGAGTCCTCACTATCGTCGAATTTCATTAACACCCAACTTTAAAGTTTCAAAAATGACAATATAAAAAACGCCTACTCCATTTTTTAAATTTTACTTAAAGTCCCGTGATTATAATAAATTTACTATGTACTCTATAAACATTACCACAGGTTTAACCTACAACGATTTTGGGGCTTTTGGTCTAAGCCTCCTACTTTAGGTTATACACATATCCAAGCTAAGCACGATCCAAAATGACTTAGGTAAGAGTGGAGTTAGATTATATTCCTACTCGTAATGTTTTAATACAGTGTAAACATACCACTTTAATGAAAGAAGCATCAGGATATGGTTAGTGGTTAGTTAAGGCCTCCTGGGTAATTCAGAGTACGAATCTACGATCACCCTCTAACCGTTTATCCATCCCACTCGACACCACCTGTCCAACTGTAACATCAACTGATCACTGTGTTAACTACGCTCAAGGTACTTTAGGGTTAGAGGTTCCTATGAGTCGCAAAGGCCCTCCCTTAATCTGTAGCCCATTGAATGTCAAGGGAGACATAGGTCCGACAAGTATTTAATCCTGGCGAGGGAATTAAACAGGGGTAAGGAGTATGAAAATGTCAAGGCCATTACTTGACAAGTTAACCATTAAGGGTGCACCAAGTCTATCACATCACTTGGCATTTTGTACCCGTAGCCTTTAATATTCGAGGTAAGGGTTTTCTAGTTCGCCGAACTTTTCTTTTGCAATGAGAGGTCCTCCAAAAATTACCTCTACGATATCGACTCCTTGGTGAAGGGAACACCGCTGCGAGGATTTTCTCTGATGGAGGCGAAACCACTGTCTCACCAACTGGTAAGTTTTCACTTTATTCCTGCATCTCTAGTTGTGGATTTCGAAGTGAGTTTTCCTTCCTTTGGAATCGCCATCTATTGATCCACGTGCCTCAGTGATTATTTATGACTGTAGTTAACTACTCCCTTACTGTTAAATCTCAGGGGAAAAGGGTTCTAGAATTTTCCTCCCTTCTAGATAGTTAGTTTCTATTATCGACCCGTCCTTTGTTCGGGGTGGTTTCAAGGGTTTGGTGTCCCATTTTGATGCTTTCCCGGTACTTCGTGAGAATTTCCTTTAGGGATCACTCATAACGCTCTCTTTTACTGTTTCTGTAACAATGTTTTGGTATTACGTTTTCGTGACACCTTTCCTGAATTCTAGAGGTTAAAAGTATGTGGAAGGAAATTTCTATTATTGTAGTGTAGCTCTATCCTTACTGAATGAAATTTCATTCACAGACTCTATAAACCCGTCTTGGTGGACTTTTTGCGAATGGTATTCAGTAAATACTTTCTACCCATCACCCGTAATCCCCGGGAAAAGCCATATAGTCCCTTCATAGATTCATTATCTAGGAATGGGGTTATACTGACAGTTCCTTGCAGATCCTGCACTATATTACCACATTCTATTATTCAAACATTTCTTTTGTTAATCTTATGATCCATCTGTGTATTAAAAATATGGTAATTTTCGAATAAACTATTTTTGAATTTTATTAACTTATGAGGGTATGCTATAGTAAAATCTATGACTTCATTTGCACCGCAGTGACTAGAGCATATTCATCCACTGTATAGTGTTTTCGAGGTTTGGTATTGAAAAGGTTATTTTAATTATGAGAATCATATTTTCTTGCATAATATTTTCTGGAACTGGATATTGATCTAAATATGGGACCATGTTTGATGCGAGGGTACCCATCAGTCTTAATCAAGCTCACTCCTCCCCGTTTGGTTTTGGGAATGACCACTACTGGAAAGGAGCACACTCTCGACAATTCATAGATAATTACAAGATCTATTTAAGTGATATTCTATAGTTATTTTTATTCATCTTTCTATTATAATGTCCTAATGTTTCGATGGTATTCTTTTGCAGAGTTTTAGTCACAGTATGGTACCGAATCTCCACGCCCGCCCATGGAAACCAAGGTAGTCGGGTTCCATGCCCGTAACCTTCTCCATCTCATCATTTTGGTTCTAGAGGAAGGCATAGTCCTTTCCGATCTTTCTATTATCAATGTAGTTTCTGTTCCGGTTTCAAAATCATAAGAGTAACCTGTTTTTGGGGAGTATTTCCTTTCATTGGATACTACACAGTAAGGGGTATTTAATTGTCTCAAACTAGATGAGTTATGTAATGTATTTTCACAAAAGGATTTCAGGAGTTCCCTCCTGCTTAAGTATATAACGTATTGTTTATTTCATCATTTTATATCTATTTAACGCCATGCTGGCTTCTTTAAAAAAAATTAGGATCCTTAATTGAATGAAGGAAATCGACTATTTCTGATTGTGTGTGTATCTCATATGTGATTGATTCCCGAAATCATGATAATAAATAATATGATTTGCATCTATTCTATGATCATGTCAAGGTTTTCTTTTTTATTTCTAATTGATTATGCTATTGTGTACATAGTTATCAACTTATTCAGGGGTCTGTCTAATCCTGTGAATTTTTAGGATGTCCTTTTATCTCCTTGGGCCTTCGCGCCTCTCGTGATTAGTCCTGGTAATTTTATTAATATTAGTCGATTTAATCCAAAATTCAATTCTCACAGTTCGAACTGTAGTTCCAGAGACCATATCATCTTGTAATTTTGCGTTAAACACGATTACAATTATCTCCTAAGATCACAACTATTCAGTTTGTACATAGAAGACTGTTAGACAAAATTCATACTTCCTCTCATATTTTTGTGTACCAAATAGTAAGTATTCGACCATACCTATATATATATATATACATTATTGAATTCCTACTTGTATTGCAAAACGTAGACAACTACAGCCTACAATATGATTTACTCATGGGTTTTTCCTATAGTGTTTATCATGTTCAAAGAAGTAATCCAATTTACATAATTTATTCTTCCTGTTGTTTGACCAGGCTTATTCTTTCAGCTAAGAAAAAACCTACAGACTGTTCATAACATAATTATGGTGCATCAAAGATAATCCATTCCAAACTAGTATATAACAATAATAAGATGCGACAAAGGATCATCCATTCAGAACTAGTATATAATAACAATAAGATGTAACGAAGGTAATCCATTCAGAACTAGTATATATCATTATATCAAGTATTTAACCCTATAGCACTCAGCCAGAGAAGGGGGCATAATAAAATATCTGAAATGATGTGCGAAAGACAAAAGGAACAACCACGTTCCTCCCAACCTTAGAACTGGGTAGCCAATTCACTTGCTCGGTTCACCCCCTAGCCTGACCATGAATCCATGAGGGAGAACCTGGAAACTCCTCCCTAGAAATGTCCTTCAACTCCTGCAAATTCCTCTTGCCTCACACTCAATTATTAGTGTTTATAACAGCAAGGAAAAAATTCAATAGTCTCTTTTCCCCAACATACTCGACAGTGTCCTGCCTCCTCACATATGTTATATATAGAAAAATCCTTTTTTGCCTAGGTCTTTCTTCTCCCTTGGGAATTTTTGCAGCTATCTAAATCCCTGATTTTCAAGGGCTGCCAATGGCCAAATCTCTAACTTTCCACTTGTAACAATCAGCCCAAAGGTAGTTCCAACATGTTCCCCACTCATGGAGTCATGGTCATCTGAATTTTTAACATGGATGTTCCATTTGTCTCCTGCAATTAATATAAAATATTTTGTTTTCATACAAGTGTCATAGTTAAATAGTTAGTTGGGTCAAATCAAATCTCTACCCAATAGTCATAATAATTTATTACAATTATCAAATTTGAAATTCGTAATTTCCATAAATGGAAAAATTATTCCAAATTCGAATTTACTAAAAACGGAAAATTTTCCAATCAATTTTAAATTTCAAAAATACTTTATTTTTGGGGAATGCCACATCCTTTCCCCCTTCAATAAAACACTTCCCTTAGTGTTCATTCCTTTCTTGGAACAAGTTTGGAATATATTTCTGCAAATCTCCCTCCAACGCCCAAGTGGCCTCCTCAGGACTAAAGTGATTCCATTGCACCTTTACCTGAGTGACAACTCTGTTCTGAAGTGTTATTTCTCTCCAGTCCAGAATACGTAGGGGTTTTTCCTAGAACTCGCCTTCTGGTTCCACCTGCACCGAGTCCCAATCAATCATATGAGTAGGGTCATGAACATACTTTTTTAACAAAGAAACATGAAATACATTGTGAATTCTTAGATTAGTTGGAAGTGCAAGTTGGTATGCTACGGGTGCAATTCGAGCTAGTATCTTGAATTGCCCACAAATCATGGGTGAAATCTTGGCACAATTCCCTAACTTCAATGAACTTTTTTGGGCTTTGACCTTCAAGTACACATGGTCTCCCACTTGAAATTCCAAGTGTCTTCTTTTTTTATCTGCATAGCTCTTTTGTCTGTCCTGTGTTTCTTTTAAGTTCTGTTGTACCTTTCTTACCATGTTCTCCATTTCTTGGAGCATCTCTGGTCCAACCATGAGTCTGTCAGCTGGGTTATCCCAGCTAATTGGAGTCGTGCACTTTCTGTCGTACAGTACCTCGAAAGGGCTTAACTTAGCCGAATTTTGGTACCCATTGTTTTATGCAAATTCTACCAAGTGTAGATAGTCCTCCCATTTGTTCGGTTTTGTTCTTATGTACGTGCAGAGAATATCCTCTATGATTTGGTTTGTCCTCTCAGTCTATCCATCCATTTGTGGATGATAACTCATGCTGAAATTCAGATTAGTATTTAGCCCTGCAAACAATTCCTTCCAAAAAGTGGATGTGAACTTTACGTCTCTATCTGAAATCACCATTTTAGGAATACCATGCAGTCTAAAACTTTCTTTCATAAATATTTCAACAATGTTTATATCTTTAAATGTAGACTTTATAGGAATAAAGTGTGAAGACTTACTGATTTTATCGATTACAACCATAATAGAGTCATAATGTTTATGAGTTTCTGGCAAACCTGTTATAAAGTCCAGCGATATGGTCTCCCATTTCCATTCTGGTACTGGTAATGGTTGTAATAGGATGGCTGGATGTTGTTGTTCGGCCTTAACCTCCTGACAATCTTGGCACCTAGCCAAGTATTCTGCTATTTCTCCCTTCATATTAGGCCAGTAAAATAGTCTTCTAAGTGTCGTTATTGTTTTCTGGTATCCTAGATGGATATAATATAGTTTTTTATGCACTTTTTCCAAGCCTATCAACTTTAATTTTGTTGAATTTGGTATGTAAAGTCTGTTTTTAAAGCATAGTAGCCCCTTCTTGTCGATACTTAGATTTGGTTTATCTAAGTTTTCGGCAATGTTTTGTAATTCAACCATTACCTTAGTGTAATTTTCGTCGTTAAAACCTGTCGTCCTTATTCTTTGTTCCATATCACTTTCTGCCCTGTTGATATTTATTTCAAATAACCCATGGACTCTTCTTCTTAGTGCGCCTGCTACCTTGTTTTCCTTAACCTTGATATGTCTGACTTCGAAGTCGAATTCACTCAAGAATTCTAGTTATATTTCTTTCTTTGCATTAAGATCTGGTTGGATAAATAGATATTTCATGCTGCTATTATCCGTCAACAGTAGAAATTTTCTGCCCATTATGTAGTGTCGCCACATTTTTAAAGCATTTATTACCGTTGCCAATTCTAAGTCATGAGTGACATAGTTTTGTTCATGTTCTTTTAATTTCTGGGACTCATAATAGATAACATGTCCTTCCTGAGTTAGAACACCACCTAGTCCTTCTTTACTAGCATCAACACATACGATGAAGTCTTTATTTGGGTCTGCTACCTTCAATATGGGTGTCGTTGTCAATAATTCCTTCAACTTGTTAAAACTGTCTTGAAATTTTTGTGACCAGTTAAACTTGGTCCCTTTCTTTTGTAATGACGTGATAGGGTAAGCTATTTTGGAAAATCCTTTTATGAATCTGTGATAGTATCCAATGATTCCCATGAATGATCAGATGTCTGCTACGTCCTTTGGCACCGACCATTCTATAATGGCTTTTATCTTCTCAGGGTCTACGACAAAACCTTTTGCTGAAATTACGTGTCCTAAATATTCTATGTCCTTTTTATAAAAGTCGCACTTATCAAATTTGGCGTACAGTTTGTGTGTTCTCAATGTTTGCAAAACTATTCTTAAGTATTCATCATGTTCTTCCTCTGTTTTTGAATAAACCACCACAAACGTGTCTAAGTACTGACTAAAAATATTGTTCATCAGACACATAAAGGTGGTTGGTGCGTTAGTGAGTCCGAAAGGTATGACTATGAATTCATAGTGTCCATATCTTGTTCGAAAAGTTGTTTTGTTTGAATGTATCTATGTAGAAAGACACAATATGTGAGCACCATTTGTCTTTCATAGTCTTTGATACCCAATTTGGTGCACAGGGTATGGAAAATATTGGTGAAATATGGTACTGATTGGTCCCTTTCCTGATGCAGCGTGGTCCATCTTGTGTACTGGTCCTCATAGCTTCCAACAAGGTAGTATTGTTCTTTAATGGAATCCCTAAAGGAATACCATGTGAGGGAGACTGCAAGTATTACAGATTCCTCTATGGCCCTTTTCTCAGAGTAAGTATCCCACAAATCCTTAACATGGGGGACAACCTTGAGGAGTGAAAAATTAATATTTTCCCTATTGGAAAAATTGTGGAACAAAATATACCCTTCAAGAATATTCATCCATTTATCTACAACATATGCGTCTATCATTCCTTCAAATAATGGAATATCAAAATTTACTTATACCTTGAAGGGGTTTGCATGGCTGCTTTATGAATATGTGTCTCCGATGGGAAGTCGTCGAAGGATCTGTACAAAGTTGTCCATCATTTAATACCTTTGTCATGTAAGGGATTCCTCGAGAAATAGTTTAAAAGGATCTCCTGCTACATCATATTTATTCTCGTCCCCCATGAGTTTTTTTCAGGCTTGAAATGACCTATCATGGAAAGGCTTGACTACTTCAATTCCCAACTTCTTGTACCCAGATCTTGTCGGGGACATGCACAAAGAAGAGAAATGAAGAGAAGACCGCTCTGATACCACTGATCCATATTTATGAGAAAAAAAAAGTGAGTAACAGACTAAATAGAATAACACAGAGATACAAATAACAACAAAAGATATCCAATGAACAATAACTTCTATTGAATAATTGGTTGAAACTGTAAAATTGTAGAACTAAAAACAACTTGCTCGAATGGTAGTAGTTATCTCTGAGAAGAGATGTGGTTGTTATGCACATATCTATGAGAAGAATGATCACAATGAGGCTCCAGAGGCCTTTTTAACATTACTCATCAATGCCAAAACCCTATACATCCGAAAACCTAACCCTAGGAGATGAAACACCAAAAGTTGTGGGCCCCGATGGGTAAGTTGGTACCTCAACTTCCTAGGGACGTAACTTTTGAATACGACCTCTATTTTAGGCGTGTGATAGACCTTTGGAAAGGTATTTTCGAGAACTACATATTAGTCCATAAAAATATAAATATGCCTACATTTTGACTATGGAAAGCCAAAAAAACATTGTTTAGGGCCCCAAAATGGCCCTGGAAGTGCATAAACCATAATTACAAAGAAATTTCATCATTACAAAGAAATGTGTTGAACTAAAAACTATGAAGAGGAGTTAGTTGGAATAGGTGGGTGGCCAGCAATATCCACCTGGATCATGATGACACCACATGCTAAGAGGAACATCACTAGTAAAATGGATCCAAACCATTATCTCCTCACCTATGTGAATTCCCTCGGAATATATTATTATTCTCTGACCAATCACATTAGTCGGTCCCTTGTCTCATTCCAGCTGCCAACCCTAACCAACTTTCACTCTATATCTATCAACTTTCACCCATGACGTCGTTGGAGAAATTATCCACGCCCCATTATGACTCTCCCCCATCTATCTCCCATGTCAATATTTCCACCCCACTCATGGTTATATTTCCACTTTCCATTGGTCTTAACATCTCTCAGTTTAGGTCGTCTTTCATGGCCCAACTTCACAGACATTATGAGACATGCAATTCCAAATTTGACCATGCATCCTGAGAATCCACAATATAGTTTTCATGAATATTGACCTTGCATCATCAATTACTAGGTAAATGTCCCACTCTATTATTTTCCAGAAAGACATATTCCAATTCCACACAGTTCCCTCAACTCTTGTTGGCACCCAAAGTTTTGGGTAAATATAATGCATGCGCACAAACGAGGTTTTTCATGCTCATTCAATTTTTTTGCATGCTCAAGTAGTTGCTTGAGGGATGACATAAGAAACACGCACTAGATCATGTTTTTAATGTACGCCAATTCTAGTTCTTCCAATGTACATTGGCATGAGTTTTGTGATGCACTCCAAAAATCAAGAAGACACTGCATGCATGCTGGAATCAAGAAAAAAAACTTAAGGAAATATTCTTGAATGATTACTAGAGAAAACAAAAGGGATCATGGGACAACAAGAGGATGATCTAGGAAGGTAGTTGATATTGGAACGATTCCAAAGAGGCTACTTGGAATGCATGTAGGTGACATAAGTGTGCGGGACTAGTATTCAACAGAGAGATTGGAGAAGAACTTAAATTGAATGATTTCTAGAGAAAAGAAGGATATAAAAGGAAGCAAGGATGACAAAGAAGAGGTTTGTTCTCTTTCTAGTTTTTTGTAGTTGGGTTTCCAAGAGCTAGAAAGTTATCTCTCTCTACGCTTGTTCTTTCTAATGTCTTTGGTTGTAAGTTTAAGTCTGTCATAGATGAAGATTCTGAATGAATGTGCATGGTTCAATGTAATGCAAATCTGGGGAAATAAGTAAGGAAAAGTAAGAATACATTGTTATCAATGAATAAGTTTCTTAATATCTGTGTGTACCTATTTGAAGGAAGATAATAAAGTTGAAATGATTCTAATATACAATGTGTTACTTGTGTAGTGATTATATGTGTTTGCTTACATTTTATACTGTTAGTTGTTAAAGTAATTAGGAATGGATTTTATGAATTCCAAC
>ML778846.1:189317-208036 GCA_009831015.1 Picea engelmannii
AAACTAGAGGGAGCATGGAGGAACTAGATGCAACACATTAGGAATTATATGCAAGGGTGGTTGCAATGCCACTCTAATTCATAGCTAGAAGTTACTTCTCTGATCACTGATACAACCAAGCATTGGTTTAAGTGGTGGTGTGATTCGGATTATTTTCGGAATGAAATGAAAGAAGAGATATTACAATGAAATACTCATGAAATTTGTCAGAAATAGAGAAATACAAAAATACATGATTTATATTAATGAAAGAATTGTAAAGAGACTATAAAAATACAGAGTGCAAGACTCGCTAGAATGGTGGCATCTTTATCTATGAGAAGAGATGTGACGGATACACTCATTTACCATAAGATGATTACAATGAGGCTTTGAAGGCCTTTTTATGATAAACATGAATTACAAAACCATAGACATCCAAATACCTAGCCCTAGGAGATAAAACACCAAAAGTCATGCGGGTCTCATTGGAGTAAGTTAGTACATTAACTTCGCAGGGTCGTAAATATTGCATATGATCTTTGTTTTAGGCATGTGATAGATCATTGGAAAGGTATCTTCAAGAACTATTCATTATCCTATTAAACTCTAACTCCTACAATTTTACTATGGCAAGCTAAAAAAAAAACACTTTTAGAGCCCCAAAACGGCCCTAGAAGTATAGAAAGATGTACTCACATGAAAAATTCCAAAATAAGCAAGTTGGAATAGGTGAGCAACCACTAATATCCACCTAGATTTTGTGTACATGGCTTCAAGAGAACCCCATAAGCATAGAACCCACAATTACAAAGAAATGTCCCCATTACAGAGAAGCGTGTTAAACTGAAAATTGTCCAGATGAGCTAGTTGGAATATGGAACATGTGGGTGGCCACCAATATCCACTTGGATGAATCCACACCCCTTAGGAATAAATGGTATCCATTTCGTTGAGTTCCCGGAAATAGGGTAAAGTGTTTTCTGAATCTGAATCTTGGTGAACTACATGCCTTGTTGGATACGTTGTGTTGCTTGGTCTGTGGAAGGTTGTCACGAACTTGTTGTTGAGGTGGGCTGAATATGTTCCACCAACCTGTTGTCTCTGGGTTTGATGGGGCATTGTGTATGCAGTATTGTAGGTGAAGAAATAATATATTCTTTCTCTTTGACAATCTGTTTTGCTAGATACAAGGTGTTGAGGCTGCAGTGGTTGTAGAGGCCTTTTGTGTATCCTTTGAACAGACTGTGAAGAGGATGAATTTTGTAGTATGAGAGATTACCTTGTGGCACTATTTTGGTGGAACAATAGTTGGAACTACCTCTGGTGTCCTATAGAGCTGACCTTCCATAGTAATAATGACACTATGAGGTCTAGACTCATAAACAACATGACATTTCCACATATATGGTTGGCCCAAAACAACATCACAAACATCAAGAAGGGAAACATCACACACTACCTCATCCTTGAAGGGTTGGATTCCATAGGATAGGGGACACTACTGGCTGACATGAAGATCTCTTCCCTAGTGAAACCACCCAATGTTCTAAGGTTGCGGGTGTGGTGTTGTCGACAACCCCAACTATTTTATGACCATAGTTGAGATGAGGTTCTTCTGGTTGTCGTTATAAATAATGAAATGCAACAGGATCCCCTTCACCCACATCTGTGGATGAAGAAGGTGCTACCCCTCTTCAAGATCTACTAGTTCTTCTAGTTAAATTTTTGTGGTCACGACAGTAGCAATTGGGTATGCATCGATGATCTTTCTATTTTCAATATTTTCTGGATCGAATTCCAATTAGGGTTCAGCTCTGTGTCTTTGACCTCGACCACCAATGACTATTTTGAGTGAAATTCATATGTGTTGTGCTAGGCACTTTTGTGGAAGTCACACCACTTCCCAATTTAATTATTCGTCTTTCCTTTACCCTTATTATCCTATGTCTTGGACTGGTTTTCTAGAGGTTGTTAGCTAGAACCATATTTACCATGATCTAGTTGTTGCTGATTTGCAGAGATGAATTCCCATTTGTTCTGGTGCCTAAATTTCTGCTCAATTTTGACAGCATATCGATAGGTAGTTCCCAATGATGATATGTTTATGAAATCCATTTTGGTTTGGATGTACCTATGAAAATCCCCATGATATTTTAGAACTAGATGTCGCTTGGAGTATTTAATACCCAGCTTGGTGCACAAGGTATGGAAAGTATTTGTGAACTATGACATTGCTTGGATATTCTCTTTCAATAGTGTGGTCCATCTCATGTACTGGTCTTCATAGTTATCAACAGGGTAGTATTGTTCCTTACCGCATCCAAAAAAAATTCCTAGTGGGATCGACCCCATATATTCCAGATTCCTCTATAGAACGTTTCACCCAGTAAGTTTCCCACCAATGTTTGACATTGGGGAGATCCTTGAGGAATGCGAAGGTGATCCTTTCCCTCTTGACATTTTTTTGAACAAAGAAATAACCTTCTAATAGATTTAACTATTTTTCTAGAGCATCTGCATCTATCTGACGCTCAAATATGGGAATATCAAAATTAAATTGTACCTTGAAGGGAGAGGTTCCTCCAAAATGACCTATTGATGAAGCTATGCATGTTTCTATCAGCAGCCGTTGAAGGATGTGTGCAAAATTCTCCATGTTTTCATCCCTCTGTCGTGTGAGAGCTTGCTCAAGCAACATGTTAATAGAATCTTCTTCTCTGTTGTTTTTATTTGCTGCCACCATTAAGGGTTTCTTGGGTGTGCGAGAGTGATTGTCATCAAGAGAGAAAATATCGAGACCCAAATGGATATACTCAGACCTCGTTGGGTACATGTGCTGAAAAACAATCAAGAGAAACCTTCTCTGATACCACTGATCTAAATTATTTTCGGAACAAAATGAAAGAAGAGATATTACAATGAAATACTCATGAAAATTTCCAGAAACAAAGAAATACAACAATGCAGGATTTCTATTAATGAAATAATTGTAAAGAGACTATAAAAATACAAAGTGCAAGACTCGCTAGAATAGTGGTAACTTTATCTCTGAGAAGAGATGTGACAGCTACGCTCATTCACTAGAAGATTATTAAAATAATTCTTTGAAGGCCTTTTTATGACAAACGTGAATGACAAAACCCTAGACATCCAAAAACCTAACCCTAGGAGATGAAACACCAAAATTCATGTGGGCCCTGTTGGGGTAAGTTAGCACATTAACTTCCCGAGGTCGTAAATTTTGCATATGATCTTTGTTTTAGGTGCGTGATATCTCATTGGAAAGGTCTCTTCGAGAACTCGCATTATGCCATCAAACTATGACTCTATCTACACTTTGACTGTGGAAATCCAAACAAACACTGTTTAGATCCCCAAAGTGACCTTGGAAGTATAGAAAGATGTACTGACATGAAAAATTCCAAAATAATCCAGTTGGAATAGGTGGGTAGACACCAATATCCACTTGGACGTTGCGTAGGGATTCAAGACAACCCCATAAGTGTAGACCCCACAATTATAAAGAAATTTCCCCATTACAGAGGAACATGTTGAACAAAAAATTCTCAATATGAGCCAGTTGGAATATAGAACAGGTGGTTGGCCAACAATATCCACCTTGATCATGGTCCTATGGATCTGATGGCTCCAAAGTGTGGCTACACATGAGGTTACTATCGAGAGAGTGGTTCTTGATTTCGTGAGAATCCATGCATATAATAATAATAAAAAATAATTATTATTAACATGAGGTTAATAATAATAATAATAATAATTAATATAATAAAAAATAGGTTGAAATTATAGTTTGATTCGAACCGGTGGCTTCATGATGTCGTGAGAATCCATGCATATCTTGGGCTGCACACATAGTGACCCTGAAATTCCCGCCAGTCTACTACTGCTAACTCCTCCCTCCCTTCTTAATTTGGTTGCTTTGTTCATCGTTGTGGAGACACCATACTAATCGTAGGAAATGGAAATTACCTAAATTTGTCAATGGATCACTACTTTTATATATTTGGATCGGATCGTAGAAACATAGCACATTTTATTTGTAGTGAAGGTTGTTCTGGTATACCGTGGCCTTCAAGTTAACCAATCAACTTAGATGAGTTAAGTTGAGATTTAACTGGAGAATTTTCGTTATGGCTAAGTTAATTTCTTCCAATCGAAGTATTGACTATATGTTCCCACTGCGACATAGAAAATCGAGACAAAGAAACAACGGAAGAAATTGTTGTCTGCGTGATTTTGCGAAATTTTTTTCTGCCACATCCGCCTAATTTGGGCTTTTCGTTTGGTTGCTTAATTATTTTTCGGATTTGTTTCGTCCTTTTAAAGAGCGAGAAGTCCTATAACACTTTTCTCTCCATTATTTTCTCTCCATTATTTCCTCTCCAATGACTATAAAAATACCGTTAGTTGGTCCGACAATCAATCAAACAATGGTCAATTAGCACAAAGAGATTTTAAAGCCCTTTCAGATCGCATAGGCTTGTATGCATTTCTCTCTGACTGGCTAGTAGTAACAATCCGTTCGAGCGAGCATTTGCAATAACATCATTCCATCGTTCCATGCAAATTTCAGGTTAGGTTTTCATCCTGGTAAGAACTCGTAACCATTTTATTTTTTAGCATGGAGAATTCTAGGAAGAGGAAGAGAGATTTGAGAGGCCAGAGAGGCGATAAGTAATCACTGCGGTATGGATTACGCTGTTGTAATGACGGGGCACCTGACAATGGGAGGATTCCGGCCCGGTTCCGTGACTTTGTAGTTGAATCAAGGAAATTCAGGAATATCCCAACAAAGTGCATGAAAGGTATAACAGTGAAGAAAGCATAAAATTGAAGGGCCTAAGTGCTACAGTAGAGTAGAGGTTGCAAGAATCATTAATACTAAGGAACCCAAGAAGAAAAGGGTGATAGAGGCAGATCAGAACGAGAAGTAGTATGATGATTTTACGGTTTGCAATCCATCACCTCTACAGAATTCTATAGCGTTTGAATGTTTGCAATCCATCACCTCTACAGTTTCACGTGAGTGATATTGTTTTGGCAAGGTTTGATATGAGAAACGACTCCCCTACTTGGCCTGCTAAGGTTATCGATCTGTCACAAGATTCCCCAGAATCTGTGCATACCACTCGGGTTCCTCGAAGACAGTGTGTTAGGATTTTCCCCATGAAAAAGAGCTGGGAATTCCCATATGCATGGGTGAAATAAGAAATGATGTTCTTTTTTTGGAAAGCTTGGAGGAATTATAATATGAAAGGAAAAAATTGTTGGAAAAGGCTTCTAAGTGTTAGTTATAACCAAAACAATGTATGAACCTAAACTGTAAGGTACCAGTCATTAGGATTTGCTTCATATTTCTTTCCCTTCTTGTTTTATTTTAACTTTATAGCTTTAGATTATCAACTAGTACAATTGCGCTCTCCACTTTTCATTCTCCATCTCTCTTTGCGCTCCGCACTTTTCATTCTCGATCTTTCTTTTTGTATTGTCTGCATTGTTTCTTATTTTGTCATCCTGAAGAACAGTCAGCATTCCACTAAAGTAACGTTGGAGACATTTTAGCGCAAGGAGGCACACTTGCTGAAGAAGATTCAAGATGAAGCGTATAAGAATTTGTGGAATTCCTTTTTCAGGAGGAAGATGCATAAGTAGCATAGAAGAAGCTTACAACAGTCGTTATATCATCCGCGGGAACAGATATAGCCCGTCAGATAAATTCCAGATAGGACGAGGAGTGCGCAGAAGAGTGGAATCGATCTCAGTCGTTAGATCTGAGTATGAGCGACAACAGTCGTAAGATCAAGCAATATTAAGTCATCACCATTAAATCTTGTTAAAGGAAGATTGTCAGTGGAGAGAAGGCAAAGGACAGATCGATGAATATCGTGCAAGGATTGTAGAGGAGTCGAATCTCCTGAAGTTCTCAAGCCCAAAACCAATCGTGTCCGTCGATCCAGGAAGAGGATGTGTGTCAACAAATCTTACAATCCAGCGATATAACACTCTGGAGAACCTTGGTTGAGAAGGTGTCTAGGTTCATGAAGTCTCAGAGAGTCGAAGTAACTATGGACCATTGGATCTAGGAAACATGTGTCAGACGATCCCAGTATTCGGTGTTCTTGTACTTTGGAGGATTAGAGCACATGCGCTAAGGGTTACTAGTCGCCTGAAGCTATGAAGAGCGGAGTGCATCTAGATCATCGGTGTAAAGGCCACGTGGTAGCATATTAGAAGAGGCCCAGAGCACCAACACTCCAGAAGAACTAAGGTTTGTTTTGTAAAAATTCACAAACTCCCGAAGCTCCGAAGAGATGGACTAAATTGAAGCCGTTGGATGATATTGATCAGCACAATATTTTTTCATTAAAGTCATGTCAACCTACATATTTTAAAGAGGAAACTAAAGAGCCACATTGGGTTCAAGCCATGAACCAAGAAATTGACTTTATTGAGAAGAATAAGACATGGGATCTTGTTGATCTGCCCAAACATAAGACAAGTATTGGTGTCAAGTGGGTTTACAAGACTAAACTAAATGAAAAGGGGCAGATTGAAAATCACAAAGAAAGACTTGTTTCCAAAGGATTCTCACAACAACCAGACATTGATTATGGTGAAACTTTTTCTCTAGTAGTAAGGTTGGACACTGTAAGGACTCTCTTAGCCATAACACCTCAACACAAATGGAAAGTATACCAGATGGATGTCAAATCAACTTTCCTAAATGGTGTCTTAGAAGAAGAGGTCTATGTGGATCAACCACTTGGATTTGAAGTCAAAGATCAGCCAACCAAAGTGTATCGGTTGAATAAAGCCAAAATAAGCCAATTATATACACCAAAACAAATCAGCAAGGTAAAATTCTGATTGTTTGTCTTTATGTTGATGACATGATATATATTGGAGATCTTGAGTTAACCAGTTTTAATCATGCCATGCAATCTGAGTTTGAGATGACAGATTGTGGCATAATGAAATATTTTTTGGGGATTAAGGTTGACCAATCAGCCAAAGGTATTTTTGTCTGTCAGCATAAGTATGTAGTAGATAGCCTCAAAATATTCTGCATGGAAGACTACAGTCCAACAGATACACCTACACCCTTAGTCACCAAATTGAGAAAGAAATATGAAGGCCCTACAATGAACTCTACTTTGTACAAAAGTTTAGTAGGAATTTTGTTGTATCTTACAACAACTAGGACTAATATTATGTATGCAATCGGATTTGTTTCCCAGTTCATGGAATCTTGCAAATATTCTCGCTGGAAGATGAAAAAAAGGATTCTGAGATATGTTGTTGGCACTCTCAATCTTGCTTTATGGTACACTCAGTTTCCAGATAATCATCTTTCTAGTTACACCGACAATGATTTTGCAGGCATCCTAGATGAACGAAAAAACACCTGAGGGTATGCTTTTCACCTAGGCACGAATCTGATTTCTTGGGCATAAAAGAAGCATCCCATTGTCTCAATATATTCTGCAAAGGAAAGGTATGTCATTGCTACCTCAGCTTCATGTCAAGTTGTGTGGTTGCGAAGACTATTGAATGACATGTCACATACAGAAAAGGGTCTGACTCCTATATTCTGTGACAATACTTCTGCAATTGATTTATCCAAAAACCATGTTTTTCATAAGAAAAGAAATCATATTGACATTCTCTTTCAATTCACATGTGAGCTAGTCAATAATGGTGAAATCGAACTTAAATTTTGTGGCTCATCAGACCAGCTCGTAGACATATTTACAAATCCAGTAGGAAAAACCATTTTTGATTTTCAGAGACATCACTTAGGAATTATTAGGTTTGAAGTTTGTAACTATTGGCTTTAAGAGGGAGTGCCAGTTATAACCTCAACAACGTATGGATCTACACTGTCAGTTGTTCTTGAAAACTATACCAATCGTTAGGATTTGATTCCCGTTTCTTGATCTTCTTGTTTTATTTTCCCTTTATAGCTGTATACTATCAACTAATACAATTGTGCTCCACACTTTCCATTCTTGATCTCTTTTTCTATATTGTCTACCTCATTTCTTATTTTGTCACTAAGAACCTTAAGGGTGATTTTCTTGAGGCAACTTAGGAACCCTTTGTGGAAAAGTTTTCTTCTGAATATAGGGTTATGCAAGATCAAGATACACATCAAGGAGAAGCAACAACATGCATCAGTTGTAGCAAGAAGTTTCCAGCTTTATAATTATTACAGTATGTTAAGGTGAAACAAATGGATAATTCATCTAAGAGCAGTGGGTTGATCTATCCACGCTATTGCAAGTTGTACGACTACAATCAATACTGTGGCATTTGTAAAACGGTGTGAATGAGTCCTACATTGAAAACAAATTGGGTTCGATGTACAAAATGAAATATTTGGGTTCATGTGGATTGTGATAGTATAAGTAGTGAGAAACTATAATATATTATTGAATATCTCTCTCACTCGCTCTCTCTACTATGCCCTTCTCTCAGAGAGAGAGAGAGAGAGAAAGGAGGGGAGACAGGGAGGGAGGGAGGAAGAGAGAGGGGCAGTCAATTATAGTTGGAGAATGAGAGAGAGGGAGAGTGAGGTGGTATAGAGAGAGCTCAAGGAAGAGAGAGAGGTAAATACAGAAAGAAGTGGGAATAGTGTGGGAGAGAGAAAGAGAGACAAAGGGAGGGAGGAATATGGAGAGAGAGAGAGAGAGAGGACCATGGAGAGAAGGGTAGATATTGAGTGAGAACTTGTGTGTGAGAGAGTGGTGGGATATAGAGGGGGATAGAGAGATAGGGAGATGGAGGGAGGGAGGGAGAGAGAGAGAGAAAGAGAGAGGGAGGTAGAGATAGAAGGCATTATTGAGAGGTAGAGAGTGAAATGGAGAGATAAATACATAGGGAGGTAGAGAGAGAGGGAGTGATTGAGAGACAAATAGTGAGAGGGATAGAGAAAGACAGAGGGAGAGGGAGAGAGTGGGACAGCGAGAGAGAGGGGGGGACAAAGTGATAGAGAGGGAAGGTGGAAGAGAGGGATGGACTGAATGAGAGGTGGAAAGGTAGAGGGAGAGAGAGTGAGGTGGTAGATAGAGAGGAAGGGAGAGAGAAAGGTAAAGAAGGAAAGAGGGGGGTGTAGTGGGGGGAAAGAGATAGAGAGGTGGGAGAGAAAATTGGAGAGATACTCGTGATGTTGGATTATTGAGAGCGGGGGGTGAATCAATAATAGCATAATTATAATCCTTTTTCTTCAAATGTTATATCAATGTAGAATTATTATCCAATAATGAGAAGTAATAATTAAACAATCACACACATACACAATACACTAGTGTTTTATGTGGAAACCCAAATTGGGAGAAAACCATGGAATGTTTTTTCTTATATGTCTTGAAGAATTACATTAATTGGAAGCACCAGCTTACTTTGTTTTCCAACTGTAACTAGAAGGAGGCTCCAACCCCCTAGTTTCTCAGGCTACAACCTGAGGGAAGCTCCAACTCCCCAATTCTCTGGCTACAACCAGAAGGAGGCTACAACCCCCTATGTTCTCCGGCTATAACCAAAAGGTGGCTACAACCACCTGTCCTTGCCCCGTCCTACCACACTTAAGTAGAAGTAGAATGATGGAACCACTGTCACACTATCACTGTGAGATATACCGTTGTAAACTTGTACCAATAAATTTGAACCATGTGTTGGCCCTTGACCAGGTTTTTGGATAACCTTGGTCATTTTGACCTCTTTCGGGACTTCAACAACTAGTCGAAGAAGGAGCGCCAAGTGAAGCAGATATCATAGGATCTCGGTCCACTTTTGGACCCCTTTTAGGGTTTTGGGTTAATGTAATGGGAAAGGGATGTCATCCCATGGGTTTACCCACGCTTTGTCCCACTTTTGTAATGTATAAATAGATACTTAGGCAATGTAAGGATGGTTGATCGCTTAGTGCTAGTATTTAGATCTGTGTGATCGAACATGGATTGTAAATGCTCTGTGCATGATTGTAAGAGGCTTGTAGAGCTAAGTGCAAGTTGTTGTAATAGCTTGTAGAAGGCTTTGTGCTAAAGTGTAAGGAAGAAGGATCTAGTGAGTTGCGCAGATCTTATGTCCTATCAGAAGAAGGGTTTGAGGCTCTATGTTGTAACTGATGATTGAAGATACTAATAAAGAGAAGAAGAGTTGGTGGACATAGCCCCAGGGAGGGGTGAACCACACAAATCTGTGTATTATGATTTGTTCTTTGACTTGATGTGTTTATCTTTTTCTTTTCTAAATGCTTTGATATATAGATAGATCTACTTATGCTTTGTGCTTCTTAGATGTGTATGAATGTTAGATCTGATAAATGTTAGATCTGATATGTATGAAGATGCTTAGTGATGATCTATTTTATTCTTGTTAAGTGCTGAGATATCTTAGATCTAAGTGAATGTTGTGATGCTCTGTGCTATCTGCGAAGTATAATAAGGGTTGAATATGGATGAATGATCGATGCCAAATGTGTTGTAAGTGATATAATCACATATCTGTGTCCCAACTAAGGTTGCAAACACCTAAGTCTTGCAACCACCCCTGCCTCTACATCGGGTGAGACTTCATCTGCTTCATAGGTGTTTCCAAAAGGGCCGGTAGTTAGGTTTTTGTTGGTGCACTCTTGAGCGTTGAACCCTGGGTCTGCCCCTATGCTAACGAATGGTTCCATTGCCAGGATGTGAAACTGTGATTTATGGGAACTAGAGAAGAAGAAGCTTTGTGCAAAGAAATATTTGTGCATAGATCTGTTGCCCTAGTACACAGTGTTCTACTTAACCTGTGAAGCTTTGTGCCAAGAAAGAAAGGTCAAATCTGAAGAAAAGAGGTCAGATCTGCAAGAAAAGAGTTTGATATTGAAGAAAAGAAGTAAGATATGAACGCTTTGTACTCTAAGAAAGGTAATAGTTGATTTTTCTAATTAAAAGAGGTAAGATCTATAAGCTCTGTGATCTGATAAAGGTAAGAAAGTTATAGATCTAGAAGCTTTGTGCTCTATAGAAGTAAGATAAGTGAAAATTCTTGTTTCTAAATTATGGATCTAGGTATTTTTGATAGATTATGTCCTAGCTTAAAACCTAGGACATTAATAGATGAAAGAAAGCTTGATATGAATAGATCTGATAAGTATAATGATAGATATGTTATACCTATGCATAGAAAGAATGTTTGGACTAACAAATGGATGTAGGATCCTAGAAATAATTTGTTGCAGATTGACCCCTATGATCCTAGTGTGACGTACAGAAGAGGCTGGGGATCAGTTACAAGAAAGAGAGGATTATCCCTCTGTTACAGTTGTAGAAAATCAAGGCATCTAGCTAAGGAATGCCCTGGTGGAGGACCTAGTTTTTTTTGTTGCAAAGCTCTAGATCATGAAGTATTGGATTTCCCTAGAATGATTGCTAAGCTTGAAAGAATGAATATGCATGAAGAAAACCCTAGGACAACCGTAGAGATAGAAGAACCTCAGAAAGAATCAGAGAAAGTATTAATTTAGATGAAAGAAACCCTGAATGAACACTGACATGTCAAATTACGAGAGATATTTAAAGAAAACAAATGCATCGAAGTAAGGATAGGGGACTTCGTCATTGATTGTGTTCTAGATGAGGAAACACATATGAATATCATGATAGAGAGACTGTGGGAAGCTATAGGGAAGCCTGCCATGATCCCTTCACTAGGAAGAATAGGACTCTTCAGAGGAAAATTGGTAAACCTATGTGGAAGGCTCACTCAGATATCTATGAATGCTAATGGAACTTTGATTAAATTTATTGAGGACAACGCCCTAATTATTATGTTACTTGGAAAACCTTGGATTGACAAAGATCAAGTTAGACGGAAGGAAGAAGCAGAAGTTTTGGAATAGAAGAAACAAAAATTAAAATATTTTATGACCAAGAAGATTGCACAGTTGATTGAAGAACAAAAGAACAGATCGAAGCTCCTTGACACTAGAGACCCCAATTTTGAAGCTGAAAGAATATCAAAAGGCTCACAGAGGACTGAAGCACCTGTCCTATAGAAAGAAGAATTATTACCCTGGAGAGAAGCTCAACAACGCGCAGTGACTATGCTAAAAGAAGATAGGAATTAGAATGGAAAAATACAGACCGAGTTGAAGATTACTGGGAAGAAGGCTAGAATGTTAAGTAAGAAGAGGGAAAATATTGAAAATTTACATGAGATTCCAAATGAAACATCGCAGAAAGAAAACTTGTAGAATGGGAGCTTCTCCAAGATATCAGAACAATGACCTATGGAACTTCGCCGTGGAGAAGAAATATAGCTATTGGACCGATATACCCATTCAAATTCTACCCCAAACGGCCAGAAAAACATTAAAGGATCACCACCAGGCCGTTGGACCTCACCATAACAGACAGATCAACGTTAATGAAATCTTCATACCCATTGCAAGCATACAATTACCAAATTTCTTATTTAGCTCATCATGCGATGCCCGAAGAACACTTTTTCCAACTGATAATTCTAAGCCCGCAGAACTAGTGATTGTATACATTGGTCATTGTGATCTGATTGTTCATCCTAGTGTAGTATCTGAGATCATCGTGACCCCGATTATTTTTCCTGAGCGCATATGTTCGACGAGCTCACCGTAGTTGAAGAATCTGTCACAGAGATCATCCTTGATTTAATGACTGAGAGAATCATGTTGGAAAGAGGAATGTCCACCAGAGTCTAAGCATCATCGACAAGAGGAGTAGCAGCTTCTCCATCCACTGCTTGAACCAGATCGTCCTGATAGGTCGATGAGAAGAGAATGAAGCATAAGGATGATCTTGGGAACACTAAACTGATTTTGATCATTTTTCCCGCTTATCTACCCCCTCTACGTGGTCAAATCAGCTGTGATAGTGTGCCCCAAGAATTTGAGTATGCTATGGACACTGCGTACCTACCGAAAGGAGTGCGCGTAGTTCATGTCGATCAGGACCAGATCACAGCATTGAATTTTAGCGACTTCAACCTCGGTACAAGTATCTAATGAAGATGAAGAGAAAGAACTTGAATATTTTCTCGCAGTATTGGACCCAGAACCTCATGCAGTCAGCATTGTTGAATGTCATGAAGATCCCACACTTTGGTAGGCACTAGGAGGTGAATGTGTGCGTAAATTTTCTTCTATATTTCTATCACAGAGGTTACTTGTGGTTGAACCAACGTATCATAGTGGATCCAACCTTGATCAATCAGATCACAAGACTCAACATGCAAGGCCCTAACCCACAGGAGTTTTATCCTGGAAAGACCACAGACAAAGCACTAGTAGCGAAGATCAAAGAAACCTATGGCGATGTCGATAAGGGCACACAAGGCTACAAGGTAGCCTCTATTTAGAGAGGCATAGTGCACCTTACCCTTCATCTGATCGCAGGCAAGCTATTTCACAAGAATTGTCCCACCCAAGTGACTGGATTTGTAGTTGATCTCGCAGGGAAGTGCGCAGAAGGACTTCAAATGAATTGGGAGAAGCACTTGGTGAATGAATTCAAACTGGATTGCAGGGAAGTGCAAGACCAAGGGTATGAGTTCGATTTCAATTGGCTTCTCATACTGATCTCCTTCATATCATGGGAGATGCCGGAGGGTGCCACTTTCCCAGAGACCGATCCATTTGAACCTTTGGCTACGAGGTTTAGTACCCTATGATACTTGACTAATATGAGCAAGAAATGGAAGTTGAATGTTGTCTTCCACGTATACTACGACCAACTAAATACCTCCATCTAGTCTATGCCTTGCATTACCCCAAACATGCTCCATAGATTCAAACCCTTAATGAAGTTCAATGCAGATTGCCACTTCATTTATATAACAACGTGAGATGATGAACACAAGCAACAATTGCAGTCATATTACAAGTTGACCAAGGAAGACATCAAAGAAATCACCAAGGATTGGACAACAGACCTTCTCATTCCAACAAACCCCATAGACATGTGTGATATTGATAGCCCAAAGACTATACCAGATACACCAGGACCAAGCAAAACGAAGAAGCCTGAAGAGGTTCACAAAGTAGACAATGCATATGTAAGCACTGCCTCTATCACACCAGACAAAGGAGGTGATGGAAAAGAGATAGAAGGCGCAGAAATTGAACAAAAGAAAGGTGGAGTACCACCGGCTATGGACGAAGAAGACTCGTTGAAGAAAAGGAAGGTCTCACCTATGAAATCTTCCTCCCAAAAGAAACCTAGAATCCATGTAACCAAGATGTGAACTAACCTCACGTTGGATGACTTTGATTTCATCATTGCAGCGGTAAATGATGCTTCAAAGGATATAGTAGAGAAGCAGGTGGCGAAGTAGGAGCATATGTATAACCATATAGAGATTGAACTCCAAGGAGTGTAGCAGACACTTCATTCTAGTCATGTAGTCCCCACTGCACCTCTGACAACAGGGACTGTAGAACCAAGAGATGAGCCAACTCAACTTCATCAGATTGTTGATATGGTCGAAGCTCACCTTCGACAAGCTCAAGAAGACATAACACAAGCCACCCAGGATTTGACACAGGTACAAGGAGTACTTGTTGAGAAGCGCAGTGATTCCAAACAAGAAAAACTTGCTCTTCAAGTACAGTGAGACAAAGAGAAAGCAGAGCTATAGAAAAGTAAGGAACAACTACTCGCAGAGCAGCTTGAATTCAAGGAACTAGTCAACAAAGCACTTCGCTCCATGACTATTATCGAACTAAAGGCTGAAGAGAGAGTTCCACAATAGGTGGCACAACTTGAAGAAGTTATATAGAAGCTTCAACAATGCATTGCCGATCTAGAAATCTGTGTTGTGCCCGAGACCCCTCAGGAGATAAGAGACAAACGAGAAGCAACTACTCGCAGAGTAGTTGACCGATTGAAATCTCTTGCCTTAGAGTGAAAGAAACTCAGTAATTAGAGTGCCCGGACTTATGAGAAATGTACAGAGAATACAGAGTTACAGGAGCTAGAGTCGCAGCTTTAAAAAGCAAAGAAGCATGCAGATACATTACAGGCTCTATCTGCAGTGGATAGAATGAAAATATGTCATGAACAACGCACAACTCAACAGTAGATACATATGATCCAGAGAAAAGTGATGGAATTCACTCAGCGAATCCAACCGGTGCAAGACAGGGCATGCATGTTATTTTCTGAGATCAAAATCTAGGGAGCAGAGCTTGAGCAAGTCGTCATCACTACAGAACAACACCTGGAAGGACCAGTAAATGACATAGTGATCCTAGAATTCACCCAGTAGGAGGCCACGACAAAACAGTAGGTTAAAGCATCTCGAGCCAAGCTTGAGGCTTTCGAAGCATAATTGCATAGACCAGAGTGACTCGGGACGAGTCACAGGTGAGTGTTGGGGGCCTGATGGCCCTTGAATAGGTTTTGGGATAACCTTGATCATTTTGAAATATTTTGGGACTTCGACAAGTAGTCAAAGAAGGAGCGCCAATCAAAGCAGAGATCATGGGATCTTGATCCACTTTTGGACCCCTTTTAGGGTTTTGGGTTAATGTAATGGGAAAGGGATGTCGGCCTGTGGGTTTACCCACGCTTAGGCCCACTTTTGTAATGTATAAATAGATACTTAGGCAATGTAAGGATGGCCAATGGCTTAGTTCTAGTAGTTAGATCTGTGTGATCAGACGTGGACTGCAAATTCTCTGTGCATGATTGTAAGAGGCTTGCAAAGCTAAGTGAAGTTGTTGTAAGAGGTTGTAGAAAGCTTTGTGATGAAGTGTAAGGAAGAAGGATCTAGCAAGTTGCGCAGATCTTTTGTCTTATGAGAAGAAGGGTTTGAGGATCTGTGTTGTAACTGCCGATTGAATATAATAATAAAGAGAATAAGAGTTGGTGGACATAGCCCCAAGGAGGGGGTGAACCACGTAAATCTGTGTATTATTCTTTGTGCTTTGACTTGATGTGTTTATCTCTTTGTTTGTTAAATGCTTTGATATATAGATAGATCTACTTATGATTTGTGCTTCTTAGATGTGTATCAATGTTAGATTTGATATGTATGAAGATGCTTAGTGCTGATCTATTGGATCTGATCTATGTTATTGTTTCTAAGTATAGATATATATTAGATCTAAGTGAATGTTGTGATGCTCTGTGCAATCTGCGAAGTATAATAAGGGTTGAATATGGATGAATGATCGGTTCCAAGTGTGTTGTAAATGATATATTCACAGATCTGTGTCCCAGCTAAGGTTGCAGACACCTGAGTCTTGCAACCACCCTTGCCTCTACCTTGGGTGAGACTTTATCTACTTCGCAGGTGTTGCTGAAAGGGCCGGTAGTTAGGGTTTTGTTGGTGCACTCTTGAGCATTGAACCCTAGTTTTACCCCTTTGCCAACACCATGCATCAACCTGTAATCAACATGTACCATAAACAAGTGCATCAACCATGCACCAACTTGTACCAAAGAACTTGTAATCAACCTGTACCATAAACAAGTGCATCCAACCATGTACCAAGTATGTACCAATCATGTGTCAACTACTCATCAACTATGAATCATCAATATGTACCAACATCATCAACTATACACCTTATGTATGTGGCAACTCATCAACTACTTGTCTCAAGCATGTACTCAACATGTACCTCAACCAAAATCCCTCATCAATTTCATCATCCAAATCTGATGTGTAGCTCTGTAATAGACCTTGTGTATATGATCACAATTTTTCAAACCTTCCTTAACTTTAACAACAAAAGACTAGCATTTTCATCAAACTTTTCTTTAGTATCACATGCCTCGTTTCGGATTAGTCAACAACCCTAAATTGAAGTAATTATAATTTTGAACCTATAATGTATAAAGATATGAAAATGATACACAATTTTATTCAGTGTGTTTTATAAAAATCCTCCATGTGTCACTATTTGGAACCTCTCAGAAAATGAGTTATAGTAAAAATGGCATACCTTGTTGAATTCTGGCTTATTCTAGAGAGAGACCTTGTAGAGAGTTCCCCGCACGAACTATTCGTTGAATTGAGCTGAAAATGTTTCAAAAAATATTAAAGACTATAACCTAACCAACACATTTGGTCTCACTGAATTTCGATCTGTTATCAAGAAGTTATGACATTTTTACCCGAAACACTTGTTTTTGACTAGTTTCAGGACTAACCACAAACCCTATGTTCAATAGAGTGTAACTCCCAAAATACAACGATCCACAAGATGATTTTTTTACAACAGATACTTGGGTATGCTTTCTCAATGGTATAGCAATTTCACAGTCTCAGTCATTATAGAAAAAAATTATAGCGAAAATGGTGAGAAGCACCATCAAAAGAATTTATCCTTCCTTGCATTTCGTCCTTCTTTTCTTCACCTTCCCTCAGAAATTTGGCTTAGATATCCTTGGTTACCTCAGACACCTACAGATATTCAATATGATCAAGTGTGATTGAAATTAGAGAGCCTTGCCTCTTATTTATACTATCCAAGTAGCTTCCTTAAAAGCATCTTCTAGGTCACTTGGCCCACTTTCCTTATTTTAGGGTTAACCCACTTCTAATTTCTCCATTAAATTTATTATTGAAATAAATTTTATTTTTTTTCACTTTGAATTATAATAAACTCATCACTTCAATTTATTATTTACCTTTTAAAAACCCTTAAACCACTTTGACTACTTTGACCTTTTGGGGCTTCTAGATGACATATGAGGGTCCTCCAACTTTGTAAGGCCATAACTCTCAAACGGTGAGGAGTTATGTGAAATTCCACATACCACTAGAAACAGAATGACATGCAATATCCATATAGAATATTATTACCTTAGAAAAAATCATACCGTTATTCATCAAAAAAACTTGGGTCCATTACCCAAACCTGGGTTCTGCAACTTCACATGGTCATAACTCTCTAACCGTGAGGAGTTATGTGACGTTATACATACCACCAGAAATGGCATGACAAGCACTATCCATCTAGGATATTTTCCCTGAAAAATTCATTGTCTTTCATCTCATTATTCCAAAATTAAGCATGGTTTCTCTTACTCTGCAAAGCATCTTCCCATGAGGGCCTTCACCATAAGGGGACCACTTTGGAGTTCATCCATATTTACTTCTTATCAACCATGAAAAAAAAATAATGAGTCATATTTACATCAAACAATATTGGGTCCATTACCCAAACCTTTGTGCTAAGGGGCTTTCTTCAAGGGTTGACATCAATGATAACCAACCTTAATAAAAAATATCCCCCTTTGGCATTGATGGCAACACTCTGATGCAATGCTGAAATCATATCACTCATGCTCCCCCTAGAACCATGCCTCTATCCTCTACATGTGATAAATCTACCTTTGTCCTCTACATCTAATAAATTTCTCCCCCTTTCTCATCAATGGAAAATGTATCTTTCCATCCAGGGTTTCTCCCCCTAACTGAATTGTCCTTTTATGGTGCTTCCTTGTGTACATATAAGACATATAAGATAAGAATTAAAAAAGAATTCAAAAATCATTCATTTTGGAGTAGAAATAACTCCAAGTCTTTGGCGAAGATATTCAAAAGAATTCCGTGGAAGTGGTTTTGTAAATATGTATGCCACTTGTTCTTTTGTTCCCACATACTCAACTCTAATGTTCTTTTCTGCAACTTGTTCCCTTAGAATGTGATACTTGATTGGAATGTTCTTCGTCTTAGAGTGCATCACC
>ML778846.1:245673-265164 GCA_009831015.1 Picea engelmannii
AAAAATGTCTCTTCAAAGTCGATTCCTTCAATATGTGCATATCCTTTACATACCAATATAGCTTTGTTCCTTGTAGCCTGCCCATCTTCATTCAATTTATTCCTGAAAACCCATTTTGTGGCGATCACATTCTTATTCTTTGGTATTGGAACGAATTCTCAAGTGTCATTTCTCTCTATTTGATCCAATTCTTCATCCATGGTCTTATGTAATGTCCCCTACCTCTTTCTGAAGAGGTATTGAGAAGACTCAATGGGCTAGGCATCCCCACTAGGCCATAGTCTCACACTAAGGGGAAGGGTCAACCAAACTAAAGTTATATTATTAAGTTGACTTGATGAAAAGCTGAAAAAGAGTTAAAAGATAACTCAATGGAGGAATGAAAGCATTGTAGGTTGAGTTAGGAGTTAACCCTAGGGGTTAATCCAACTCAATAGAGGAATAGAAGAAAAGTATAAAGGGAAGGATAGGGTGCACCTATTATTCATTATGGATTTTGTTATTTTGCTTATTGATTCTCTTGAGCATACAATTTTGAGGGTTTTGATATTACAAACCCTATTGAGCAGCTCAGTGGTGAAATATTCCACTCACCTAGATCCAAGATTGGTCTCGAGGATGAAATAATCCACCCACACAATTCTATAGCTATCATCTATCAAGAAGGACTAGCAGGGTCAGACTATTTGGATCAGTAGGGCCATACCAGCTAGGGTTTTCTTGCAGGGGTGCACCAGTTGTTGAGGAAGAGTTTGATCTATCCAAGGGAAGAAGCTTGAGAGATTTCCAGCATTAGGTTTTTTCTTGCAAGCCCTTGCTCCTCAGTTTGAAGGCTTCTTGGAGGAGTTATCATGTCCCTATCATTTACTGCAGGTTGGGATGATTCAGGAGGAAGGGTACGACTTGGAGATTCATCAATTCTCAGATCTAGAAGGTTATAGGCTAGATCTGATCTTGAGACTTCTCTCTAGTGCTTGTGGATGCCCGATCTATCATCTAGGAGAGTTTTAGATGTTTCAGAGGCCCCATTCAGATAGGTTGTACTATTTCCCATATTTAGGGTTTTAGAAGGGCAGTACTATCCTAGGGTTTTTGTAGTTTGAGGAGGAGGCTTTAGTGTTTGATCTTCATACTTCAGGAGGAGGCTTCCCTTGCCCTGATCTATCATTGGGAAGAGTTTGGTAGCATCAATAGATCTATATCTTCAGGAGGGCCGAACCCTTGGTGTCATTTGTCTTCAGCAGGTCGTATCAGTAGTCATCAGGGCCGTACCAGTTTCTTGAGGGGAGGCCAAAACCCTGGACTTGCATTTGAGCGTTCATCTTCTATTGGTAGCCTTTGGGAGACTTGATTTGTATCTCTGGGAGCATTTTTTATATAGCTCTAGTGTTTCCTTGAAGCCATCTATTCAGATCTTCTTCTCTATTGTATCAGGTGCTTTCTTTCTTATAATAAAGTTCAACTACTTGCTTATGGTTCCTATTTTGTGTAGTGTTGGTGATATTCATATGATGGAAATGATGTTTGTGTAAATCCATGGTTAAATAAATGAATAAACCCTAAGGCTGAAATATTCATGGTTAACCTGCATACACAACAAATAATAATGAAATCAATAGTTAGTTATTGATTCCAAGCAAAAAATTGGCTTGGGATCATTACAGTGGTATCAGAGCTTTGATATTCCAAACTTGTGGGGGATTAGAACATGTAGAGGTATAGTGGGATCTTTATGGGAAGAAGGAAGAAACAAACCAGTGAAACAGAGGCTGAAATGGAGGGTTCAAGAGATGACCAAGATCCACAAGGCTTGGCCTACTTAGCAACCAAATTACATAAGACCCTAAATCTTATAGAGAGCAACTTGTCCCATCACTTGCAGGAAATCCAGGAGACAAAACGAAGGGAACAAGCCAAGATAATTGAGACCTTAAAGAAGGTAGATGTGAATCTGAGAAAAAATGATGAGAACCAAACGATGATAACCTAGCTATTGATGAAGATGACTCATCAGGGGAAAGACCCTGAGACATATGGAGACAAGGTAGCTAGTGGATCGGGTGGATCTCGTGGATCCCGTGGTGAAATTAGATACAATCCGAAGAAAGCTCCCAGATCCAAGGGAAGCCATGGAGGAGGCACGTCATATGGACAAATGAGTAGCAAGGCTAACCCTAGACCATACTTTCCCACATTCAAAGATGAACAGGTGTAGCAGGAGCAGGTGGACGACTTTGTGAAGCAGATGGCACAATGTACTAAAGAGTATTATTGACTGGAGATGATCATTCAGAGGCATATGTCCCTAGATCAATATTTCCAAATAAAGTTTAGAAATAGGCCCGAGATGAACCACAAGAGCAGTTTTGAGTTTGAACGAAGAGAAGGGAAGATAAAGATCCCATACTTTGATGGTACAGACAAGATGACAACACAAGCATGGGTGCAAAATATGGATAGCTATCTACAGCTTAATCCCATGAGGGAGATGGAAGCCATCAAATTTTCCACCATGTACTTAGATGGAAAGGCTCATGATTGGTGGTACCAGGGACTCACCACGCTAGGCCACAATCAGATAGTGTCCTACACATAATTTACTCAAAGGCCCATTGATAGATTTGATTAGGGATATCCGGAGCTGCACTTCAGGGAGCTCACACAATTGAGACAAAAAGGTACGGCTGAGGCATTCATTGAAGAATTTCAGAGGTTGGTTGTGATGGTGCAAGATATATCACCAACCAAACTCATGATTCTCTTCACTGAAGGGTTGATGGAGCCCTTGAAGGGTTGGGTAAAGGCTTTAAGCCTACCAACCTACAAGATTCTATCTGGAGGACGAGGGATCTAGGACTAGCTACTAGGCCAAAATTTATACCCAGAACACCTCTTAACGCTAGGGGAAGAGACCAAAGGCCTCCAATGAATCAGGGAGGACATGACCCAAGGGTTTTTGACAGGGGTCGTGGCAGAGTGGATGAGAATACCATAAGAGAACTAAGGAGGAAGCAACTTTGATTCACTTTCAAAGAACCATGGAACCCGACACATAAGTGCATGGGTCATGGTCAAGTGCATTACATAGAAGTCACTTCAGACAATGAGGAAGAGGAGGAGATCGGCCAAATATAGAACATGGAGGTCGAAACCATTGAGACAACATAGGAGGATATCCGAGGATAGAATAGTACGGTTGAGGATAAAGGCAACTTAGCATCTATCAGTGGAGTGCCTAAATATAACACCTTTCGGATGAGGGGAGTCTTGCAGGGACAGAAGGTATCGATCCTGATTGATGGGGGAGCCTCCCATAACTTCATTGATTTAGCATTGCTGAAAAGGAGGCATATACCCATAGTAGAGTTTGAAGGGTTCAAGGTGGAGGTAGCAAGTGGAAGCACTATGCCTTGTGACAGGTACATTCCTGGTATGAAGCTTACATTATGTAGGCATGAGATGGTATAGGACGTCTATGTCATGGACCTTCGAGATACCAACATCATCCTTAGAGTTCAGTGGATCAGTACGTTGGGGCCTGTCACCACCAACTACAAAACCATGGAGATGTCGTTTACAGAGGAGGGTGGATGAAAGGTAGTACTCCGAAGCATGACAGGGAATGTTGCAAAGGTGGTCATAGCCAAGAGGATGGAGGCCATATTTCGAAGAGATGAGATAGTATCTGCATCAGAATGCAGGATTTCAGCATGTCTGGATGAGCAGGGTAAGATTCACTACACCCCTGAGATCCAAGAAATCCTTGACAAGCACCACAAGGTATTTGGACCGATTCCTCTAGGGGTGCCACTGGAAAGGGGGTTTGAGCATATTATTAATCTAGAGGGAGGAGCTAAACCAGTCATCACCACACCTTACACTCATCCAAAGAAGTACAAGGAAGAGATAGAAAAAACCATCAAGGAACTTTTGGACATGGGACACATCAGGCTGAGCACTAGCCCTTTTGCTTCTTCAGTAGTGCTGGTTAAGAAGAAAGACGACACTACGAGGATGTGCATTGACTCTAGGGACTTGAATAAAAAGACAATAAAAAATAGGTACCCGATACCAAGGATTGATGAGTTGCTAGAAAAATTGCATGGAGTTGTCTACTTCACAAAGATTGACCTTCGTTCTGGCTATCATCATATCAAGATGAGGGAGGAGGACATCTCAAAAATAGCCTTCAGATGTCATTACGACCATTATGAGTTATTAGTGATGCCCTTCGATTTTACCAATGCCCCAACCACGTTCCAATCTTGTATGAACCACGTGTTCAACAAGCAACTGAGGAAGCACCTGTTGGTATTTTTTGATGACTTTCTCATTTACAACAAGACGTGGGAGGAACACCTATGACATGTGGATAAGATTTTGTCAATCATGGAGGAACAATAACTATATGCTAAGGAGTCCAAATGTGAGTTTGGAATGATAGAGGTTCTTTACTTGGGGCACATCATTGGAGCAAAAGGGATGCAGGTACATCAGGAAAAAATAAAATCCATTATGGAGTGGCCTACTCCTAAGACACTCATAGAGTTAAGAGGATTTCTGGGCATATGCATGTACTACAGGAAATTTGTCAAGTGGTATTCTTAGTTGTGTGCACCCTTGACTGATTTGACTAAGAAAGGAGCCTTCAAATGGAATGAGGAAGCTCAAATGACGATGAACAAGATGAAGAAGGTGATGAGTACATGCCATGTCCTAGCTCTTCCATATTTCGACCTACCTTTCACCTTGGAGTGCGATGCCTCTGGAGAAGGGATAGAGGCCATACTAATGCAGAATAGGCACCCTCTGGCCTATGAGAGTCGAAAACACAGGGGTCCTAAACTACTCTACAACATTTATGACAAAGAAATGTTGGCTATCATGCATGCACTAGCCAAATTCTGAAAATATCTAGTAGGTGCACGGTTTGTGGTCAGATCAGATCATAACAATATCAAATACCTTTTGGAGCATAAGGACTTAAATGAGAGGAAACAAAAATGGGTAAGCCGAATACAGGCCTATGAATTTGACATTGAATTTGTCAAAGAGAAGAACAACGTGGTGGTTGATGCATTGTCTAGGAGGCCATCCATATTTTCCATGACAAGTGTATCAGTTGACTAGAAAGACCACTTGGTGATGGAGTATGTGAAGGATCAGTTCACTTGTCAGCTACTGGATGGACAGGTACAGGATGATAACTTCAGGATTATAAATGACCTCATCTATTACAAGGGTCGAATCATTTTGGTTCCTCGATTAGCTTTCAAGGCCAAAGTATTGCAAGCATGTCATGAGTCACTGATGGTAGGGCATCAGGGGATCAGCAAGACGTACAGAGAGGTAAGAGAGAGGTTCTCATGGAAGGGCCTCAAGGAGGATGTAATAAAACATGTAAAGGAGTGTACTAAATTCCAGGTGAACAATGATGAGCATACTCACCCAAAAGGATTACTACAACCCTTACCCATTCCATACCACAAGTGGGAAAACATATCCATGGACTTCATCATCGGGTTGCCAATAACACAAGTGAAGGAATGCATTTTTTTGGTGGTACACAGGTTGACGAAGTTTGCACACTTCTTCTCCATAGCCACAAGCTTCAGCGCAACACTAGTGGCCGAACTATTTTTCAGGGAGATTTTCAGATTGAACGGTCTACCCAAGACCATTGTTAGTGATAGGGATAGCAGGTTCATGAGTACCTTTTGGCAGGAGTTGTTCAGATTGGTTGGTACGACCTTGACCCCTAGTACCAACTATCAGCCTTAGATGGATCGGCAAGCCGATATAGTCAAAAAGTGGGTAGAAGGCTACCTCAGGAATTATGTAGCAGGGAAGAAAAAGGCGTGGTTCATATGGTTTCATTTAGGAGAGTACTGCTACAACACCACCCAACACGTGTCCATAGGCATGTCACCATTCAGGGATTTGTACAACTATGATCCACTATCTTTTGTACATATTTCTTTCAGTGACAACAGGGCACTTATAGTATAGGATTGGGTACAATAGAGACAAGACATTCTCAGGGAGCTGAAGGATCATCTACAGAGAGCACAGAACCAACAGCAGGTCCAAGCAGATAAGCACAGAGTTGAGCAAACTTTTGAGGTTGGTGACTTAGTCTATCCAAGGCTACAACCATACAGATAGGCTTTTATAAAAAGAAGCAGAGCAGAGAAACTGCAGCCACATTTCTTTGGGCCCTACAGAGTTAGCAGGAAGATAGGGGTCGTAGCTTATGAGATGGAGCTCCCATAGGGTAGCAGGATACACAATGTCTTCCATGTATCATGCCTAAAGAGGGCCATCAGCCAACACATCACACCCATCGTGTTACTACCTCCCATGGACGAAGAATGGAAACTCGTTTTGATTCTGGAAGAGATACTAGAGGTTCAGGAGAAGAGGATCAGGAAGAGAAGCATCAAAGAATACTTGATCAGGCGGAAGGATCTACCCATTGAGGATGCCATGTGGGAAAATGAACAAGTGATGAGAAAAATAGGTTTGGAATTGCTTGAGGGCAAGCGATTTCTAGCAGGGGAGACTATAATGTCCCCCACCTCTTGTTGAAGAGGTATTGAGAAGACTCAGTGGCCTAGGCATTCCCACTAGGCCATAGTCTCACATTAAGGGGAAGGGTCAACCAAACTAAAGTTATATTATTAAGTTGACTTGATGAAAAGGTGAAAAAGAGTTAAGAGATAACTCAATTGAGGAATAGAAGCGTTGGAGGTTGAGCTAGGAGTTAACCCTAGGGGTTAATCTAACTCAACAAAGGAATAGAAGAAAAGTATAAAGGGAAGGCTAGGGCACACCTATTATTAATTCTGGATTTTGGTATTTTGCTTGTTGATGCTCTTGAGCATACAGTTTTGAGGGTTTTGATATTACAAACCCTAGTGAGCAGCTCAGTGGTGAATGTTTCCACTCACCTAGCTCCAATATTGGTATCATGGATGAAATACTCCACCCACACCATTCTATAGCTATCATCTATCCAGGAGGACTACCAAGGTTGTACTATTTGGATCAGTAGAGTCGTACCAGCTAGGGTTTTCTTGCAGGGGTGCACCAATTGTTGAGGAAGAGTTCGATCCAACCAAGGGAAGAAGCTTGAGATTTGTCCAGCATTAGGTTTTTTCTTGCAAGCCTTGTTCATCATTTTGAGGGCTTCTTGGAGGATTTATCACGTCCCAATCATTTACTGCAGGTTGGGACAATTTGCAGGAGGAAGGGTACGACTTGGAGATTCAAACAATTCTCAGATCTAGAAGGCTATAGGCTAGATCTGATCTTGAGACTTCTCTCTAGTTCTTGTGTATGCTCGATCTATCATCTGGGAGAGTTTCAGACGATTCATAGGCCCCATTCAGCTAGTCCGTACTATTTTCCATATTCAGGGTTTCAGGAGGGCCATCCCATCCTAGGGTTTATGCAGTTTGAGGAGGAGGCTTCAGTGCTTGACTTTCATACTTTAGGAGGATGCTTCCCTTGCCCTGATCTATCATTGTGAAGAGTTTGGCAGAATTAGGAGGTCTATATCTTTAGGAGGGCCAAACCCTTGCTGTCATTTGTCTTCGGCAGGCCGTACCAACAGTCATTAGGGCCGTACCAATTGCATGAGGGGAGGTTGAAACCCTGGTCTTGCAGTTGAGCGTTCATATTCTATTGGCATCCTTTGGGAGGCTTGATTTGTATCTCTGGGAGCATTTTGTGTACAACTCTAGTATTGCCTTGAATCCATCTATTCAGATCCTCTTCTCTATTGTATCAAGTGGTTGCGTTCTTATAATAAAGTGCAATTATTTGCTTATGGTTCCTATCTTGTGTAGTGTTGATGATCTTCATATGATGGCAATGATGTTTGTGTAAATCCATGGTTAAATAACTGAATAAACCCTAATGCATAAATATTCATGGTCAACCTACATACACAACAACTAATAATCAAATCAGTGGTTAGTTAGTGATTCCAAGTGAAAAATTGGCTTGGGATTATTACACCTTATTCCAAAATTCATCCTTGCTGGCTTCTTCAAAACAATTTAGTTCAATTGTAGATAAGAGTGCTAGGTGTGTTTGTTCTGGTGAATGAATTTTTCTTCTAGTCTCAACCCTTGCATATTTATTTCCAATAATATGATCTGAAGGATGATTCTTTTGTACTCATTTTCTAGGTGTATTTGGAGATACTTGTTGAGCTTGTTCTTTTTCTTCTGTCGGAGTCTCTTCATCTTCATCCTCCTCTTCTACTTCTTTTTCATCTTCTTCTTCAAAAAGTTGTTCCATTGATTTGTTTTCTTCTTCCTTTGATTCTGGTATGCCTATTTCATCAATTGTTACGTTGATGCTTTCCATAACTTTGTTTAATCTTGGATTGTAACACTTGTATGATTTCCTTGTACTTGAGTAACAAACAAGTATTCCTTTATCCACACGATAGCCAAACTTTCCCATTCTGCCATCTTCTCTTTTGATGTAGCATTTGCTCCCAAAAAATCTGAAGTTCTTCACATTTGTTGGTCTTCCTTTCCATAGCTTGTAGGGAGTTTTATCAGTGTTGTTTCTGAGCATTACTATGTTTTAAATGTGAACTACTATATGCACTACCTATGTCCAAAAAATATCTCTCAACTTTGAATCCATTATCAGTGTTCGAGACATTTCTTGTACTATCATGTTCTTTCTTTCAACAACTCCATTCTATTGAGGTGTCCTAGCGACAGAGAATTTCCTTTTTATTCCATGATTGTTGCAGTAGTCCATAAATTCCTCTGAGGTAAATTCTGCTCCATTATCGGATCTTAAGCATTTGATTATTGAATCCATCTCATTTTCAACCATTTCCTTGTAGATCTTGAAATTTTCAAAACATTTTGACTTGTTCTTGAGAAAGCAAACTGTAGTCATTCTTGTATAATCATCAACTAATAACATAAATTATCTCTCACCTTTTAAGCCTTTTGTTGTATTTAGTCCAGCTAGATCAATATGTACAATTTATAGTGGTTTTGTTGTTGAATATTCCTTTGATTTGAACCTGGTCTTTTTTTTTTTTGCTAACTTTAACAAGGTTATAAAAATGCATGTGACCCATTCTTTTGTGCCATAGACAACTTTCATCTACGTTTCCTAGACAACACTTTTCATTTCCAATTTCGTTTAACACATATATGTTGCTTGAAGTTCTTGCAGTTGTAGTGACCAATTTCCATGAACCTTCTTTTCTTATCTCACACTTATGTGAATCGAAAGTAACTTTATGAACTTGGTCACACATTTGACTCACACTTAAAATACTATGTTTCATATCTTCTACTAGTAGAACATTTTCTGCCTTTTCATTCTTGTTCCCAATTCGGACTGTGCCTTTTCCAATGATTTTGGCTGAATCATCATTTATGAAGGAGACTGATCCATATCGTTCCTTTCGTAATGTAAGAAAATTGTCTCTATCACCTGTCATTTGTTTTGAAAATACATTGTCAACATACCAACCACGTTTCTTCTGTTTAGCTTGTAGAGCGATTGTGCATTCTTCATTGCTATATTGATCTTATTTTCGTATCCATGCCATTTTCTGAGGTTCTTGTTTGTGACTCTGTTGAGTTTCTTTAGGAGGGACTGTCATTCTGCATTTTTTGGCAATGTGTCCAAAATTGTTACATTTGTAACATTCCACTTCAATTCTCAAAGATTCAAACCTATTGTAACTTCTTCTCTATGTTTGACTAGGTGTTCTTGAATAACCCCTTTGTGTATGGCTCTAAAAGTAGTTATTGTTCCTATTGTTAGCTCTGCAATTTACATCTTTATGTCCAAAATTATTACATGCATAAAATAAACCAAAAAATATAGTTTGATACCTGGTAGTTGAAGATATTCTGAAAGGAGGTTCTCTCATGAATCCTTCTTCTTCTTGAGGCCTGTCTATCTATTGTTGATTCTGAAATCTGAATCTTCTCGGTGGAGGAGTGTCCCTGTAATATTCCTTGCATATCTTTTTATCCCCTTTGATTGTTTCTGCATAGCTTTTTGGATTTGTTTCTTGCTCTGTTGTTTTGGAGCTTGATCCCTTTTCTGTTTAATTATATCCAAGTTCGGACTTGTCAAGATGAGATTTTTGACTGCTGATAATGTCATCCAGAACTTTTGAGCTATTCTGCATATTTTTCTTTTGAATATCCTTTCTTAGTGTGACAATCTCTACTTCCAGGTTTGCAAGGATCATGTCCTTTCCTTCTAGCTTTTCTTTGATTGCTTATTCAATTCTTTTATCTTCTTCTATTTGAACCTTCAATTTTGTGATCATTTGTTCTAGTTCTTGAGTGTCTTTTTTCTTATCTAGTTATGCTTGTAGTTTCTTGTTTTTCTTGTTTTCTCTTCTGATAACTTCTATGGCACTCATTAATTCTTCTCGGAAGTCAACTTCTTCCCCTTCAATTTCTTCTTCATATGCTTCTTCATATTCTTCTTCGGATTCTTCTTTATCAGAGTCTTCTACTACCATGAATGGAACTCTCCATGTTTCATTGTCACTGACTTCATCTTCATCTGATGATGAGATGTCTTCTTTGGTGAAATAACTTTTCTTGAAAACTTTTTTTGTAGTTCTTTTACCTTTATATGTTTGTCTTCCTTTTGAGTAACCTTCATCATTTCTATTTTTCTTATGAGGACATTTGTTAGCAAAATGACCAATACCATCACAATTCAAACAAATTAAAGGAAGCTTACTTCTATAACTATCGTTGGTTCCCTTGTTTAGTCTTTTGATGAAGTTGGCCACTTCTTCATCATCTTCTGAGACATCATTGTTGCTGCTATATTCTTCTTGTTCCTTTTTATTTTTCTTTGTTCTTTTGGATGCTTTGAAGGCTGCTTCTTTTACATCTGGATTTTCCTGTTCAATTCTCATATCATATGTTGTGAAGATTCCACGCAGTTCATCCATGTTTATTGATTTTAGATCCGATCTTTCTTCTAGTGTTGATTTCTTAGGGTTGAATCTCATAGGAAGAGATCTTAGTACCTTTTGAACAATTACAGATTCTTCAATTTCTTCTCCCAATCCTATGATTGCATTCACTGTTTCATCAACTCGTAAGAAGTAGGTTGCGATATATTCATCTTCCTTTATTTTTTGTTGTTCAAACTGACCTCTGTAAGTTTGAAGCTTTGTTTCTTTGACTTTTGAATCTCCTTCATAAATATTTCAAAGCTTGTCCCAAATCACTTTAGCAAATTTACAATGTGCAACTTTGGTGAATACCGTATCATTGAGACCATTCAAAAGTGAATTTTTGGATTTGGAATTATTCTCACCAAGTTTCACTGCTTTGTCATTTGTTGATGGAACTGTTGTTACTATGTATCCATCTACAATTGACTGCCAAACTTGAAATCCCTGTGCCTGTATATATGTATTCATACTTATGCTCTAAAAAACATACTTCTTTCCATCAAACTATGGTATTCCATTTTTATACAAGTTGTTACTCTCCATGATCTATCGTTCAGTGGTTACACTGATTTATGAAGGAACCTGCTATGATACCAATTGTTGAATTACTGAGAGGGGGGGTGAATCGGTAATAGCGTAATTATAATACTTGTTCTTCAAATGTTATATCAATGTAGAATTATTATCCAATAATAAGCAGTAAGAAATAAACAATCACACACATACACAGTACAACAATGTTTTACATGGAAACCCAAATCGGGAGAAAACCACATAATTCTTTTTCTTATATGTCTTGAAGAATTACATTCATTAGAAGCACCAACTTTCTTTTTTTTTCTAGCTGCAACTGGAAGGAGGCTCCAACCCCCTAGTTTCTCAGGATACAACCTAAGGGAAGCTCCAACTCCCCAATTCTCTGGGTACAACCATAAGGAGGCTACAACCCCCTATATTCTCCAGTTACATCCAGAAGGTGGCTACAACCACCTGTCCTTTCCATGTCCTACCACACTGAAGTAGAAGTAGAATGATGAAACCAATGTCACACTATCACTATGAGATATACCATTGTAAACATATACCAATAAATCTGAACCATGCATCAACCATGCATCAACCTGTAATCAACATGTACCATAAAAAAGTGCATCAACCATGCACCAACATGTACCAAACATCATGTAATCAACCTGTACCATAAATAAGTGCATCAAACCATGTATCAAGTATGTACCAATCATGTGTCAACTACTCATCAAATATGACTCGTCAATATGTACCAACATCATCAACTATACACCTCATGTATGTGTCAACTCATCAACTACTTGTCTCAACCATGTACTCAACATGTACCTCAACAAAAAGCCCTCATTAATTTCATCATCCAAATCTGATTTATAGCTCTGTAATAGACTTGTCTATATGATCACATTCTTGCAAACCTTCCTTAACTTTAACAACAAGAGACTAGCATTTTCATCAATCTTTTCTTTAGTATCACATGCCTAGTTTTGGATTAGTCAACAACCTTAACTTGAAGTAATTATAAATTTGAACCTGTAATGTATAAATATATGAAACTGATACACAATATTTTTCAGTGTGTTTTATGCAATTACTCCAGGTGTCACTACTTGGAACCTATGAGAAAAGGATTTATAGTAAAAATGGCATACCTTTATGAATTCTGGCTTATTCTAGAGAGTGACCTTGTAGAGCGTTCCCCACATGAAATGTTCATTGCATTGATATAGAAATATTACAAAACATACTACATAGTATACCCTAACCAACACATTTCGTCTCACTGAATTTGGATCTGTTATGAAGAAGTTATGACGTTTTTACTCGAAACACCTGTTTTTGACTAGTTTCAGGACTAGCCCAAAACCCTATTTTCCACAGAGTGTAAATCCAAAAATATAACAACCCACAAGATGAATTGTTTACCATAGATACTTGGGTATGTTTTCTCAATGACCTAGAAATTTCATGGTCGTAATCATTATAGAAAAAAAGTTATAGTGAAAATGGTGAGATGACCTGTAAATAACATACCTTAGAAAGCATCATCAAAATAATTTATCCTTCCTTGCATTTCGGCCTTATTTTCTTCACCTTCCCTCAGAAATTAGGCTTAGATATCCTTGTTTATATAAAACACCTATAGATATTCAATATGCTCAAGTCTGATTAAAATGAGAGAGCCTTTCCTCTTATTTATACTCTCCAAGTAGCTTCCTTAAAAACATCTTCTAGGTCACTTGGCCCACTTACCTTATTTTATGGTTAACCCACTTCTAATTTCTCCATTAAATTTATTATTGAAATAATTTATTTTGTATTCAATTTAAATTACAATACACTCATCACTTCACTTTATTATTTATCTTTTAAAAACTCTTAAACCACTTTGACTACTTTGACCTTTTGGGGTTTCTAGATGACATATGAGGGTCCTCCAACTTCCCAAGGCCACAACTCTCAAACTGTGAGGATTTATGTGACATTCCACATACCACCAGAAATAGAATGACATGTAATATCCATGTATAATAGTATTACCTTCAAATATATAAAAAATCATACCGTTATTCATCAAACAAACTTGGGTCCATTACCCAAACCTGGGTTCTCCAACTTCACATGGTCATAACTCTCTAACCGTGAGGAGTTATGTGATGTTCTACATACCACCGGAAATGGAATGAAAATAACTATCCATATATGATATTTTCCCTAACAAATTCATTGTCCTTCATTTCATTATTCCATAATTAAGCATGGGTTCTCTTACTCCGCAAAGCGTCTTCCTGTGAGAACTTTCACCGTAAGGGGACCACTTTGGAGTTCATCCATATTTACTTCTTATCAACCATGAAAAAAAAATAATGAGTCATATTTACATCAAAAAATACTAGTTCCATTACCCAAACCTTTGTGCTACAGGGATTTCTTCAAGGGTTGGCATCAATGACAACCAACCTTAATCAACACAGGAGGAGAGAGGGAAGGGGTGAGAGAATGGGGAGAGAGAGTGGAGGGAACGGAATGAGGGAGGGAGTAAGGAAAATAGGAAGTTAGTGAGAGGTGGAGAGTGAGAGGGAGAGATATTTAGGGGGAAGAGAGAGAGTTGGAGGAAAAGAGATAGGGAAAGAAGTGGGAATAATGTGGGAGAGAGAGAGGGAGGGGGGAAGAGAGAAGGGGGGAGGTAGTGAGAGATAGGGATTTAGTGATAGGTGGAGATACAAGAGAGAGTAGTGGGGTAGAGAGAGAGAGGGAAAGAGGGGGGGATAGTGGGGAAGCAATATAAAGAGAGGGAGAGTGGGGGGGAGAGAGAGGAATATGGATATAATGGGAGAGAGTGAGTGATCATGAAAGAGAGAAAGAGGGGGAAGGGGATAGAGAGAGATGAATATGGAAACAATGTGAGATAATGAGTGAGAATATCTGTGTGTGTTTGTGTGTGATAGAGAGAAAGAGAGATCATGAAAGAGAGAAACAAGGGAATGGGGATAGAGAGAGATGAATATGGAAACAATGGGAGAGATTGATTGAGCATGAGAGAGAGAGAGAGAGAGAGAGAGAGATTGGAGATGGATGGGGGAGGAAAATAGGTTGATAGAGTGAGGGAGGGTGGGAGAGAGTGTGAGGGAGGGAGAGAGTGGGAGATAGAGAGGGAGGGGGGGATATATATAGAGAGAGGGTGTAATGTCCCCACTTTGGGACATCATCACAGTGTAGATATTTATGATGACTAGAGTGGCTAGATGGATGTTAAAGCGAGTACAGGGGTATTTGAGAGGCATTGTGGGGTCCAACTTGCATTGATCATAATATTCCATCATTATGAGCCATTCTGCACAGGTTGGCTTTGGTTTCGTTGCATTCCGACGATTTCCATGATTTTGACTATTTTGAGATATAAGTTAATTGAAATCACTAAAGAGGTCATTTTGGGCACATTACTTGGAGGAACCTCTTAGTGTCATATCTCATTGGAATTGAGAGGAGAAACACTACAGGATGGGATGGATAGAAGTGACTTTTAGTGGCCAGTGAAGCCACAAGGAGAGATAAGGATATTTTCAGAGGTAAAAAGGTGAATTAATTAATTAAAGTGATTTAATTAATAAATTAAATATTAATAAAATGAAAGTCACTTTGGAGGGACAAGGTGAGAAAAAAGTATAAAGAAAAGGCAAGGGCCTCTTCTCAGTCATTCATGTATGTTTATCTTTTGATTTATGTCTTCTAGCTAGTCATCCCAACATTGGGGGTTTTGATGGTTTTGACTTAACAAACCCTAGAGGACGATTTGGTGGTGAAATATTCCACCTAGCTTGTCCCAAGATTGGTCTCGGAGATGCAATACTCTCCCACACCATTCTAGCTCAGTTCTACATCAGTGGAGGAGGGTTCTACACAGCCACAGGCACAGGAAGAGAAGGAGGGCGCACCATCTTTAGAGAGAGATTCGTTGTAGGCTATTGGCAGGGTATTTGAGGATTCTATCACTTGGGTTTTCATTGCAGGGCCTTGGACATCATATCTAGTGCTTTCTGACAGAATTGTATGGCTCAGATTATTTCTTGAGCAGTGGGACGAATTGAAGAGAAGGAGGGCATTTTTGAGATTCAAATCTAGTTAGTTTGTAGGGGTTACACTTCATATCTGACCCTGAGACGTCACCTAGTGACTTGCAGTGGCCTGATCTATATTCCTGGGGAGTTTTAGAGCATTTGGATGCCTCCTTCATCAGGTCTGAATTATCTAGGGCTTTAGTCATCTAGTGGGGTGCACCATTCAGTGGAGGAGTGCAGATCTATAGGGTTTGAGAGTGGATTTGGAGATTTGGACAACTGGGTTGTCCTTACAGTTGCCCAATCTATCAATGGGCATATTTCTTAGGGTTATTGGACACTTTTGGCAGCAGGGCCGATTTATTGAGGGTTTCATCTTTCTATTGGAGTGTGGCATTCTTCAGCTGGAGAGTTTGGGATTCAGATCTGCTTGTCTTGATCTTCATTTCTTATTCAGCCTTTGGAGGCTTGTTTTGTATCAGTGGGAGAATTTTGTAGTATCTCATACTTGTTATCTATTGTCTATCATCTTGGCCATCTGTTGAGCATTCCAGATTGACATCTCCATTGTAGCAGGTTCTTCTATTTTATGAATAAAGAAGATTTGAGATGTTTTGGCTTGTCTATCATATTGCATATGGTTGACGTATGTTCCATGGTTATCTCTTTCTGTTTTTTGTTGCATACACACATATAAACACATCAGTAAACCCTAAGGATGAAATCAAGAGGACATTCAGCAAGTGAACACAGTAAACAAATAGATCAACAAACTGTTTGACGAAATACCACAACCAGATTTTTTTTTAGAAAGACACCAAAACTATGATGATCCTTGCATAATGGCTTGGGATCATTACAGTGGTATCAGAGATTAAATCCTGAAAACGTAAGGGGTCTTTATGGATAGTTGGAAGGAAATGGATAGGATAGCCATTGATATGACACGCTTAGAGATAATGTATTTTATCCTTAGCGAGGAACATAGGGCTCTCATAACCTTTCTTCAATATGTAGCCTTTAGAAAGCCCAGTTAGAGAGAAGAGGATATTTTAGAGGGGATCATCATAGCAGATAAAAAGAAAAAAGAATCAGCTAGATGGTGGGAAGAACAAAGAAACCCCACACCCATTTGGAGCACACAACCTTGCCACAGTTGCAAGGGGTCATGGGAACCAGATCATAGGTGTAGGGGTAAGGACCAGGAGTGCATTATTGAGGCATGTCATGACAATGATGATGAGGTGTGTGTGTATGGAGTGATAGAGGTTGATTCAAAGCAGTCAGATGATGACAATGAATCTTGCATAGAGGCTAGTGATACTGACTCTACCTCAAAAGATAGTGAGGATGACTCTTGCACAGAGGCTAGTGATGCTTGTATTCTTGAGGAGGATGATGACCTTTATGTAGTGGATAGGCAACAAGATGGATAGGACGATAGCCCCAGTGTCTCAGCAGACACATCACATACCATTGATGACATTACGCCTCAGCAGAGTTGTGACACTAGTGAGGATTCACACATGTTAGCACCTAGAGATGATGAGCTTCCTATGGGGGCCATGACACATCTTTCACCTATTTAGAAACCCATGATAACCATGTCACATGAGGAGATCAGTGGCACGTCAGATGAGCCTAGTGTGAGGGATGCACAACATGGACAGGTAGACCCACAAATCTAGGAGGAGGTATAGGACGTACAGGCAGTTGACCTCACACATACAGGTCAGCTAGAGGAGATGGAGTCAAAACTATTGGAGACTCCATTAGTTGAGCAGATTACAGAGGCTGACAGGTGGATGGAGCACTTACTTCTAGGATCAGATTGCATTAATGAGGATGCACTCTTTAGTATTCAATATGACCATAGCATGTGTCTAGACACAACTATATGGGATCCAGGCGCAGATGATAGTAGCAGGTTGAGTGCACAGGAGGATACAACTGCTCATACATGATACAGTGTGAGTCAGGGGGTGATGGCATCTAGTGATGGGATGCAGTGGCATATAGGAGTACCCAACAACAGAGTAGACAGTGGATAGTTCAACACATCATCTTATGCATAGGGTGTTTTTGGGGATTCTAGAGTTGACACTAGCAATGAGGGGTTTGAGATGGAACCTCAGTATGACCATGATCAAGAGTCACACCACTTAGCATCATAGTTGAGAGCCAGTGAGGATATGATCATGGAAGCCACTAGACGTATTGATGACATGCATGTAGTGATGGCAGATTACTGTTGGAGAGCATCAATGGCACATGGTAGCTCAGATGGAGGATTTTCCATGGATGATTTTCACACTCTCTGGGAGAGAGTGTCTATGATGAGGACTGACTACCAACAGTTGTTGAAAGATAGGGACTACCTACTGGGGATTGGCGAGTTGTATCATAGGGCCCTGAGGGGGCAGGAGTTGGAGGTAGACCGACTCACTCGGGAGTTGGAGAGAAATCGAGGATTCTTGAGAGGCACATAGACCACCCTTCAAGAATCATATTCTAGGATAGATGAGTCTCTTGAGGAGATCCATCAGATATCCACTTCATATGTCTTAGTGGACCCTCAGATGTATCAGTCAGTCACGTTGACAAATGATGTTGATGATCTAGCAGAGGAGCACTAGTTGATGGGGGACACTTCCATTTGTGTCTTGGGAGTGGTTTATCTCCATATAGAGATTGATCCAACCGTACGCCCAATATCTGTCATCACACGCAAGGGGGGGCACACCATCTTTGGAGAGAGATTCGTTGTAGGAGATTGGTAGGGTCTTTGAGGATTCTATCACCTGGGTTTTCATTGCAGTGCCTTGGACATCATATCTAGTGCTTTCTGAGAGAGTTTTATGGCTTAGATTATTTCTTGAGCAGTGGGACGAATTGAAGAGAAGGAGGGCATTTTTGAGATTCAGATCTAGTCAGTTTAGAGGGGTTACACTTTAGATCTGATCCTGAGACTTCACCTAGTGACTTGCAGTGTCCCGATCTATATTCCTGGGGATTTTCAGAGCATTTGGAGGCCTCCTTCATCAGGGTTGAATTATCTAGGGCTTCAGTCATCTAGTGGGGCGTACCATTCAGTGGAGGAGTGTAGATCTACAGGGTTTGAGAGTGGATTTGGAGATTTGGACACCTGGGTTGTCCTTACAGTTTCCTGATCTATCAGTTGGCATATTTCTTAGGGTGATTGGACACTTTTGGCAGTAGGGCCGATTTATTGAGGGTTTCAACCTTCTATTGGAGTGTGGCATTCTTCAGCTGGAGAATTTGGCATTCAGATTTGCTTGTCTTGATCTTCATTTCTTATTCATCCTTTGGAGGCTTTTTTTGTATCAGCGGAAGCATTTTGTAGTATCTCATACTTGTTATCTATTGTCTATCATCTTGGCCATCTGTTGAGCATTCCAGATCAACATCTCCATTGTAGCAAGTTCTTCTATTTTATGAATAAAGAAGATTTGAGATGTTTTGGCTTGTCTATCATATTGCATATGGTTGAGGTATGTTCCATGGTTATCTCTTTCTGTTATTTGCTTCATACACACATATAAACACATCATTAAACCCTAAGGCCGAAATCAAGAGGCCATTCAGCAAGTGAACACAGTAAACAAATAGATCAACAAAATGTTTGATGAAATACCACAACCAGAAAAAGTTTTAGAAAGACACCAAAACTGTGATGATCCTTGCATAATGGCTTGGGATCATTACAGAGGGAGGGGGAAATAGAGAAATAGAGAGGGATGTAGAGAGATATAGGGAGTGAGTGAGATATGGAGAGTGAGAGGGATGAGGGAAGAGACAAAGAGAGATATGGATTGAGTGAGAGGAAAAGAGTGAGAGGGAGAGAGAGTTATGGGGATGTAACGGAAAGGGAGGGAGGAAGATATATTTAAAGAGGGAAAG
>ML778846.1:324731-337070 GCA_009831015.1 Picea engelmannii
GATAGTTTACATTGCCACGATTCCAAAGAGGCTACATGGGATGCATATGGGTGACAAAATCATGCAGGACTAGCAATTAGTAGAGAGAGTGGCGCAGAACTAAAAGTGACTGAGCACTAGAGTAGAGAAGGATATAAAAGGAAGAAATGATGGAAAATAATAGGTTTATTCACTCGCTAGTTTTTTCTAGTTAGATGTCCAGGGGCTAGTCAGTTAGCTCGATCTATGCTTGCACTTTGTAATTTCTCTGGTTGTAAGTATGAGTCTTTCATAGATTTAGAGTCTAAATGAATGTGCATGGAACAATGTAATGTAAATCTAGGGAACTATTTGAGGAAAAGTAATACTCTATTGTTGTCAATGAATGAGTTTCTTAATGTCTGTGTGTAACTACTCGAACATATATAAGGAAGATGAAATGATTTTGATCTGTGATGTGTTACTTGTGCATCGATTGGATGTGTTTTCTTATGTTTTTTAATTTTATTTCTTAAACTAATTAACAAGGGATTTTATGAATTTCAACTCAAATGGATCTTTGTGTGTTTAGTCTTTCATCCCTCACACAAGACTAGATGGTTTTTGTGATCCTCATACCATCTCAAGTGAGACCTTCTTCAACATTGGTTGAAGATTGATATGTTGATGCTTTGGGTATTTTTTTGGTAAAATATAGATGAAATCTGGGTATTAACCCCCCAATGTTAGAAAGGATATGTCCAAGCATGAAAGGGCCCAGTAAATGGTTCTGTTTTCAAGACTTGAAGTTTTTGTATTAAGTGATGAAAGAAGAGAATGAGGTAGTATCCATCATGAAAGGAAACTCAATATTGGTTTACTAGGAAGGAGGATGATTTTTCTTGGTGGAATCTCAAGGTATGAAGGTTTACGTAAAGCGATGGAAAGATAGGTATCTCTGCACTAACATGCATGGATTTTATTTTTTTTAAATTTTTGTGTCTATTGTATGAATGGTTGAAAAGGAAGATTTCTACTAGTACTTATTTGAGTCCATTAGAACGAGTAGTTTGGGATCAAGCCATAGTTGATAGGTTGAAGGCATTGGATAAAAAGTGGAATAGATCCATTGACTTATGGTTTTCTTGGGTGAAAGAAGGGCATATAATTGAATTTTTCATCGAATACATTGATACTTTCAACGAGGATGGAGAAAGTTCCTGAAAGGTCGTAGGAAAAGATTGTTGGAAGAAATCCCACTTTGTATAAAACTATTGTTCATGGAGAAGGGGATGATGTGGATGGATCTCGATAGGATGGATAACTAGACTCCCTAAGATTTGGGGGGGGGATGAGAATATAGGGGAAAATTGAGAGAGGAGGTAAATATCTTAAGGAGGATCCATAATTTTTTGAGATGACGTGAGGAATAGGATGGACATAGAAGAAAAAAGGAGAGAGAGAGATTAAAGATATGAATAAATATTTGAGTAGAGGAGGAGAGGGAAGAAAACAAGTGGAAGTAAGTTAGCAAGGGGCACACAACAAAGGGTTGAGCCTAGGATGAAGAGAAAGGATACAACACTAGGAGGAAGTGAAAAAAAGTGTGTTGTGCCAGAGACAAGCACCGATGAGGATAGGCCCGTGAAGAGGCATAGCATGGAGAGTAGGGTATCTTGTGAACATACCACTACTAGTAGTTGTAAGGGATTGGAAGAAAAATTATGAACCCCTTGGTTGTTCTAGAGTTATGTAACTTCAGAGGAATATGGAGTGAAAAGTAGAGGCATAAGAGAAGGATAGGAATATGGAGGATCTCCTAGTGGTGGGAGACAAGAGTTAATGATAATGGATGGTATTGCGTGCTTACAGGTAGGAAACTCTTTGGGTCACCTCACAAGAAATTTTAAAATATGGACCTACCCCCCCTTTGAACCACCCCCCTTTCAAATTTGAAATCAAGAAGAGATAACAATAGACAATGAAGAGATTGAAATAGGTGAAGAAGTAGGAGAAAGAGTAGGAGAACAAGGAAGATAAGTTATGAGTGAAGAAGAATATGAATTCATTGCTACCTCTCCAATAAGAGTATCAGTTTTTAGATCTATGACACCTAGTAGTCAAGTAGGAGGAAAAATTTTGAGATTGAATGTTGAAAATCAGGATAGTACCATTAGGTTACCCATATTCCATGGGGTGGATAGAGATGATGTAGAGAAACATTGGTTCACATGTGAAGCGATATAGTCTTTGAACAAAATCACAGATGGGGCAAAAAATATTGCACAGGTGCAAACCACATTCAGGGAAAGAGCCTGGACGTGGTACATGAAATATAAGGTCAATGGGCTAGTAGGGAAAGAAAGGTCCCCCACATAAATTAAGAGATATATGATTAAGGAATTCTAGAAGCCTAATTCAGAATGTTAGTGCATTACATAGATTAAGGAGATTAAGTAGAAGCATGGAGAAACCATGTGGGATTATGACCAATGGTTCAATATTTGAATGTATAGGATGACATTCCATATCTAGGATGTGGAGCATAAAGAATGGTTCATTTTGGGTTTGATTCCCCATATCTAAGTGTCCCTCACCTAGTAAAATGTGATGACATAGAAAAAATTGGTAGAAATTGTAATGTTCTTGGAGGTGACACTAGGTGAAGGAGAGACATCGACAGGTTTGACACAAGTATAGCCACAACTAGCCAACTTGATAATTCAATTACAAGATATAGTGAAGGAAAATGTCTTGCGTGAGAATATATCGTGTACAATGTGTTAGTCTGAGAGGCATTGTAGATATGAGTGTCCCATCCTTGGAGACTATGTTGTGATGGGTGCATTGAGTCTATTCCCAGATGGGCCACAGGTGAAGTGGTGCAGGATTTGCAGATAGTGGCAATCCATGTACCACCCCACTACCCCATGTTGGAGAAATACTAGAAGACACATCGTACTCTATTCTACGATTTCTGCAACTCCATGGGACATGATGTGAACAACATCCAGTCACTCTGGTTGATGCAATATCATACCCATCATGTATTCCAAGTACAACAATAACACAAGTGTGGTGATCCTAGTGGTGTTGAGAGAGGAAAATATTAAGGTGGTTCCCGAGGTAGATCTGGACACGACCACGAAGGAGGATATGGAGGAAGGGGAGGTAGACCCCCCACTTGTTTTATCTTTGGAGAGATTGGCCATGTATCATTATTTTTTTACCAAACCATGCGCTATATATGGGTATTATTATAGAATTGAGTAGGTTACAGAAGATTTTCCTAACCTATTACAGAAGTGGGAAGAGAAGAAGGAAAATTTCAATATGGTACATGCAAAGTCACACCACAATCAAAAAAAGGATGATGAAGTGGATGTATGGTCGATAAACCACAATGGTGATATGATAGGAGAAGACTTTGAGCATGGTGAAACATTAGGTCAAAGGTTGAAAGGGAAGATAAGAATCGAGGTGCATCCCCTTCCTAAGTTTGATACCACCCAATAGAATAATGTTTTCCACGATGCACAAAGGGCCATAGAGGAAGAAAGAGAATGAGAATAAATGAAGAGCACAACATAAAGTTCGCTTGAAGAGGCTCAGATACATGAGGAGGTGAAATTTTTGACACAAAGGTTGCAAGAAGAGGCTCATTCCCATGAAGGAATGTAGCGCACCACACAAATATACTTGGAGAAAGATTACATGCCTGAATAAATACATCATGCAACAAATAGATCATTGGAAGAAGCATTCATGAAAGAGGAGATGTGACACACCGATCATAGGGAAATTGAAGACCATGTACATGAGGACTTTAAATGTATAGTGCACGATGAAGCACTACTTGACTTGGGTCTCCAAACAAAAACTAAGGATCAAGCAAGTAGCTTCTTATGGTGTTGTTTGATATTGTAAAATAATCATAATGTTGTGTGAATGTTAAAATATATGTTAGCTACATGCAAGGTGGAAGAGGAGACAGGTAGAGATATATCACCCCCTCTGCCAAAAAAATATTTGTTCCAGGTTAGTAAGGAAAAGTACAGTAGAAGAGAGTTAAAGATGACAACTGAACTCGATGGTTATGACATGGATGGTGTCATGTTGGATCTGGGTTCTAAGGTGAACATATTTCCTAGGAAATCATGGGAAATGATGGATAAAACTAATTTGTTCTTCTCTCCCATCCAACCGTGGTTGGATAATCAGTACAATATATACCCTATAGGTCAGCTGGAGCAAGTTGAATTGAACATATAAGGGGTGAATACGAAGGATGATTTTGAAGTTATAGAGATTATGGATTATTCTAACCCATACCCTGAATTTCTTGGCATTGATTCAGCCTTAGACAATAATGTGGTGTTGAATTAGAAGAATTGATATATGTCGTTTGAAATTGACACCCTATGCGTGATCACACTTTTGGACCCTTTTTAAGGGGACATCTACAATGGGCTGATGGATGAGGATGCATGGAGTTATATCATTGAAAATATATAAAAGGTCACTAGGAGAAAATAATATTATATCAATCCCACAACGAATGGGGAACTGAGCTGGAGGACTGTAAAATCATACAACACTGACTAAGAATATTCCCTGGAACGGTGGTAGAAAAATATGCATGATGTATCTACCCATAAATTCACATGGATAACTAAAGAGATATGTTGGATTGTCTTTGAACTATGTGATTCACCATTCTTTAATGAGACAGGGAGAGTGGAGGAATTCTTGATAAAAATGGGCAATATTATTTCCCAAGATAGATGGTTTTATTCCATGGATGTCGTAGTGTGAGGAACACTTGCACATTGGTGGGAATCATGCCACATGAACATAAAGGACTAGGTGCAGGTGGAGGAGTTAATAAAAGTTAGAATCCATCCCATCTTTGAATTTGAATTGACCAATCGGTATAAGGGAATTGAAGATCCCTAGGAGCATATTCACTACTATGAGAGGTGATGGATACCCAAGAACATTACTCTCACCCAATGGGTCCATCGGTTTGTTCATACTATGGATATGGCTCCTAGTAGTTGGTATATTAAGGAGGAGATTAGAAGGAAAATGATTCACCAAGTTCAACTAAACACTCAGTTTTTCTCAAAATTCTGATTTACTATAGAGGATCTCACCTAAAGAGAGGAACCCTTTTGGATTAAAAACTTTGTATTTCATTATCAGCTAAAGGATTCCATTCCAAAGGTACTCTGGTTGTATCATCAGAAAGTGGAAATAATTCAAGAGGTTGTCCATTGTTGGAAGGTCAACATTGATAATGCTGTTGATGATGACCCAAGAGGAATATAGATGAAAGAATCTGAAGGTGAATAAGAAGTTGAGGGAAAAGTGTCAGATATGGTTGTTTCATACTATTGGGGCATAATTAAAACACAAGAGCATAATATTGGAACTAAGGAAGCACCCAAAATGGATATTATTGAACACTCTTGGGACAAACAAACTTCCACCTAGGTTGTTGATATACTCAAGGAATATGAGGACTTATTTCCCCATAGATTCTCAGAAATGAAGGGGATCCCAGGATCTCTGGGCGCAAATAAAACATGGGATATCTAAATCATTGTATATTTTAGAATTATTAATGCATCATGTTATCACACATACTTTAGGTTGGGAAAATCCTGACCCAATCCATGAGATGACAATAATTTTGGGAGAGTCTACCCACTGTCACCTTTGATAAACCCTCCCCTCGCTTTAGTGAAGGATCAATCCAACACAAGGGGGGAATATTGGGTGACCCTGGGGAGAAATGACATGGAAAGTGAGGTTATCGATGTGAATCCCCTATATTTCAAGATACTAAGTGAAGTATGGATTGAGAACGAGTATCGGAGATGGTCAATGCTTTCCAAATGCTTGAGTACTTGTGGAGGAATGTTGTACCTATGTGAGACACAAGAAAACACAAGATACGAGCCCAATAATCTAATGGACAAGAAAGTGGATCTTGTTTTCCCAATTATCAATAATATATAGTGATATATATCAACAATGAAATTAATAAAAGATCTACTAAACAAGCCACTAAAATACAAGAATATATGCAAGAGATTAGCTAGCAATTACTAGTGTAACTCAAGTATGATAGCACAAGAATTTAGAATCAATTAAAAGATGTTAGGTACAAGTATTGAAGATATTATTGCATCCTTATGGATGTAGCAGACAAATTATACAATAGAAAATTCCAACCACCGAAACTTTCAAGTAAACCAACCAAAAGAAGCACGAGAACTAGTAGATTAATTTGGTATCTTTCTAGCAAATTCTGATGGTTAGAAAATGAGTAAATTTGAAAGTTGTAAAGTGTTTTTTTGCAACCCTAATGGATGTAGCATAAAATTATTACAGAATAAATAAATCCTTAGAGAAACAAGATTCCCTAGTGGCCTTGGCTAGCTTTAAGCATATAGAAAAGATTCCAATTTAAACAATTTCAATATCTCATGATTCCACGTATCCCAATGCAATCATTTTATTTCTCCAATGCAAGAGACTAGTGCCTTTAAATATTCGGTGATGGAGTCTTTTAAATGAGAGATCTAGTTGTGTTATTTCCTTGGTGGTGTAACCCATTTTACTTCCCAAGGCAAGTGAAACTAGCTAGGAAAAACCAATGAGGATATAACCCTTTACTTCTCCTAGTATTCATCTATGCAACAAATTATTCCAAGACAAATTATGATGGGATTAGTGGGGTTGTATGCACTTATACTCCCCAAAGTATTAACAAAATAACCTTTCAACCAAGAAAATAAGAAATAACAAGATATATTCCTTACCTAGTCAAAGCATTAACAAGATAAACTCCTTTTAACCAAGAAATATCCACCATAAAATAAAGAAATAACCTCTAATAAAGATAGTGTCTTACTTCTTCATATAGAGAGATAGATAAAATTCCCCAAATAGGACAAAAATTTCATCCAAGGAGTCTTTCTCTAAGTGAGAAGGTTATGATCAAAATGAAATAAAATGATTCTTATTTATACAAATCCTCCTAAAATTGTTTGTGCACTTATATTTAGGGTAAACCAAAAATTAAGGGTTCAAAAACCCTTACTTTTTCCCTTTACAATTTTAAATTTGATTTTTCACATAAGAAACCCTAAAATAAAGATGATGTCACCCCTTTAGGGCAACGTTTTGGCACTTTTATCAAATCCTTGAGTTCAGATGAAACATTGGGCATCCAAAGGCCTCTCTCTCATGTGCTAGGGCCTCCTCCATCAATTAAATTCCTCTCCCCATATGTAAGGTGCCAAGTGTCAATTCAACCACACCACTACACCAAACACTAGCCTCATGGTGACGTCAAGCCCTCTCTAAGTGACATTTTGGCCTCCAAAGGTAAAACGTTGGGATAATAGGGGCTAGGTGAGGTCCTCCAGGGTGCCTCTTAATTCTCCAAAGGATATCATCATCATTAGGTGTGCGGACCATGGTATCCAACCTACAAATTCATGCCCCAAGGAATCCTAAGATAGGCTTGTTCCTCCAAAACTATCCACCAAGAAAGGTCGTGAAAATTCAATGAATACACCCTCCAAGGATATCAATTCAAATGCATCATGATAAATAAATTAAATAAATAAAATATCCACCTTATTATGTGCATAAAAAAACCACCTCTTCAAACTAAACAAATTCTCAAATACCCTATGCAATTTTCCAAGTTTAGGTATGGAGGGTTGAAAAATGACCTATTAGGTGAATCATGACTCAAGTCAAGGAGTGTTTCCCAAGTGGAAACCCTCTCTAATTCATGAGAAAAAGGTCACATGCATGGGGGAAAGACTTTTTGGCATGGGGTTCATGACATACAAGGGATCGTAGTGTCTCATTTATGGGTTCCTTTGTAGAAGGTGTGTTGCACCTTCATTTTCAATGAATCCTTTTTCCAAGACCATTTATTTTCTTCTGTTCTTATTATATGTTTCCAGGTTGAAGCCAAGGTGGCTATTCTACCTAAGAATAGAAACAAATTCCCACCTCGACTCTACTCTGGTCACATTATGCTTCCCCAAGTTGAAGACAATGTGTGGGTGATCCAGAATACATTTACAGAAAGAAATAAATAAAGATTATTATCAAAATATCATTAACACAGAATAACATATATACAGTAATACTGGTTTCTATTCAATAAGGAAATAAGTTGAAACTGTAAAATGCAGTGGAAACAAGATTTCTAGAATGGTGGTGGCTTATCTCTGAGAAGATATTTGATGACTATTCTCATTCGAAAGAAGATCATTACAATGAGGATCTAAAGTCCTTTTTACAATAAATATGAATTTCAAAAACCCTAGACATCCAAAAAACCTAACCCTAGGAGATGAAGCACCAAAAGTCATGTGGGCCCCGTTTGGGTAAGTTAGTACATCAACTTCTGGGGGTCGTAACGTTTGCACATGATCTTGATTTTAGGCACACGATAGACTGTTGGAAAGGAATATCCGAGGAATACACATTTTGACTATGGAGAGCCCTAAAAAATGTTGTTTATGGCCTCAAAATGGCCCCACAAGTCAGGGACCCGAAAATTAGGGAAAAAACTGCCAAAATAGAAAAATTTCCAAATGAGCTAGTTGGAATAGGTGGGAGGCCAAAAAATCCATATGGATCAATCCTCCCCCCTTAGGAAGAAATGGTATCCATTTCATTGAGCTCCCCCATAATATGAGGATACTTATGTTGAATTTGTCCTCGGGTGAGCCACTTGCCTTGGTGCAGGAGTTGCCCTGCTTTGACAAATCGATAAAGATGGATCCTTTGTTGGCGATTGCCCTTGATCTATTTGTCCAAAATATGATCAATGGATTCCAGTTATATGAATTCGGGGTTGAACTCTATTGGTGTTAGTTGTTCGGTTATCTCTGAGCTATTCAATAATGGTGGGAAATACAGTCAAAGGATATCCACATTGAACACTGGGTGCAAGCCAAGGAAAGGAGGAATGTTGAGGTCAAAAACATTATCACCCACAGACTTGGTGATGGTGTATGACCCATAACGGATTAGGCGAAGCTTCTGATGGGGTCCTATAAGGCACTCTTTCTATAATTGCAACCAAACATTTTCTCCCACATGAAACTTATGTGGCACCCAATGTTGATCATGGTGCTTCTTGTACTTATAATTGGACTTATGTAGGATATCTTGAACCTGATGGTGGATGTGATGGATCCTCTCAATGAATTGGGTTTCTTTTTCAACTTCAATTGGATGGGGAGATGATTCAACCAAGGTGACTGCAAGGGGTAGTGCAACATCTATGGGACCCAATGGTTGGAATCCCAACCCCACCTGAAAGGGGTTGTGACCTGTTGAGCTATGTAGGGCTCAATTATAGCTATGATGAACATAGGGGAGACTCTCATCCCATGTGTGAGGGTTCCTGGAATTATACATGTGCAAGATATGCATGATCCTTCGATTTACAACCTCGGTTTGGCCATCTGTTTGGGGGTGGAAGTCCGTGGATTTGGGGAGATTGGTGTCTAGTAGTGACCAAAGGCTTGACCAGAATGTGCTGAGAAATCAATTATCCTAATATGAAACAATGGTTTGTGGGATTCCAAAATGTACCCAGACTTGTTCAAATAAGATCTTTGTAGTGGCCTCTACTATGATGCTCTTCTTCCAGGCAGCCATAAGCACCATCTCAGAAAAGTGATCCACATCCACAAAAACAAAGTCATTTCCCCGCTTGGTGGATGGGAGGCCTGACATGTATTCCATTGACATGGATTCCCATGGCATGTAAGGAGTAGCAAGAAGGGTGTACAGGTCCTATTTCTTAGTGGTTGTTTTGGCAATCGCACAGGTAGTGCAACACTTGATATACTTTCTGACCTTCTGTCGAAGTTTCATCTAGTAGAAATGTTTCTACAACATTGCCACTGTCTTTTCCACACCAAAGTGTCCTACCACCTGACTGTAGTGGGATTCCCAGATAATCTTCGCTCGCTGTCTTGATGGAATGAATATATGGCCCGTATGGAACAACAACCCATCCTGAAGATGAAAATTAGTGAAAATTGCATTTGCGCCCAAAATTTGGTAGGTGGTGGAGAAATCGAGGTCTGTCTCATAGAGTTGGGGCCATCCAGAGGTCTCATAGATACAAGAGTATAGAATGGTTGTGAGTTCTGGGACTGACAGTCTGTTGAGGCAATCAACGACGCAGTTGGTTCTTCCCATTTTATACTTGATGTTGAGGTGGAATTGGTTCAAGTATGTGGAACACTTCTGATGTCGGTCATTCTACATTTTTTCTTGTGTCTACATGAATTTCAATGTCTTATGATCAGTGTGGATCACTGTATCCTTCCCAAGAGTGTAATTTCTCCACTAGTGGAAAGATTGCACAATGGAGTACATTTCTTTGTCGTAAGTAGGGTACTTACGAATAGCATATGATAGTGTCTAACTATGATAAGCCATGGGGTATTTTTGTTGAGTGAGAACAATGCCGACAACATAATCTAAATCATTTGTCTCGATCTCAAAGGGTTTTTGTAGGTCTGGTAGTGAAAGTATCGGGTCTGAGCACAAGTGCTACTTCAAATCATCAAACTCTTGTTGTTGGGACCGATCCCACACAAATTTTTCCTTACCACCACCCTGGTTACTTTGCTGAGGGCCCATGCAATATGGGAGAATCCCAACATGAAAGTGTGGTAGCAATTGGAAAGGACCATGAAGCTCTGAAGCTCAATGAGTGTGGCTGGGGATGGCTAGTCACGGATGATTTGGATTTTTGCTAGATCCACATGTACGCCATGATGATCAATGATTTATCCTAGATAATCAACCATGTCCATGTCGAAGGATCATTTTCCCAAGTTTTCATAGAGATGGTGCTACCATAGGGTGTGCAGAACCTGTTGAATATGATGCAAGTGTTCTGCCCAAGACTTGTTGTAAATGAGGATGTCATCCAGATACACCACTACAAAATTATTGTTGAATGTTCATAGGATATTGTCCATCATCCTCATAAAAGTGGCTGGATAATTTTTCAAACCAAAGGGCATGACCAACCATTCAAAAATACCTTCCTTTGACTTGAAGGGGATCTTCCATACAATTGTCTATTATGTTGGGACCTGGTGGTATCCAGACTTCAAATCAATATTACTGAAGTATTTGGGCCCCGTGAGATGATCAAAGAGGTATTCAATTCGGGGAGTCAGGTATCGGTTTCTGATTATGATTTTATTCAGGGCCCGGTAATCAATGCAGAGTTGCCAGGTTCCATATTTCTTCTATACCAGCATGATTGGTCTCCCGCAAGGTGATGAGCTGGGATGGATGTTCCCCTTGTGGATAAGTTCTTGGATATGATGCTTGATCTCATCATTCTATAACAAAGAGAAACGGTAGACTGACCCATTAGGAAGCAGTGCATCAGGGATCAGATCGATGGAGTTCTTGACTTGACAGTGTAGAGGTACCCCGATAGGTGAGGAGAAGATATCTTATTATTATTCCATGACCTTATCCAATTGATTCTGTTGTGTGGAGAGGTATGTCATGGAGACCTTGGATGTGGCTATGATCTTTTGCTCATTCTGAGAGAGAATCAAGAAGAAGACAAACTTCTCTATCTAAGAGATGACCTTTCTACATTGCTTGGCAGAGATAAAGGAAATAACATTGGGTGGGACTACCTCGGGTATCATGTACACTACATTGTTCAAACTAGTAATAATATATTTTGAGAACGAAATGAATACAAATTATTATCAAAATATGCATAATATAGAATAACAGATATGTTGACCACCTATTAAACTATGGGGTCAAATCCATGTGCCATGAAGAGGTGCATCATCAGATGCTCATTTGTCAAAGATTATTTGGTTATACGGGGAATTTTTGGCCCCAACACTTCTTTCTGTAAATGGAATTTCTACACCCCTGCATGGGTTAATAATGTAATAGGTCTGCATTGGTCATAGTTAGGTCAGTTACCTTGGGATGGGTTCATTGGGAGAGTTCCTTTCACTGCTGGTTTTTTATCCTCAGGTTATCAATTGGTCTTTTCAGCCTTATTGATTTGGCTTGAGTGTTTCCCTCATACTTGCAATAATTCCTCCAAAGTGGTGAAGTGCGTTCTAATGGGATTATCCTCTGGTAACTATTGTTTAGGGATGATGTAAATGACCATGTATCACATCTTAGAAAGTTTCTCAGAATTCCAACGATTCTAGATCAGTCTTTTTTATTAATTAATTTTTAATTAAATTTCCCTAAGTTTGGAGGTTTAATTATTTAATTAATTAATTATTTTTGAGCAAAAATTGTAAAAACTAGGTCCTTGGA
>ML778846.1:337410-354501 GCA_009831015.1 Picea engelmannii
CACACACCCTCACCCCCTTACTCACTCAAACCCTTACGCCCCCTAGGGGATTTACGCCCCCCTTGTTGATGAGATGTTGTAACTTAAGTCTACAAGGGGTGTTGGACCCCTATATCATGTGGAAATCCTTCCCTTACCCTCCACTTCACCTTCTATCCTATCCCCACTCCCCTCCTTTCATATATTCCCTTCCACTCCTTGCTAAAACCCTAAGTGGTGCGCCCTCCTAGGGAAGTTACGTCCCCCCTCATGGAAAAAATCTAGAAAATTATTTTTAAATGAGTTGGGTCCCCTTATCTCATGTGGAAATCCTTTCCTAGCCTCCCACATCCCTCTTTACCACATCTCAATGCCTCACAACCCTAGATGGTGCGCCCCCCCTCCTTGGAATCTCATCTTGTGCTTGGTGGTGGACACTTGGCATTGATCTAAGAGAGGTAGGTTTTCCTCTCCAAGTATAAATAGATCCCTTTTCTCACTCCCTCTTCACCATATCTTGACCTATTTTTATTCTACTTGATTTTCACCACTCTCTCGCTCTCTCGTCTCCATCTTTCATCCATTCTTTGGCTCTTAGGGTTTGGAGCAAGTATTTCTCCAAGATACATTTTTGAGTAATAAAAGAGAAACTTTGGAGGATATTGGAAGAGCAACAAGTATTCTTTTTCTTGCTTACACATGAGGTAATATTGTGAATTTAGAACTATGGTTGCATAGACTAGATTCTTGGGTAAATTTTTTTACTTGGGTAGATCTAACAACGAGTATTCTTGTTAATCTATATATGTGGGTTTGCTAATAGGGTGCAATTAATTCACTTTGTTAGCATATTCAGCCATATTATCTTCTTGTATGTATATTATCTTGTCAAGTTTTGCAGGTTTGTCTTCAAGGGTTCTATTGGGATTGCCTCAAGGAAGAGTCCTCCCTTAAAGCTCACTCAAAGTCCTTCTTTCTCACTCTTTACTCATTCTTTTATTTTTGTTCACTCCATATAATATTTCAGCTATCCTAACATCCTAGATTGGTCATTTTAATCCACTTTTATCATAAGTTTTTTATGAGAAAAAATTATTCCCTAAAAACATAAATTTCTCTTCATATTGTTGGTTGTGTGTAGCTTTTACAACAAACATAGCTTGATGGTTTTTGTAGGTTCTTAATAGGTTGAGCTGGTTATGATACCCAAAATCATCCACACAATAGTCCAAGACCCTTATTTTCAAGTGGGTAACAAATCTCAACCTTCCTCTTTCATTTTCTATCTCTTTGTGCATAATTTCTTCACTTTTTAGTTGGTTTTACTAGCTCATAGCTTGGGAAGAGAATTGATATGACCTACCTCCCACGTGTGAGCCTAGGGCTAGTTTGTTTCAACTGTTTTCTCATTTATAAATCATCTTCTAAGCCTAGGATGTGGGGTTAGAGAGCATCTTGTCGATATTTGTTGTTGCTTACTCTCCTCCCAACCCCTTTGGCACAATAAATTTTGGCTTGCCTCCATCTTGTGCCATTGAGTGGTTTGTTTGTTGTCTTTCTCTCTCTTTCCAAGTTATTTCTAAGTTTAATAATTGCCTACACCTTGGGAGAGAAACCCCCCAAAATCGTAAGGCTAGGATAAGTAATGTGTTGATGATATCTTAATTCTTTGATGGTTAAAATATTCTAGATCTATATCTCTTGACACATTAGTCCTCAGCTTAAGCCCTTTGGGTATAATCAACTTGCTTAATCTATTTGCATGTTTTAAGTCGTCTTAAGATCTCTTTTGTTTTACATGCTATAATCCAACACACTAACGGGTTAATTATTTAATGGTATTGTAAATGGTTCTCTCTTTAATGTTGTTTCATATTTAAGGAAACTTTCCATCACTTAAGTTAATGTGTTGTTGGATATCTTGATAGTGTAGGAACACATCTAAGTTTTCAAGATTTCTCTCTCACAATTAATGCTTTCTCTCTTAATGCTTTAAATCATAAGATAAGTGGTAATAAGCGTGAATTTCATTATTTCTTTGGCAAGTTGTTCTTGCCCTTGTTCATTAGCATTTTTTCATAACAAGATTTGCATGTTAATGGTTTAATAAATGGTGATGAACTAAATCATTATTTAGCTTGCTTTTACATGCTTTAAATGTGTTAAGGTGCTTTATTTTCATACTCAATAACACACTTTTTAAGCTCATAAAAGTTTCGGTTTTGACATAAAATCACCATTTTAAGTCAACTAAAACTCATTAAAACACTATCTAATACACCTAAAAGTCTAATCAATTGATACATATATTTAATAGACTTAATAGGGTACCTTAAACCACCATCTTCACCATTTAAAATAGGGATTGAGGAGGGCAACGTAAGGTGCTAGGCCGGGGATAGTCTCATGGCACACAACATCCTTTCCGTAAAACTTCATTTCTTAGGGTTGACCTATGAAGCTATGGAAGGCCTCGTTGCCTCACATCTTGAGCATCCAACAACCATTTGGCAATTGAGGGAGGAGGTTTTTGGGAAGACACTTAGCTAGGGTAATAAAAATCTTTCCAATCTTTAAAAACCTTAACTCGCTAAGTAATTTAACAACCTTGGTTTAAATTGATACATCTTAAGGTTTCATACTTATAAGCGTAATCTTCCAATCTCATCTATAAGTAATATTTTGTGGGTAATTAACTAAGTTACTTAACTATTCCTGAACACTTGTGTTTCAAAGATTAATAATCTCTTTAAGTGTCTTTGTGGATTATAAGAGTTGATGTTTCCATTGAGGGGCAGCCCAATAGAGTAAGTGCTATTGGGGCATGCTTGGCTTTGTTATGATGATTCCTTGAATGCTTTGAACTCCTACACATAAAACACACATGGTTAGTTTGCTTCTTGTATAATTTTGTAAGTTTAGCATTCTTTGTTGATTGTGAATATCTAACACTCTTGTGTATGTAAATATTCTTTTGTAATCTTTGTAAGTAACTTATAGTTATTTTGTAAATCTTTGTAAACTTATTGCAACGAAACACCCTTTAAATTTAGTTGATCCCTTGCCCAACCTTAGGCACTAGTCTTAGTTGACTTAGGGAAAGGGCTTGCTTGACATACTAAACCTTTCATATTTCATTTCTTCCTTATCATCATAGGTTAGACTCCCCCTAAACCTTAACTAATTAAAATCAACTCCTATAAATTAAACTCTAAATCTCATCTAGAAACTAGGGTCTACCCCCTTTGGCTTCCCTAGGAGTAAGCCTAGACAGAAGAGGTTCAAGTCAAAGTGACAACATGGGCTTTGAACCTAGACATTGTGCCTCCAAGGACACACTAAGTGAGCCAAACTTAGCTCATGTTTGCATGTGTGTATAAGTATGACAACATCTTTGGTGCCATTGTCGGGGAAAAGTCATTTATCCTTGGTCAAAACGAATTTAACTTGATTTTTTAAGAACTAAACAATAAAATTTTTAGTCCCTAAAATTATTTGATCTTGCATTGGTTAGCTTTGTGTGATTCCTTTCCAAGTGGCAACTCCATTGAGAAAATCTAGCAAGTATACTACTAGGAGCACCTCACAAGGAGTGATCTATTCTTTTAGCAAACCCGAAAAGGTTTATAGGAGGAGACTAAATATCTTCTCTCCTACAAGGCTACTTGAAAGTCTTAGGGAAGAAGCATTCACTGATATACAATTCTTGTTCCAAACTAATAATCAACCAACTATTAATAATCCCACTAATACTCCTAACGTAATAATGAGTATCTTTTTGAGATCTTTGAACTTTGCAGCAATCCAAGGTGCCCCTCACGTGGTTTCGAAAAAATCCATTGACAAGTTGCCTATCTTTCAGGGGAATAATGCTATAAGTGCCAAATCTCATATCCTAAATTTTTGGATGGGTGTGCAAAGATATTGTGGCGATCATGGTGAAGAAGATGTTAAGATGACCTTGTTTGTGTACTCTTTGGAAAGAGATGTTGTCGAATGGTTTACGTATTTTGATCCACAAAAAATTAGCACCCTTGATGAAATATTGAATGAATTTAGAATGAGATGGGGTGATAAAAAAGAACATAGATTTCAGCTTGTTGCTCTTACAACTAGCCATAAGAAAGAAAATGAAACAATGGTAGAATTTAACACTAAGTTTAATAGTGTAATAAACATCAAATCTACCAAATAAAATATTTATATATTATTCCCTTTTACTTATACATTCATCTTTGAATAGCTTTGATGTTCAAGAGTAGTAGGCTCTTTATTATATTGCTTGATTTTGAAGAGGCTCTAGAGTCCTGACTATCGTTGACTTTCATTAACACCCAACTTTAAAGTTTCAAAAATGACGACATAAGAAAATGCCTACTCCATTTTTTAAATTTTACTTAAAGTCTCGTGATTATAATAAATTTACTATCTATGTACTCTATAACCATTACCACAGGTTTAACCTACAACGATTTTGGGGCTTCTAGTCTAAGCCTCCTACTTTAGACTATACACATATCCATGCTAAGCACGATCCAAAATGACTTAGGTAAGAGTGGGGTTAGATTATATTCCTCCTTGTAATGTTTTAATACAATGTAAACAGACCACTTTAATGAAATAAGCATCAAGATATGGTTAGTGGTTAGTTAAGTCCTCCTGGGTAACTCAGAGTATGAATCTATGATCACCCTCTGCCCGTTTAGCCATCCCACTCAGCACCACCTATCTAACTGTAATGTCAACTGATCACTGTGTTAACTATGCTCATGGTAATTTAGGGTTAGATGTTCCTATGAGTCGCAAAGGCACTCCCTTAATCCATAGCCCATTGAATGTCAAGGGAGAGGTAGGTCGAACGAGCATTTAATCCTGGAGAGGGCATTAAACTGGGGTAAGGCGTATGACAATGTCAAGGCCATTACCTGATAGGTTAACCATTAAGGGCGCACCAAGTATATCACATCACATGGCCTTTTGTACCCGTAGCCTTTAATCTTCAAGGTAAGGGTTTTCTAGTTCGTCGAACTTTTCTTTTTCCATAAGACATTCTCTGAAACTTAGCTCTGCGATATTGACTCCTTGGTGAAGGGACACCACTGCAAGGATTTTATCTAATGGAGGCGGCACCTCCCTCTCACCAACTGGTAAGTTTTCACTTTATTCCTACATCTCTAGTTGTGGATTTCAAGGCGAGTTCTCCTTCCTTTGGAATCGCCATGGATTGATCTGCATGCCTTAGTGATAGTTTCTAACTATGGTTAAATACTCCCTTATTGTTAAATCTCAGGGGAAAAGGGTTCTAGAATTTTCCTCCCTTCTGGATAGTTAGTTTCTATTATCAACCCGTCCTCTATTCGGGGTGGTTTGAAGGGTTTGGTGTCTCATTTTGATGCTTTCCCGGTACTTCGTGAGCATTTCCTTTAGGGCTCACTCGTACCGCTCTCTTTTACTCTTTCTGTAAAAACATTTTCGTATTACATTTTCGTGACACCTTTCCCAAATTCTAGAGGTTAAAAGTATGTGGAAGGAAGTTTCTATTATTGCAGTGTAGCTCTGTCCTTACTGAATCAAATTTTGTTCACAGACTCTATAAACCCATCTTGGTGGACTTTCTGCGAATGGTATTGAGTAAAGACCTTATACCCATCACCCGTAATCCCCAACAAAAGTTAGATAGTCCCTTCGTAGATTCCTTATCTAGGACTGGGGTTGTATTGACAGTTCCTTGCAGATCCTGCACTATCTTACCATATTCTGTTATCCAAACATTTCTTTTGTTAATATTATGATCCGTCCGCGTATTAAAAATTTGGTAATTTTTGAATCAACTGTTTTTTAATTTTATTAACTTATGAGGGTCTAGTATAGTAAAATATCTGACTTCATTTGCACCTCAATAACTAGAGCATATTCATCCACTGTATAGTGTTTTCGAGGTTTGGTATTGAAAAGATTATTTTAATTATGAGAATCATATTTTCTTGCATAATATTTTCTGGAACTAGATATTGATCTAAAGATGGGACCCTATTTGATGTGAGGTTACCCATCAGTATTACTCAAGATCACTCCTCCCCGTTCGGTTTTGGGAATGACCACTACTGGTAAGGAGCACACTCTCGGCAATTCATAGATAAGTACAGGATCTGTTTAAGTGATATTTTGTAGTTATTTTTATTCATCTTTTTGTTGTAATGTCCTAATGTTTCGATGGTATTATTTTGCATAGTTTTCACCGGAGTATGGTACCAGATCTCCACACCCGCCCATGGCAACCAAGGTATTTGGGTTCCGTGATCGTAACCTTCTCCATCTCATCCTTTTGGTTCTAGAGGCAGGCATAGTCCTTTCCAGTCTTTCTATTATCAATATAGTTTATGTTCCGGTTTCAAAATCGTAAGAGTAACCCATTTTTGGGGAGTATTTCCTTTCATTGGATACTACACAGTAAGGGGTATTTAATTGTCTCAAACTGAATGAGTTATGTAATGTATTTTTGCAAAAGGATTTCAGGAGTTCCCTCTTGTTTAACTATATAACTTACTATTTATTTCATCGTTTTAGATCTATTTAACGCCATGATGGATTCTTTAAAAAAAAATAGGATCTTGAATTGAATAAAGGAACTTGACTATTGTTTATTGTGTTTGTATCTCATATGTGATGGATTCCAGAAAGCATGATAATAAATAATTTGATTTGCGTCTATTCTGTGACCGTGTCAATGTTTTATTTTTGATTTCTAATTGATTATGCTATTGTGTACATAGTTATCAACTTATTCAGGGGTATGTGTAATCCTGTGAAGTTTTAGGATGTCCTTTTATCTCCTTGGGCCTTCGCGCCTCTCATGATTAGTCCTGTTAATTTTATCAATATTAGTGGATTTAATCCAAAATTCAATTCTCACAGTTCAAACTGTAGTTCCAGAGACCAAATCGTCTTGTAATTCTGTGTTAAACATTATTACAGTTATCTCCTAAGATCGCAACTGTTCAGTTTGTACATGGAAGACTCTTAGCCAAAATTCATACTTGCTCTCATATTTTTGTGTACCATATAGTAAGTATTCGACCATACCTATATATATATATATATATATATATATATATATACATTATTGAATTCCTACTTGTATTGCAAAACACAGACAACTACAACCTACAATACGATTTACTCGTGGGTTTATCCTATTCAAAGCAGTAATCCAATTTACATAATTTATTCTTCCTGGTGTTTGACCAGGCTTATTCTTTCAGCTAAGAAAAAACCTATGTAATGTTCATAACATAATTATGGTGCAACAAATATAATCCATTCCAAACTAGTATATGATAGTAATAAGATGCAACAAAGGGTAATCCATTCAGAACTATTATATAACAGCAATAAGATGTAACAAAGGTAATCCATTCAGAACTAGTATATATCATTCTATCAAGTATTTAACCCTATAACACTTAGCTAGAGAAGGGGGCATAGTAAAATATCTTAAATGATGTGCGAAAGAAAAAAATAAACAACCACATTCCTCCCAACCTTAGAACTAGGAAGCCAATTCACTTGCCCGGTTCACCCCCTAGCCTGACCATGAATCCATGAGGGCAAACTTGGAAAATCCTCCTCAACAATGTCCTTCAACTCCCGCGGATTCCTCTTTCCTCACACTCAATTAGTAGTGTTGATAACAACAAGGAAAAAATTCAATAGTCTCTTTTCCCCAACATACTCGACAACGTCCTGCCTCCTCACATATGTTATATACAGAACAATCCTTTTTTTCCTAGGTATTTCTCCCCCCTTGGGAATTTTCGCAACTATCTAAATCCCTAATTTTCAAGGGCTGCCAATGGCCAAATCTATGATTTTCCACTTGTAACAATCATCCCAAAGGTAGTTCCAACATGTTCCCCACTCATGGAGTCATGGTCAACTGAATTTCTAACATGGTTGTTCCATTTGTCTCATGTAATTAATATAAAATATTTTGTTTTCATATAAGTGTCACAATTAAATAGTTAGTTGGGTCAAATCAAATCTCTGCCCAAAAGTCATAATAATTTATTACAATTATCAAATTTGAAATTCGAAATTGCCATAAATGGAAAAATTATTTCAAATTCAAATTTACTAAAAATGGAAAATTTTCCAATCAATTTTAAATTTCAAAAATACTTTATTTTTGGGGAATGTCACATCCTTTCCCACTTCAATAAAAAACTGTCCTCAGTGTTCATTCCTTTCTTGGAACAGGGTTGGATGAGATTTCCACAAATCTCCCTCCAACTCCCAAGTGGCCTCCTCAGGACTAAAGTGCTTCCATTGCACCTTTCCCTAAGCGACGACTCTGTTCCGAAGTGCTATTTCGCTCTGGTCCAGAATACGCAGGGGTTCCGCCTGGAACTCACCTTCTGGTTCCACCTTCACCAAGTCCCAATCAATCATATGAGTAGGGTCATGAACATACTTTTTCAACAAAGAAACATGAAATACATTGTGAATTCTTAGATTAGCTGGAAGTGCAAGTTGGTATGCTACGGGCCCAATTCGAGCGAGTATCTCAAAGGGCCCATAAAACCTGGGTGCCATCTTGGCACAATTCCCTAACTTCAATGAAATTTTTCGGGCTTTGACCTTCAAGTACACATGGTCTCCCACTTGAAATTCCAAGTGTCTTCTTTTCTGATCTGCATAGCTCTTCTATCTGTCATGTGCTTCTTTTAAGTTATGTTGTACCTTTCTTACCATGTTCTCCATTTATCAGAGCATTTCTGGTCCAACCATGAGTCTATTAGCAGGGTTATCCCAGCTAATTGGATTCGTGCACTTCTATCATACAGTACCCTGAAAGGGATTAACTTAGCCGAATTTTGGTACCCATTGTTATATGCAAATTCTACCAAGTGTAGATAGTCCTCCCATTTGTTCGGTTTTGTTCTTACGTACATGCAAAGCATATCCTCTATGATTTGGTTTGTCCTCTTGGTCTATCCATCCATTTTTGGATGATAACTAGTGCTAAAATTCATATTAGTATTTAGCCCTGTAAACAATTCCTTCCAAAAAGTGGATGTGAACTTTACGTCTCTATCTAAAATCACCATTTTAGGAATACCATGCAGTCTACAAATTTATTTCATAAATATTTAAACAATGTTGATAGCTTTAAAAGTAGACTTTACAGGAATAAAGTGTGCAGAATTACTTAGTTTATCGATTACAACCATAATAGAGTCATTATGTTTCTGAGTTTTTGGCAAACCTGTTATAAAGTCCAGGGATATCGTCTCCCATTTCCATTATGGTACTGGTAATGGCTGTAATAGGCCGACTCAATGTTGGTATTCGGCCTTAACCTGTTGACAATCTTGGCACCTAGCCAAGTATTGTGTTGTTTCACCCTTCATATTAGGCCAGTAAAATAGTCTTATAAGTTTCGTTATCGTTTTCTGGTATCCTGGATGGCCAGAATACGGTTTCTTATGCACTTCTTCCAAGCCTATCAACTTTAATTCTGTTGAATATGGTATGTAAAGTTTGTTTTTAAATCATAGTAGCCCCTTCTTGTCGATACTTAGATCTGGTTTATCTGATTTTTTGGTACTGTTTTGTAATTCGACCATTACCTTAGTGTAATTTTCATCGTTAAAACCTATCGTCCTTATTCTTTGTTCTAGATCACTTTCTGCCCTGCTGATATTGATTTCAAATAACACATGGACTCTTCTACTTAGCGCGTCTGCTACCTTGTTTTCCTTACCCTTGATATGTCTGACTTCAAAGTCGAATTCTCTCAAGAATGCTAGACATCTTTCTTGCCTTGCGTTAAGATCTGGTTGGATAAACAGATATTTCACGCTGCTATTATCCGTCAATAGTAGAAATTTTCTTCCCATTATGTAGTGTCTCCACATTTTTAAGGCGTGTATTACCGCTGCCAATTCTAAGTCATTAGTGACATAGTTTTGTTCATGTTCTTTTAATTTTCGGGACTCATAACAGATAGCATGCCCTTCCTGAGTTGGAACACCACCTATTCCTTCTTTACTAGCATCAACACATACGGTGAAGTCTTTATCAGGGTCTTCTACCTTCAATATGGGTGTCGTTGTAAATAATTCCTTCAGCTTGTTAAAATTGTCTTGCCATTTCTGTGACCAGTTAAACTTGGTCCCTTTCTTTTGTAATGACGTGATAGGGTAAGCTATTTTGGAAAATCCTTTTATGAATCTGCGATAGTATCTGGTGATTCCCATGAATGACCAGATGTGTGCTACGTCATTTGGCACTGACCATTCTATAATGGATTTTATCTTCTCAGGGTCTACGGAAATGTCTTTTGCTGAAATTATGTGTCCTAAATATTGTATTTCCTTTTTATAAAAGTCACACTTATCAAACTTGGCGTATAGTTTGTGTTTTCTCAATGTTTGAAAAAATATTCTTAAGTGTTCATTATGTTCTTCCTCCGTTTTTGAATAAACCAGAATATCATCGACAAATACCACCACAAACTTGTCTATGTATTGACTGAAAATATTGTTCATCAGAGACATAAAGGTGGCTAGTGCATTAGTGAGTCTGAAAGGTATGACTACGAATTTGTAGTGTCCATATCTCGTTCAAAATTTTTTTTTGTTTATATCCTCATCTTTTATCCTCACTTGATGATAACCGGATCATAAATCCAACTTTGAAAAGATCTTGGCCCCACCTACTTGATCGAACATATCATTTATCGTAGGTAAGGGGTACTTATTCTTAATAGTCATTTTATTCAATTGTCTATAGTCGATACATAGTCTTAGAGTACCATCTTTCTTTTTCACAAAGAGGATTGGTGCTCCCCATGGTGAAACACTGGGCCTGATATACTTTTTGTCCAACAATTCTTGTAGTTGTATCTTTAGTTCTGTCAATTCAGGTAAACTCATTCGGTAAGGTGCTTTTGAGATAGGGGTTGACCCCAGTAGTAGGTCTATGGAGAAGTCTATTTCCCTTGTAGGAGGTAATTCCGGTATCTCATCAACAAACATGTCTCTAAACTCATGCAGGATAGTAAAATCTTCTAGCTTTGGCTTATCTTCTTTTTCTAACATATTCGTTTCTTGGACACCCCTTTCTCATACATTTCTTGAACTGCATTGTTGTAACTTGTTTAACAAATACTGGTTTTGGTATACCTTGGGTTTTTCTAGTAGTGTCACAATCATCTTTATAGTTAAGTGCATTTGTATAAAAATCTAGAACTACTTTGTGTCTTTCCAACCAATCCATCCCGATGATCATATCATAGGATCCTAGTGGTAGAATATTCAGATTTGTTTTTATGTTTTGACCATCTAAGTTAAATTCAAAATCAGAAATAAAGTCAACCACTTTCCTTTTTGTTCCTGTTTCTAACTGTACCAACCATGATTTTGCGTGTTTTGTCCTCTTAAGTTTATTTGACTCTACTACTCCCAGAGTGATATAACTTAACGTAGCTCCAGGATCAATTAAAACTGAAATTCAGGTGTTATTGATTTTACCTTCGATTTCTACCACGGAGGATTGGTGGTCGTATTGTCGACCGTCTATGGATGCATTAATCCGATGCAAGATTTTGCCCATGTATCCCACCGTCGAGGCTTCTTGTAAATTATGAACAACAATTATGTTTGTTGTAATTAAATGAGGACAGTTCCTCCTTAGATGAGGTTCTCCACATTCCCAGCACTTTAGTGGTTCGCGAGGGATGTCCCCAGACTTCTTCATTCCTAGGTTTACTGATTTAAAATTGCCTTGCATATTCGGATGGTTGTAGTGAAAATCCTTTCTTGGAAAGCTTTTTGCTACATTTCGATATGGAGGTGGATGGTATCCCTTCTTCCGCTGGTTTCTACGATCTTGCTTCTTATCCTTCCAGGCTTTGGGAAAATCTGCTCGTTGTTTATATTGATCGTAGCACATTTGTGCTTTCCTGAATAATTCACTCAAGGATGTGGGGTTGTCAAACTCAATTCTGTCCTTGTAGGTCTGCAGTAAATAGCTTAAGAATCACTATATTTTTACCTTATCCTCCTGGATGTATGGTACGAACCTTAGTAATTACATAAATTTATTTATAAGGTCTTCCATCGTCATCTGTCCAAGTTGTAACTCATAAAATTATTTCGTTTTCCTTTCGTAATAGCTTTAAGAAAGGTATTGTTTTTTGAAATACTTCTTAAAGTCAGACCATTCCAACAGTTTCTCCTTTAGGCCTTTGGCCAATTTTAGATCTTGCCACCAAATGTTGCCCTTCCCTTTCAAATTGTAGATGGCCATTCTGACCTTCATATTGCTGGAGTAGTTGTAGATCTGGAAGTATTTTTTGATGTCCAACAACCACGCTTCAACTTCCTCTCTTGTTCTGGATTCTTCATCAAAGGTAGCTGGTTTAATCTTTTTAAATTCTCCTTCAAGGTGGTCTACTTGTTTTATTTTCCTGTCTTTTTTAAATTTGTCTTCAGCTGAAGGTATTCCTTCAGATGAACTATCTCCCTTCTCTATTTCTAGGCCAGAGTTATTGGAGGCTCTCTTCCTAACTTCCTCATCATGGTTATCGTCCCTTGGGATTTTCTTGGTCACTATACTACGTAGCAGCACTTCATTTATCTCTTGCTATTCCTGTTGTTCTTTCTTCAATTTATCGTTGTTGTCTTTGAAAACCTACAGTTAAACGATAATGTTCGTCATTGTTTCCAACACTTCCGTGGGTGAGATTTCTTCACTTTTCTGTCTTGGATCTCCCGGAGGTCTCTGCTCTGGATTTCCTTGCATCCTAATTTCTGCATCATCCTGAGATGCCATAACTCACACAAACAGAAAGGTTTTCTGTCTGTAACAAAAAGGTTTATTAGGTTTGTATAGATCGTAATATATGTTAAACAACTAATGTGGCCCTGTTTGGGTCCAGCGTTGTAACCTTTGCTCTGATACCATATGTAATAAACCTCAAAATAAAAAAAAATTGAATATTCCCTTTTACTTATACATTCATCTTTGAATAGCTTTGATGTTCAAGAGTAGTAGTCTATTTATTATATTGCTTGATTCTGAAGAGGTTCTAGAGTCCTCACTATCATTGAGTTTCATTAACACCCAACTTTAAAGTTTCAAAAATGACGATATAAGAAAACGCCTACTCCATTTTTTAAAGTTTACTTAAAGTCCCGTGATTATAATAAATTTACTATCTATGTACTCTATAATCATTACCACAGGTTTAACCTACAACGATTTTGGGGCTTCTGGTCTAAGCCTCCTATGTTAGAATATACACATATCCAAGATAAGCACGATCCAAAATGACTTAGGTAAGAGTGGGGTTAGATTATATTCCTCCTCGTAATGTTTTAATACAATGTAAACAGACCACTTTAATGAAAGAAGCATCAGGATATGGTTAGTGGTTAGTTAAGGCCTCCCGGGTAACTTAGAGTATGAATCTACGATCATCCTCTACCCATTTAGCCACTCACTCAGCACCACCTGTCCAACTATAACGTCAACTGATCACTGTGTTAACTACACTGATGGTACTTTAGGGTTAGAGGTTCCTATGAGTCGCAAAGGTGCTCCCTTAATCCGTATCCCATTGAATGTCAAGGGAGAGGTAGGTATGACAAGCATTTAATCCTGGCGAGAGAATTAAACAGGGGTAAAGCATATGAAAATGTTGAGGCCATTACCTAACATGTTAACCATTAAGGGAACACCAAGTCTATCACATCACCTGGCCTTTTGTACCCGTAGCCTTTAATCTTCGAGGTAAGGGTTTTCTAGTTCGCCAAAATTTTCTTTTGCCATGAGAGGTCCTCCGAAACTTATCTCTTCAATATCGAATCCTTGGTGAAGGGAACACTGCTATGAGGATTTTCTTTGATGGAGGCGGCACCTCTATCTCACCAACTAGTAAGTTTTCACTTTATTCGTGCATCTCTAGTTGTGGATTTCAAAGCGATTTATCGTTCCTTTAGAATCACCATGGATTGATCCGCGTGCCTTAGTGATTATTTTTTACTGTGGTTAACTACTCCCTTACTGTTAAATCTTAGGGGAAAAGGGTTCTATAATTTTCCTCCCTTCCAGATAGTTAGTTTCTATTATCGACCCATCCTCTATTCTAGGTGGTTTGAAGGGTTTGGTGTCTCATTTTGATGCTTTCCCAGTACTTCGTGAGAATTTCCTTTAGGGAACACTCGTACTACTCTCTTTTACTATTTATGTAACAACGTTTTTGTATTACGTTTTCACGACACCTTTCCTGAATTCTAGAGGTTAAAAGTATGTGGAAGGAAATTTCTATTATTGCAGTGTAGCTCTGTCCTTACTGAATGAACTTTCGTTCGTGGACTCTATAAACCCATCTTGGTAGACATTCTGCGAATGGTATTGAGTAAAGACTTTCTACCCATCACCCATAATCCCCAGGAAAAGCCGTATAGTCCCTTCATAGATTCATTATCTAGGACTAGAGTTGTACTGACAGTTCCTTGCGGATCCTGCACTGTCTTACCACATTCTATTATCCAAGCATTTCTTTTGATAATCTTATGATCCGTTCGCGTATTAAAAATTTGGTAATTTTCAAATCAATTGTTTTTTAATTTTATTAACTTATGAGGGTTTGGTATAGTAAAATCTCTGACTTCGTTTGCACCTCAGTAACTAGAGAATATTCATCTACTATATAGTGTTTTCAAGGTTTGGTATTGAAAAGGTTATTTTACTTATGAGACTCGTATTTTCTTGCATAATCTTTTATGGAACTAGATATTGATCTAAAGATGGGACCCTGTTTGATGTGAGGGTACCCATTAGTATTACTCAAGCTCACTCCTCCCCGTTCGGTTTTGGGAATGAACACTACTAGAAAGGAGCACACTCTCGACAATTCATAGATAAGTACAGGATCTATTTAAGTGATATTCTATAGTTATTTTTATTCATCTTTCTGTTGTAATGTCCTAATGTTTTGATGGTATTATTTTCTAGAGTTTTTGCTGGAGTATGGTACCGAATCTCCACGCCCGCCCATGGAAACCAACGTATTCAGGTTTCATTCCCGTAACCTTCTCCATCTCATCCTTTTGGTTCTAGAGGAAGGCATAGTCCTTTCCAATATTTCTATTATCAATGTAGTTTATGTTCCGGTTTCAAAATTGTAAGAGTAACCCATTTTTGGGGATTATTTCCTTTCATTGGATACTACATAGTAAGGGGTATTTAATTGTCTCAAACTGGATGAGTTATGTAATGTATTTTCGCAAAATGATTTCAGGAGTTCCCTCCTGCTTAACTATATAACTTACTATTTATTTCATCGTTTTAGATCTATTTAACACCATGCTGGCTTCTTTAAAAAACATTAGGATCTTGAATTGAATAAAGGAAACCGACTATTGTTGACTGTGTGTGTATCTCATATGTGATTGAATCTAGAAAGCATGATAATAAATAATTCGATTTGTGTCTATTATGATCGTGTCAAGGTTTTCTTTTTTATTTCTAATTGATTATGCTATTGTGTACATAGTTATCAACTTATTCAGGGGTCTGTGCAATCATGTAAAGTTTCATGATTTCCTTTTATCTCCTTGGGCCTTCGCGCCTCTTGTGATTAGTCCTGGTAATTTTATCAATATTAGCCGATTTAATCCAAAATTCAATTCTCACAGTTCGAACTGTAGTTCCAGAGACCAAATCGTCTTGTAATTCTACGTTAAACACGATTATAGTTATCTCCTAAGATCCCAACTGTTCAGTTTGTACATGGAAGACTCTTAGCCAAAATTCATACTTCCTCTCATATTTTTGTGCACCAGATAGTAAGTATTCGACCGTACCTATATATATACATACACATATACATTATTGAATTCCTACTTGTATTGAAAAATGCAGACAACTACAACCTACAATATGATTTACTCATGGGTTTTTCCTATAGTGATTATCCTGTTCAAAGCAGTAATCCAATTTACATAATTTATTCTTCCTGGTGTTTGACCAGGCTTATTCTTTCAGCTAAGAAAAAACCTACGGATTGTTCATAACATAATTATGGTGCAGCAAAGATAATCCATTCCAAACTAGTATACAACAGTAATAAGATGCGACAAAGGGTAATCCATTCAGAACTAGTATATAACAACAATAATATGTAGCAAAGGTAATCCATTCAGAACTAGTATATATCATTCTATCAAGTATTTAACCATATAGAACTCATCCAGAGAAGGGGGAAGAATAACATATCTGAAATGATGTGCGAAAGACAAAAGGAATAGCCATGTTCCTCCCAACCTTAGAACTAGGCAACCAATTCAATTGCCTGGTTCACCCCGTAGCCTGAACATGAATCCATGAGGGTGAACTTGGAAACTCCTCCTCAACAATGTCCTTCAACTCCCGTAGATTCCTCTTGCCTCACACTCAATCAATAGTGTTGTTAATCTTACATAAATATAAGCGATCTTTGTACCATAGTGAATCATTTTTCCATGTAAATGTATCTGATGCACTGGAATCCTGTTGCAACCTTTGAATGAGAGTCCACACTTTTTCGTCATTGTTCCATTCATCCCTTGCTTCTATTATCCAATCAGGTTGGATGATCAAGATAGCATGGAGAAAGGCCTCAACATCTTCATCCTTTTTTGAGAGTGCATCTGCCACAACATTTTGCTTCCCCTTTTTATAGACGATTTCAAAATCATAAACCAATATCTAGGTTACCCATTTTTGTTGTTCTTCTGGAGATAGTATTTGTTCCAAGAAGTATTTAATACTATCATGATCTATTTTGACCTTGATGTGCCTACCTATTAGCTAAGGACGCCATTTCTTCAATGCATGTAGTATTTCAATCATTTCCTTCTCATAAATGGGTTTGTGTAAGTCATTTCCCTTGAGTGGTCGACTTTCAAAAGCCAGGGGCATTCATTCTTACATTAGGACAACACCAATTCCATTTCCCGAGGCATCACATTCCACAATAAAGGTTTTTGTGAAGTCTAGAGTGGTCAAGACAGGATCTTTGCACATCACCTCTTTAAGTTGTTCAAAAGCTTTAGTTTCCTC
>ML778846.1:355958-367803 GCA_009831015.1 Picea engelmannii
AACAAAGCCATCAATACCATACAAATTGATTGGGTTCTAAATATAAAGAAGTAATCCATACCTTTTGTGTATGTGGCACATTATTTAGATCAAAGAATTGCTCCATCTGAAGTAGCCATGTGATTGGGTCCTTGCCATCAAACTTGTTCATATCGATCTTAGGAACGTGGTTGGTATTCAACCCAAATTTGGATTTTCTCCATTATTGATTCACTTTCCTTGTGTCCTCATCATGAATTTCATGGGATGCATTTTCACCTTCAGGTGTCTTCTCTGTTACAAAATTTTTCAATACTTCCATCATCTCCTCTTTTAAACATCCATCTTTGCCTCCAACTTAGCTTCCATCTCTTGTAGTTCATCTTTTGTTACTATCTTCTTTTGTAAATCATTTATGTCCCTACACATTTTTTCACCTTCATCAAGATTCCAAGTAGGACTGTCTGGAGGCTTATTTGGTGTAGAAGTTCCTTTTTTGGGTGGCATGTTGGCCAAGTATCACTTTTGAACCTTGATTTTGAGGTGGTTCTGCTAGGCAATATTTCTTATATTGTATCTCCCAAGTTTCAGTAATTCTGGGTATGAAACTTTATTTTATGTAGTTCTATGATTTTTCTTTTCTGGGTTTCAAAATTGGATGTGCCAAGTGGAATTTACGGCAACTTCCCCACAACTTGCTGATTTTTGGCCTTTCCATGAGATCTCACTTGTATAGTGTGCCCCGCTCAAAATAATTGATATAAAATTATGAAACTCATACAAGAAATACTACATATTGTCCACTATCCAATGAAACCAGTCCCATACAATTTGGATACTCTAGGAAGATGTTATGATTGTTTTACCTAAAACACGTTCTTGAGACTAGTCAATAGGACTAGTCAGATACCCTATCTTCCACAGGGTGTATCTACAAATGTAAGATGACCCAGAAGCTGAAATTTTTACCACGTATACATTACTAATTTATGTGAATATCCTCCAGATTTCAGGATCTGAAGGATCACATAAAAACGTTTATAGAAAAAATTCCGCAATGAATCAGTTCAGGATGATTCCAGAACCCTATCTTGCACAGGCTGTATCTATGAAATTATAAGGCCTTAGGAGCTGAAATTTTAACCCAACGTACCTTGATCCGTGTACTAAATATCCTCTAAGCCATTCCTTTTGAAACTTTGTAGAAAAACATTTATAGTGAAAATTCCAAGGTCTCTCATATGTAGTAGCGAAACCCCGAGACCGTGAGCTCTGATAACATATGTTAAGAAACAAATATCAATATAGCATAGAAAAATCTCAGAATAAGTAATCAACACCTTGAAAAAGAGATAATTTCAGATAATAAGCCTCTTTGAGGGGGCAACCTCCTTTTACCCCACATAAATGTTCAAGTACAAGATGATTCCAAATGAAAATGTTTCCTTGGTATATATAGGGGACTCAGAGGTATAATTACAACTAATGGAATAAAACCGACATAAATAAAATAACATTACTAATGTAATATGCCCCAATTAAGGGGTAGTGAGACAATATTAGGGCTTAACACGTGTTCATAACAACAAGGAAAAAATTCAATAGTCTCTTTTTCCCAGCATACTCGGTAGTGTCATGCCTCCTCACATATGCTATATATAGAACAATCCTTTTTTGCCTAGGTCTTTCTTCCTCCTTCAGAATTTTCACAACTATCTAAATCCATGATATTCAGGGGCTGCCAATGGCCAAATCTCTGATTTTTCACTTGTAACAATCAGCCCAAAGGTAGCTCCAACATGTTCCCCACTCATGGAGTCATGGTCAGCTGAATTTTTAACATGGTTGTTCCATTTGTCTCCTGCAATTAATATAAAATATTTTGTTTTCATACAAGTGTCATAGAATAGTTAGTTGGGTCAAATCAAATCTTTTCCCAATAGTCATAATAATTTATTACAATTATCAAATTCAAAATTCGGAATTGGCATAAATGGCAAAATTATTCTAAATTCGAATTTACTAAAAACGAAAATTTTTCCAATCAATTTTAAATTTCAAAAATACTTTATCTTGGGGGAATGTCACAAATATCTTGGTGAAAATCCTTCATAATGACATTAAGCCTTCATATACTGCAATTTTGATTTATTATGTCGAGGAATTTGAGGGAGAAATGAGGTATGCCTTAAGGGATAAGGATCCTCAAACCTTAGGAGTAGCACAGGCTACAACTGTGAAGATTGAATAGAATATGATTGAAACTAGGAAGTCCAACATTCTTGGCTTCACAAGGGGTTCTTCTTCTAAGGTTAATGATGAAAATAATAAGAAATATGAGGGTCAAGGATAATCAAGCGATGGGATTAAGGAATTGACCCAGTTAATTAAGAAAATGGAAGTAAATCATACCAGTCAGATCAATGCTTTGCAAAATAGGTTGATCACTATGGAGAGGTCCAAAAATAGTAGACAACAACATAAGAAAAATTATAAGTGGCCAAGAAGACCTCCCCCAAATGATCAAAGGCCACCTAACCCTTTTGAATCCACCAACTTGGTAAATCATCACTCCATACCTTATTGTAGACCTTGTGGTGAGTTTCATGAGGAATCAACATGTCTAGTTTTCCTTGAAGATTGTTATGGTGATTATGGAGATCAAGGAAATGAACAAATAAATATCTGTGGTGAGAGATACTATGGAGGCATGTATGATTGGATGGGTTTTGATGGAAGTAGTGGAAACCTCATGAACAATAATGTTGATAAAACAACAAAAAAATATTGGCCCAAGCCCACACCCCAACAGGTTGCAGAAATGGCTAAGTATAGAGGCATTACCTACCAAAAGAATGGAAATAAAAGTCAATATAAATGTCAAACTAGTTTTCCTAAGGTATCTCCTTCTAAGTCTAATGTGCCTATTAATCCATATTTGAATATTGACTTAGGTGGATGGTCCAGTAATGCAAAAATGTTAGTGCCAGTGTCAGAAATTATGAAGATCCCTTCACAAAGGGAAAATCTACTTAAAGCCATAGAATATCCTCCTAAGAGTTCTGTTGAGAAACAACCAAGTGTGGCTTAGCAGGACGCACCAGTAATTCGACAGAATTGGGATAGGGGAAATGAAAAGAATTTTCCTTTCTACCTTTCTTTACTTATGGATGCCAAAGTTTTACACAATTGCATGCTAGATTTAGGGGAAAGATCTAATGTTATGACAAAGAAGGTAATGGAACAATTGAACTTAAGAATATCTAAACCTTACAATAACATTTGTGACATGGATAGTAAAACGATTGAAGTGCATCGATTGATTAAAGGTTTGGAAGTACACTTAGCATTTTTTCTGGATATCATGTTTGAAATGGATATTGTGGTGATTGATGTTCCAGATGTTTGGGGAATGTTGTTGAATAGGAAGGAAGCTGCAGATTTGGGTGGTAGTTTACAAATGGATTTATCTTATTCTACTATCCCCACCCCATATGGAAACACTTTCAAGTTAACTAAGGAAGTGTATAGAAGGTATCATGTTGAAGATCCAAAAAATACCAAGAATGAGTTGAAATTTACATATGAGGGTCTTGGTAATTATGCCATTTTGTCTAACTCCGTTATGGCCTTAGAAGATAAAGTCCAAGATGATGAAGTAGTTAAAGTGTGGTACATGAATTTTGATGGTGCCTTTTCTAGAGAAGGAAAGGGCATTGGGATTGTGATTCAAGCTCCAAATGGTAAAGTGTTGAAATTTGTTTATAGATTGGAGTTTGATGCAACCAATAATGTGGTTGAGTATGAAGCTTTTCTCCTTGGTTTAGAACTTTGCAAATATAGTGGTATAAGATGTCTAAACATCAAAGGGGATTCAAAATTGGTTATACAACAATTAAAAGGTAATTTTTCTTGCAATTCTGAAAGATTGAAAGGATATAGGAATGCAATTTGGGATTTAATTTATGACCTAGATGCTATAGACTTGATTGCTATTCCTAGAGAATAAAATTCAAAGGAAGATGAACTTGCAGTAGCTGCTTCCACACTTCAGCTTACAGACAACTTGATTGATGAAACCATTTTGGTGGAAGTAATTTTTCGACCCTTGGTTCTGAATAACGTAGATCATTGGGAGGTTTTTGATGATGACAAAGAAGTTATTAAGTTTTTGACTCATATGCATGAATTTTCAGATTTGGACATAAGTATTAAAGAGGAGGGTTGTAATTACACTGAAATTGATGATGAGGTGAAAGCACCCCCTAGGCGAGTGGTATCTTCAAAAAGGGATTTTGATAGACAGGATGGTCATAAGAAAAATGAAGAATCAAAGAAAAAACTATGTGATTACCTTGAAGTCAACATTGGAACTAATGAAGAGCCTAGGATGATAAAGATAGGCAAGACTACCCCTATAGAAGAAAGGAATGAAATTGTTAGGTTATTAAAGGAATATAGGGATGTATTGGACTTCATCTATGATGAACTCAAGGTCTATAGGGAAGATGTAATTCAACATGTCATTCCTCTCAAGGAAGAAACCAAAATCTTTAGACAAAAGTTGAGACAGCTAAACCCCAAGTTAGCTCCTTTTGTCCAACAGGAGTTACATAAAATGTTAGAAGAAGGAATCATTGCACAAACTAGACATTCTTCATGGTGCTCAATTTTGGTTGTTACTAGGAAGAAGAATGGAAAAATTCAGTTATGCATTGACTTCAGGAATTTAAACATTGCTTGCAAAAAAGACCAATACGCCCTTCCCAAGATGGAAAATTTACTTCAAAGAGTTATAGGATTAGGAATGTTTTCCATGTTTGATGGCGTCTTGAGTTATAATTAGATCAGACTTAGAGCATAATATAGGCATAAGATAACTTTTACTACTCCATGGGGAAATTTTGAATATCTTAGAATGCCATTTGGTTTATCAAATGTAGGAGCTAATTTTCAGAGAGCTAAGGATTATGCCTTTAGGGGGATGATTGGGAAATTGATTGAAATATATCAAGATGATTTGACAGTATATTCTAAGGATGGGAAAACTCACATTAACCACCTTAGGCAAGTTTTGGACAGATGTAGAGAATTTGGAATTTCTCTAAATCCTGCTAAGTCAGTCTTTGGGGTAACTGAAGGTAAACTATTTGGACACATAATTACTAAACATGGGGTGAAGTTAGACCTAGAGAGAGTTGAATCCATTGGTAAGGTTCTTTTCCCTACATCAAATAAAGTTGTCCAATCCTTCTTAGGACAGACCAATTTTGTCCATAGGTTCATTCCTAACTATGCTAAGATCATGAAACCTATATATAAGATACTCAAGAAGGATGTAAAATTTGAATGGAATGAAGAAATTAAATGATCTTTTGAAATTATTAAAACTGCAATATGTGAAGCTCTCGTCCTTATCAGCCCAGACTATAACAAGGACTTTTAGATTTTCTCTTTTCTTCTGAAGAAACTATTGCTGGTGTGTTGCTTCAAAAAACTGATCGAGGCCATGAAAAACCCATTGCATATATGAGTAGGGCCTTGAAAAATTCAGAGCTTAAGTATCCCATGTTTGAGAAATAGGCCTATGCCTTAGTCAAATCACTCAAACATTTCAGAGTCTTCATTGGATATTCCAAGGTGATTGGCTATGTTCCTAATTCTGCAGTTAAAGATGTTTTATCTCAAGTGGAAGGATTAGGCTCAAGGGGTAGGTGGATTGCTAAAATCAAAGAGTATGATTTGGAAATTAAACCTACAAAATTGATTAAGGGTCAAGGCCTAGAAAAAATGTTGACAAAAAGTAATGAAAATGATTTGGAGATGGTTTTCCAAATCAACAATGAAGAATGGCATCCTAATTTGTTAAAACTTGAACAGGTTGAATGGTATACATACATCATCTTTTATCTTTAGAATCTAACTTGTCCTAGTCATCTCGTAGGAAATAAGAAAATGGATTTAAGGTTAAAATATTCTAAGTATGTCCTTACTAGAGATGGATTAGGATGGAATAATCATGACGGGGTTATCCTTAGATGTGTGGATGGCATTGAGTCAAAGAAACTAATGGATGAATTCCATGGAGGTTTTTGTGGTGGACACTTTGCTGCTAAAACTACTACAAAAAAAATCCTTAGAGAAGGATATTATTGGCCCACCATATTTTTATATGTACATCAGTTCATTCAGAAATGTGAACCATGTCATCTTTTCACAGGAAAGCAAAAGTTAGCATCACTCCCCTTGCAACTAGTAGTGGTTGAAGCACCTTTTCTGTAGTGGGGTTTGGACTTCATCAGGAAGTTTAATGATAATTCAAGTAATGGTTATTCATGGGTCATCATAGAAACATATTACTTTAAAAAGTGGTTTGAATCCATTCCTACCAAGTCAACAACTGAAAAGATTCTGATGGATTTCGTAGAAGATAGAATCATAACTAGATTTGGGGTCCCATCAAAGATAATGATAAATAATGCCAAGGCCTTTTGTTTAGATGAGATGTCATATTTTTGTTTCAAGTATGGTATTATCTTGTCACATGCATCAAATTACTATCCCCAAGGAAATGGTCAAGCAGAATCAAGTAATAAAAACTTAATGACCATAGTTAAGAACATAGTCGGTGAAAACAAGAGATCTTGGGATAGTAAAATTAAACATGCATTATGGGTTGACAGAATAACAAAGACAACATCAAATGGAAGGAGTCCATTTGATTTAGTATATGTATTGGAGGCTAGGTTTATAGTGCACCTTAGACTTCCTACTTATGGAGCAGTTGAGGATGTTTCCACAGAGAAGGATGCAGTTCACAACAGGGTCAATCAGATCATTGAGTTAGATGAAATTAGACGAAAGGCTTATGATCAGAATTGTAGAAATCAGAGTAAGGTAAAGAAAGCTTACGAAATATCATCCAGACATAGGTATTTCATGATCAGGGATACATTTTTGTTATGGGATAAAGGCAGAGAGAAACTTGGAAAACATGGCAAGTTTGACATCTTGTGGTTGGGTCCATATTTGATTAGAGAAATAAAAGGGATTAATTCTTTTCATCTCAGTTGTTTGGATGGTGAGCCCATCAAAATTCCGTGGAATGGGAAGCAACTCAATCTCTTCTTCAGATGATGAGAAACTTGGTGTCCAAAGGGACACCCTCTATGACGTATCTCTAACCCTTTTCCGTGTCTTTCAATTTTGTATTATTTTATTCATTATGTTGATATGTACTTAGAATTATTTATGTATCATAGATTCATTTTGTAGCATGATGTTGCACTTTAGTTATTTCATTATGTAGATGTTGTTTATAATATTTTTTTATTTCATTATGTATATATGTATTCTTATGTTGGTTATTGGTGAGCACTCTGTTTTGTAGGTGCTGGATTCTCATATGCTCTCTGTCTCATGTGAGAAGATCGAACGCATGTCCCCATGTGGAGCCATATGTTGACCACCTATTCATATAGGGGGACAACTCCATGTTCCATGAAGAGGTGCATCATCAGATGCTCATTTGTCGAAGATTTTTTGGTTCTACAAGGCATTTTTCGCCCCATGACTTCTTTTTGTAAATGGAATTTATGCACCCCTGTGTGGGTTAATAATGTAATAGGTTTGCATTGGTCATAGTTAGGTCAGTTACCTTGGGATGGTTTCATTAGGATAGTTCCATTTAAAGAGGTCTTTTTGTCCTTAGGTTATCAATTGGGTTTTTCAGCCTTATTGATTTCCCTTGAGTTTTTCCCTCACACTTGCAATAATTCCTCCAAAGTGGTGAAGGGAGTTCTAATGAGCTTATCCTCTAGAAACTATTGTTTAGGGATGATGTAAATGACCATGTATGACATATTAGAATGTTTCGCAGAATTCCGACGAGTCTATATTAGTTTTTTTAATTAATTATTTTTTAATTAAATTTCCCTAGGTTTGGAGGTTTAATTATCTAATTAATTAATTATTTTTGAGAAAAAATTGTAAAAACTAGGTCCTTGGAATTTTGATAGGGGTATTTGTGCTCAAAAGAAATGTAATGAGACCCCCTACACCCTTGGACCAAGTTGCAGCTCATTCGTACAATGTTTGGTATGGATTCGTCCACCAGGAGTGTGAGTGAGTAAAAAACAACATTTTTAATTGCTAGGTCATGACATAGAAAAAATGTATTTTTTGTAGTAATGAGTTAAAAGGATGATGTAAAGCTGGAAAAAGAATAGAGAGAGGTTTCCTAACCTAAACCTACCCAACCTAACTTGATTTAACCTTTACACATGCCCTCACCCCCTTACTCACTCAAACCCTCACGCCCCCTAGGGGATTTACGCCCCCCTTGTTGATGAGATGTTGTAACTTAAGCCTAGAAGGGCTGGTGGAACCCTCTCTCATGTGGAATGTCTTCCCTTACCCTCCAAATCTCCTTCTATCCTAGCCCCACTCCCCTCCTTTCATTTATTCCCTTCCACTCCTTGCTAAAACCCTAAGTGGTGAGCCCTCCTAGGGAAGTTATGCCCCCCCTCATGGGAAAACTCTAGAAAATTATTTTTAAATGAGTTGGGGTGCCTTATCTCATGTGGCATGCATTTCCTAGCCTCCCAAATCCCTCTTTTCCTTATCCCAATGGCTCACAACCCTTCTATCTCATTGATCCATGTCTCAAACCCTAGATGGTGCACCCCCCCTCCTTGGGATGTCATCTTGTGTTTGGTGGTGGAAACATGGCATTGATCGAAGAGAGGTAGGTTTTCCTATCCAAGTATAAATAGATCCCTTTTCTCACTCCCTCTTCACCATACCTTGAGCTATTGTTATGCTACTTGATTTTCACCACTCTCTCTCTCTCTCTCTCTCTCTCTCTCTTGTCCATCTTTCATCCATTCTTTGTCTCTTAGGGTTTTGGAGTAAGTATTTCTCCAAGATCCTTTTTTGAGTAATAAAAGAGAAACTTTGGAGGATATTGGAAGAGCAACGAGTATTCTTTTTCTTGGTTACACATGAGGTAATATTGTGAATTTAGCATTATGGTTGCATAGTGTAGATTCTTGGGTAAAGTGTTTTACTTGGGTAGATCTAACAACAAGTATTCGTGTTAATATATATATTTGGGTTTGCTAATAGGGTGCAAGTACTTCACTTTTTTAGCATATTCAACCATATTATCTTCTTGTATGCATATTATCTTGTCAAGTTTTGCAGGTTTCGCTTCAAGGGTTTTATTGGGATTGCCTCAAGAAAGAGTCCTCCCTTAAAGCTTACACAAACTCCTTCTTTCTCACTCTTTACTCATTATTTTATTGTTGTTCAATCCATATAATATTTCATCTAGCCTAACATCCTATATTTTTCATTTTAATCCACTTTTATCATAATTTTTTTATGAGAACAATTTCTGCCCTAAAAACAAAAAAAAATCTTCACACTGTTGGTTGTGTGTAGCTTTTCCAGCAAGCATAGCTTGCTAGTTTTTGCAAGTTCTTAATAGGTTGAGGGGGTTATGCTACACAAAATCATCCACAAAACACTCCAATACCCTTCTTTTCAAGTGGGTGACAAATCTCAACCTCCCTCTTTCATTTTCTAGCTCTTTGTGCATAACTTCTTCACTTTTTAGTTGGTTTTACTAGCTCATAGCTTGGGAGGAGAATTGGTACAACCTACCTCCCACGTGTGAGCCTAGGGTTAGTTTGTTTCAAGTTCTTTCTCATTTCTAAATCATCTTCTAAGCCTAGGACGTGGGTTTAGTGAGCATCTTGTGGATAGTTGTTGTTGCTTACTCTCCTCCCAACCACTTTTGCATAAGAAAGGTTGGCTTGCTTCCATATTGTGCCATTGAGTGTTTTGTTTTTTGTATTTCTCTCTCTTTTCAAGTTATTTCTAGGTTTAATAATTGCCTACACATTGGGAGAGAAACCCCCAAAATTGTAAGGCTGGGATAAGTAATGTGTTGATGATATCTTAGTGCTTTGATGGTTAAAATATTGTAGATCTAGATCTCTTCACACATTAGTCCTTAGCTTAAGCCCTTGGGGCATAATAAACTTTCTTAATCTATTTGCATGTTTTAAGTCATCTTAAGATCTCTCTTGTTTTACATGCTACAATCCAACACACTAAAGGGTTAATGCTTTAATGGTATAGTAAATGGTTCTCTCTTTAATGTTGTTTCATCTTAAGGCAACTTGCCATCACTTAAGTTAATGTGTTGTTGGATATCTTGATAGTGTAGGCACACATATAAGTTTTCAAGCTTTCTCTCTCACACTTAATGCTTTCTCTCTTAATGCTTTAAATCATAAAATAAGTGGTAATAAGTGTGAGTTTCATTTTTTCTTTGGCAAGTTTCTTTTGCCCTTGTTCATTAGAATTTTTTCATAACAAGCTTTTCATGTTAATGGTTTAATAAATGGTGATGAACTAAATCGTTATTCAAATTGCTTTTACATGCTTTAAATGTGTTAAGGTGCTTTATTTTCATACTCAATAACACCATTTTTAATCTCATAAAAGTTTCGGTTTTGACATAAAATCACCATTTTAAGGCAACTAAAACTCATTAAAACACTCTCTAATACACCTAAAAGTCTAATCAATTGATATATATATATATATATATATATATATATATATATATATATATATATATATATATTTAATAGACTTAATAGGGTACCTTAAACCACCATATTCACCATTTAAAATGGGGATTGAGGAGGGCAATGACAGGTGCTAGGCTGGGGACGGTCTCACGGCGCGCGACGTCCTTTCCGTAAAAACTCAATTCTTAGGGTTGACCTGTGAAGCTAGGGTATGCCTCGTTGCCTCACTTCTTGAGCATGCAACAACTATTTGGCAATCGGGGGAGGAAGTTTTTGGGCATACACTTAGCTAGGGTATTAACAATCTTTCCAATCTTTAAAACCTTTAACTCACTAAGCAATTTAACAACCTTGGTTTAAATTGATACATCTTAAGGTTTAATACTTATAAGTGTAATATTCCAATCTCATCTATAAGTAATACTTTGTGGGTAATTAACTAAGTACCTTAACTATTCTTGAACACTTGTGTTTTCAAATCTTCATAATCTCTTTAAGTGTTTTTGTGGATTATAAGTGTTGATGTTTCCATTGAGGGGTAGCCCAATAGAGTAAGTGCTATTGGGGCATGCTTGCCTTTGTTATGATGATGCCTTGAATGCTTTGAACTCCTACACATAAAACACACATGGTTAGTTTGCTTCTTGTATAATTTTGTAAGTTTAGCATTCTATATTGATTGTGAATATCTAACATTCTTGTATAATTAAAAGTACATAATTACTTATTACCAATGCTATTTCTAACCTTTTAAAAATAATTATCAATTCTTCTCTTTTTTTTCATCTTTTTAACTTTTTGTCATTTATGTAAAAAAAAACATAAGAATTATAAGTAAAAAAAAATAATCACATAAATTTATATATATGAATCAGCAACATAAAACACAATAAAATTAAACTGCAAAACATACACAAACTAATAAAAAAAAATACATATAAAATAACAAATATTAATATACAAAGAAAACATAAATATTGGGAAACACTTCAAATACTCTATAATTGTAGAGATGATAATGTTTGAATTTTCTAATACACTTTGCTTCAATCTAAAGGATTTTGATTTAATTAGAATGTTCTCTTCATTCTATGACAATGATTTTTATTACATTGAAAAGGATTGAATGAATACTCATTTAAGAAAAAAGCTAAATCTCAATGATCTAATAGATTATGAACTTTGAAGATATATAAATAGATTTTAATTTACATTTCCACTTTATAGTGACAATTTATTTGTAGATATCCTCTAATAATTAA
>ML778846.1:381322-406377 GCA_009831015.1 Picea engelmannii
CTTCTCTGTACCATGTATAAATAGCTTCTGTGCACCTTGTGCATGCAATATTTTCCATTCCTATGCATGCTCATACCGCGCCAATCTCCTCCACCTCTCGAGTGCTCTGCGTGATCATCATCATAACTCTTCAGCTTCTCTGGCTGTTTTCCCACGCGTTCAGCATCAATGGATGTTATGTTGATATTCCTTAGCCTCTCTAGCAGTTGGGACTCTTCGTCTTCTCTGTGACAGTCGAGCTCACCTTCAATGTTTTAGTTACAGGCTTCCATTCTCATCCCTCTGTTAATCCCTTCTAAAAATAGTCTTCCTTCACTTGGACGAAGCTTGGAGACTCTTCATCTCCTTTGGCGATCACGCAAGGGTTTCTTTGAATTCTCTTAGAAGACACCATCAATGGTTTCTGGTAGTTTCACTGTGTCGTGCATCAATAGCCCTCCGATCAACACTTGATCTGACGGTTCAGATTATATCGTGATTTCACCTATTGCAATATCGGGATTCCTAATGTCAATTTTCTTTGACATGTCTAACTCTCGATCCCCGATGTCTCTCCATTGACTGGGATCAACGGTCCAAATTTGATCTTGATTCAATGGTTGCGATTTGAGTCGCGATTTTGCATATCGCGAAATTGGGATTCCTATTGCAATGTTTCTTTGACATTTCCAAAACACGATCCTCGAAACTTCAATGTGGTGTCCATCTGCTGACGTCACACATGGATTGAAACGTGTTGAATACTGCCACGTGTCACTCTGATTCGTGACTTACATGTGCCTGAAATGTTGAATCAGTCTGACACTTGTCATTACCTAGTTGTGCCACGTGTTCCTAGATGACGTGGTCTGCTGACATGAGTCGGGTCAATGGTCTAGATCACATCTTGATCTGACGGTTCAGGTTCAGTCGGGATTTCAAACATCGCGATTTTGGGATTCTTGATGTCAATATTCTTTGACATCTCCAACTCTCGATCCTTGAAACCCCAACAGGGAGTTGGATCAACGATCCACATAACCCCCTAAGATGGACGGTCCTCCTTCTTCCGGGATTTGTGAGCCTTCTACTCCTTGCACTTTTTAAATATCGTGCAGGTTTTCCTCGATCCAACGGTGGTCGGACCCTGTGCTCAGATCTGACGCCTCTAACTTCAATTAGCCCTCTGGGTGAGCTCGTGGTCCATGTGACCTCCCCCTATATGATAGCAGCCAAACCTCCTCATCGGGGTTTTGGACTTTCCAATGCCGCAATGCATTGGCTCATGGGATTCCCAATATGTGAAACCCCGATGAGTCAACCCTCCTTTCGGGATTTCACCTTGGCTTTTCCCGATGGTAAACCTCATGCAGCTCCTGTCCGATCTGACGACTGACGGGATTTCTGAATGAGATCCAATGACTCTCAATCTCTCCCTTCTGTAGGCTTCTCCTGAGCTCCTCCTGAACGTAGAAACCAACGGTCCAGATCTTCTTCTTCAGCCGATCTGACGGCGGTTGTGATCCCTCCCGAGCTTTGCACACTTTCCTCCCAACCTTGGGAGAATTACAAGTTCTCAATGGCCTCGACCTTTGTCTTCTTTCTCCTCTGCGAACTCCTGTATCTTGAGCTTTGTTGCGCGCGTTCTCCTCGACATTTTTCCTCCTGAGCTTTCACTTCTGAATCCCCAAGGGATTCTTGGACTTTTGCACCTCTGCAGAGTCTTCACATGCACACTCTGATCCATCCATCTTCACTATTGTACTTGCCATCAATGACAAGCATACGCTACCTGTCAAACATTTGCCAACAGAGGAGGCAACTTGGAATAAACCATTATTCGAAAAGAAATGAAAATAAACTTAATGAATTATAGATACTAAGATTGCAATTACAATATAAAAAATGATAAGTTATATTTAGTAAATGCAAAAATTTACTAAAATTTTAGAATACTTACAAATAAAAGAGAATTGTTAGATACACTTAGAATTACTAACTTTTGAAAATACTTATAAATAAAAGAGAATTGTTAAACACATTTGGGAGTAATTTAATTTACTAAATTTTGAGAATACTTATAAATAAAAGAGAATAGTTAGATAGACTTAAAATTACTAAATTTTAAAAATACTTATAAACAAAAGAGAATTGTTAAATACATTTGTGAGTAATTTGACTAAGATCAAAATTCTATACGAGATAATGCAGATACAAGGGATAAGGAGAATGTAGAACAAGGGGATGTGGGAGATGGAAGAATGCCGAGGAAATGGGGAATATGAGAGAAATATATGAGGAGGAAAGGAGTGAGGTGGATAAAATGGATGTGGAGCTAAGATAAAGGGAAAATGAGGCTTTCACCTTAAAAACAAACTAGCAAGATGGGAAACTATGTGGATGATGCGTGGATAAGGTACATGTGCACAAGCTATTTTTCATGAAAATAATTACAAAGTAGAGAAGATAATAAATATCAAGGCTCTATTAAGATAGTTTTGGATAAATACATTTGTCATTCATAGTAAGTTATTTAAAGCAATTATTTTATTGGTATGTAGTAATGAGTAGGAACTCTATATGGATGTGATGACTTTAGTATAATCATGTTTTATGAGTTGAATTTCAAATTCTTTTTTATCATTATATAAAAATATATAACAACTTACAATAATAGAAATCATGATCACTTTTATTAAAACAAAAAATAATTATTTATATTTCAATATAGAATGGAAATCGGATTTTTAGATTCTTAAAGTAAGATAAAAAATACAAAATATAGGTACATATTGCATTTATAAGATTAAAATTACATAATTACTTATTACAAATGTTATTTCTAACCTTTTAAAAATAATTGTCAATTCTTCGATTTTTCTTATTCTTTTTAACTTTTTGTCATTTATGTTAAAAAAAAACATAATAATTATAAGTAAAAGAAAAGCTAATCACATAAATTTATATATATAATCAGTAACATAAAACACAATAAAATTAAACTGCAAACCATACACAAACTAATAAAAAAAGTACATATAACATAACAAACATTAATATACAAAGAAAACATAGATATTGGAAAACACTTCAAATACTTTATAATTGTAGAGATGATAATGTTTGAATTTTCTAATACACTTTGCTTCAATCTAAAGGATTTTAATTTAATTAGAATGGTCTATGACAATGATTTTTATTACATTGAAAAGGATTGAATAAATACTCATTTCAGCAAAAAGATAAATCTCAATGATCCAATGAATCATGAACTTTGAAGATATATAATTTTTTTTCCAAATAATTATGAAAAATAACATTAAGAAAAGACAAATTTTCATTTTCATTTTCATTTTCACTTTTCACAATTTTTAATGACAATTTATTCATAATGTAAATATCCTCTAATAATTAACAAATTTTAATTATTTATTCATTTCAAAAAACACAAACTTATAATTAAATACTTATATTAAATAAAAATATAATTTAAAGCACAGAGATGATTACTTCATATGGATATGAATTCATTTGAAGTACAGACTGGGTTATTGCATAAAAATATCCTTTCCATTATCTTATAATGATAAATTTGAAATAAAAATACAATATACAACCATGTAAATAATTGTAATTCTTAAACTTTAAAATATAAATATAAATAATTATAATTTTTAAACTTTAAAATATAAATATAAAAACACAATGATAGAATGATATGGATTTTAATAAAGATATATTTTTTAATGTCTTAAAATTATAAATTTGAAATCTTAAATAATTGTAATTTTTAAACTTTAAAATATAAATATAAAAACACAATGATATGAATTTTAATAAAGATATATTTTCCAATGTCTTAAAACTATAAATTTGAAATCTTAAAAGAATAAATTTGAAATACAAAAGCACAATTATATAAATAATTAAAATCCATGAAACTTTGTAAAAACAAATACAAAGATGTAATTAGATTAAGAAATTATTGACGAGTTGATTGACAAGTTTAGCTGATTAGTAAACTTTAATTGATTAATACTAATTAATTATTAATTAATACTAAACTACGTGGGGCCTGTGAAGCGAGCCATGGCAGACTTTTCATTTTGAGTGGCATGAAGCGAGCCATGGCCGACTTTTCGTATGGCCGACTTTTCATTTTGCATGGAATGCGTTTCAAACTTTCAATTAACCACGGCAACGATACATTGGAAGACGTTTCAGATTTCATCTTTCATCAGGTATATCCAACGTTTCAGATTTCATCTTTCAGAGACGAGCCATGTCCAACGTTTTCCTGTATATCTTGATCTTGCATTTTATAAATACCATGCACAGCCTTTCGAATCTCCCGAAATATCAAGCAAAGATAAAGACTCGAACATAAATAAAATCTTGATCAGTGGGATAGTATGCTGCAGACTGGCAATGAACAGTATGAATGCCAATGCCAGGTTGGTTTAAATCATTGTCCTTTAATTGATTAGTTGCCTATATTAATCTTCATTGATTAATTTCCATCTTCATTGATTAATGGTTGATGTGCAGACATAGGAAGTTACGGGGAAGAATACAGGAAAGCCTTTCGGCTGAAGAGGATGACAGTGGGGTGGGGTTGTCTGCTTATTGTGTTACCCTCGACAATAATAATAATGAGATAGTGACGGGAGAGAAATTCTGATGACTATTTTCATATTCATCTGGAAAAGGTATATGCATTTTTATATTTTCTTTTCCGTTTCCCTATGTACAGAGACTACTCGTACTTAATCCAGATTTAAGTATCATTTCTGTATCAATTATTAAAGCTAATCCTAATACACAAGAAAACTGTTTTTTTTTATTTTTTTTTAGACAAATAGAAACTTATATATAGTAGTTTGAAATAACTTATATATATATAGTAGTTTGAAATTTAGTTTGAAATTTATTTAGGTTTATATATGATGATTTAAAATATATAGATTTATATACGATCACAGGATAATGATTTTATTCAACAAACATTAAAAAAAAAAAAAAAAAAGTTAACCATAATAAAAATAAAATGGATATTATGTTGGGCCAGTGTTGACAGATAGCATCTCCAAAGTTAATGGGTATTATGTTGGGTCGATGTTGACAGATAGCATCTCCAAAGTTGAGTTATGCAAATGTTGATCTTGATTTTGTATTTTACAAATCCAAACATACATTTTCCTTAGGAGCAGATAAGTTGGGGAAGATTTACAAATGAATCACTATATGTGCAAGGGAAGGGTTGGAATTTAATCTAATTCCTGATATGCATCTCCAAAGTTGAGCTATGCAAATATTGATCTTGATCTTGTATTTACAAATCCAAGCATACCCTTTCCTTTGGAGCAGATAAGTTGGGAAGACTTACAAATGAACTATGTGCAAGGGAAGGGTTGGAATTTAATCTAATTCCTGACATGCAGAACTTTTTTGGGTTTTAAATTTTGGAGTGAATTATTATTTTATTATAATTTCACATCATCATTAAATTGAGTCATAATAAAATATAAAATGTAAGGAGTCTCTATACAATTGTGCTTTTAATCCATAGTGATTCAATTTTTATATGAGCTTGGAAGCATGCATTAATCATGGGCTTTCTATCCATAATGATAGTTTTAATTTTTACATGAACTTTGAAGTATGTATTTTGAAATATGAATCATGCATATGTATAAGTTTTTCTCACTGGAATTTAAAATATGAAAAATTGGAAAATCAAAAGAGAAAAAAAAGTGTAGAATAAATGCCCTGACTTACATAAATCAACTAAGAAGGAGAAAAAGTTCAAGAATTGAGGTACATAAATCAATTAAAAATGAAAAAAAGTTCAGGAGATTAGTATATTTATGTTAACCCTATAGGACGGGTTCCCTATAAGTTGAATGCACTTAGATATTGTAAATTCTCATCAAACAAGGTGATATGGATACTTTTTTGTTCTATTTATAAAACTGAGTGCCCAATAAATCAATTCATATACAAGAAATTGAATCAAAATTGTTCCGTGGTTGCCATTAAATATAGAAGTATTGTTCAATAGAAAGATACAATGAATGGGTACCTAAATAGCAAGATACAATATTTGGGTACCTAAAGAGAAACCTATTAAATGTACTCCTGAAGTAAACAGGGATGCAAGATATCTGAAGTAAAATGATGTTGATCCGGGTATATAAACCACTTTTATAATGTGGTTGTGCTAATATATATATACAAAGGCCTAAAAAAATCAGATACACAACAATCCAAAGTGGGTCTATACAAGCTAATTGTCACATGATCATAATTCAATCACAAAAACCTAATAATCCATTATTTAAAAAATAAAAATAAAAATAAAAATAAAGATTTTCATTTGAAAGCTTTCCATAGATACATTCTATCCATAAAAGAGGTTGGATCGATTTTCAATATGCTATCTATAGGTTCGATTGTTTTATGATTTAAAAACGTTACTTGGATAGAAAAACAAGCACGAATAACATGCACCCAAGATCCAGACATCGTGGTCAGTTTGAAGGTGTTATGGGGGCATAGTCAGCAGCATTGCGGCCTAATATTGTGGCCTAATCTCTGTCTGAACTCTCTGGCAAGCTGTGCAAATCCAGTCCAATGATTCACTCTCACCATAACAACTTTGATGAACTCCAATATCGCATCCATTGGCTATGTTGATTTTTTCATGAGCCCAATCCTTAACTCGACGAAATATTACACACCTTTCGGTTGTCCAGGTTTCTTTGATTAGCTCGTATGGTTCTAGTAGCCATCTTGTGACAGGCTCATGGACTTACCATTTTCACATTCACTGCATTCACAGAGGATAAAGTGACTTTTAGTCACATAATCCGCTTCCTTGCCATTACAAACAACAATAATTCGCTTTGGAACAATGAAAGGATTATTGTTTTTCTCCGTTAGACTAGTTTCCAGGGATGCTTCAACGTGCATTGAGAAAATGAATATTCAATAATATCTTGTAGTTGCTCTGTAGTTGCTCACTGCTTATATTATCACAATCCGCGTGAACCCAAATGTTGCATTTCTTACATCGAACACAACTTTTTTTCGATGTGGGACTCATACACACCTTTTTGCAAATGCCACAATATTGATTGTATTCGTACAACTTGCATCAGCTTGGACAGATCAACGCGTCATTCTTAGATGAATTACCCAGTTGTGTCACCTTAACAGACTGTAATAATTTTGAAGCTGGAAACTTCTTGTTACAACTGATGCATGTTGTTTCTTCTTCTCAATGTGTATATTTAACTTGCATAACCATATATTCAGAAGAAAAATTTGCCACAAAGGCTTCCTCAGTTGCCTCAAGAAACTCACCCTTAAGGTGCTTAGAAGCCTTTTCCAACAATTTCTTTCTTTCATATTCTAATTCCTCCAAGATTTCCTAAAAAAATGGAAGATCATTTCATCTTTCACTCATGCATATGGGAAATCCTAGTTCTTTTTCATGCGGAAAATCCTAACACGCCGTCTACCAGAAACCCCAGACGGTCTGCACAGATTTTGGGGCCTCTTGCGATGGCTCGATAACCTTAGCAGGACAAGAAGGCGACGGCTCGATAACCTCTGCAGAATTTTATGTAGTTTGAATGTTCAGAGGGCCTGCCTATGGAACAGTTTCACGTGGGTGATATTGTTTGGGCAAGGTCTAACACGAGAAACGGCTTCCCTGCTTGGCCTACTAAGGTTATCAAGCCGTCGCAAGATGCCCTAAAATCTGTGCAGAGCATTCGGGTTCCTGGTAGACGGTGTGTTAATATTTTCCGCATGAGAAAGAGCTGGGACTGCCCATATGCATGGGTGAAAGAAGAAATTATGTTTCTTTTTTCGGAAAGCTTGGAGGAATTAGAATATGAAAGGAAGAAATTGTTGGAAAATGATTCTAAGCACCTTAAGGGTGAGTTTCTTGAGGCAATTGAGGNTATTACACACCTTTCGGTTGTCCAGGTTTCTTTGATTAGCTCGTATGGTTCTAGTAGCCATCTTGTGACAGGCTCATGGACTTACCATTTTCACATTCACTGCATTCACAGAGGATAAAGTGACTTTTAGTCACATAATCCGCTTCCTTGCCATTACAAACAACAATAATTCGCTTTGGAACAATGAAAGGATTATTGTTTTTCTCCGTTAGACTAGTTTCCAGGGATGCTTCAACGTGCATTGAGAAAATGAATATTCAATAATATCTTGTAGTTGCTCTGTAGTTGCTCACTGCTTATATTATCACAATCCGCGTGAACCCAAATGTTGCATTTCTTACATCGAACACAACTTTTTTTCGATGTGGGACTCATACACACCTTTTTGCAAATGCCACAATATTGATTGTATTCGTACAACTTGCATCAGCTTGGACAGATCAACGCGTCATTCTTAGATGAATTACCCAGTTGTGTCACCTTAACAGACTGTAATAATTTTGAAGCTGGAAACTTCTTGTTACAACTGATGCATGTTGTTTCTTCTTCTCAATGTGTATATTTAACTTGCATAACCATATATTCAGAAGAAAAATTTGCCACAAAGGCTTCCTCAGTTGCCTCAAGAAACTCACCCTTAAGGTGCTTAGAAGCCTTTTCCAACAATTTCTTTCTTTCATATTCTAATTCCTCCAAGATTTCCTAAAAAAATGGAAGATCATTTCATCTTTCACTCATGCATATGGGAAATCCTAGTTCTTTTTCATGCGGAAAATCCTAACACGCCGTCTACCAGAAACCCCAGACGGTCTGCACAGATTTTGGGGCCTCTTGCGATGGCTCGATAACCTTAGCAGGACAAGAAGGCGACGGCTCGATAACCTCTGCAGAATTTTATGTAGTTTGAATGTTCAGAGGGCCTGCCTATGGAACAGTTTCACGTGGGTGATATTGTTTGGGCAAGGTCTAACACGAGAAACGGCTTCCCTGCTTGGCCTACTAAGGTTATCAAGCCGTCGCAAGATGCCCTAAAATCTGTGCAGAGCATTCGGGTTCCTGGTAGACGGTGTGTTAATATTTTCCGCATGAGAAAGAGCTGGGACTGCCCATATGCATGGGTGAAAGAAGAAATTATGTTTCTTTTTTCGGAAAGCTTGGAGGAATTAGAATATGAAAGGAAGAAATTGTTGGAAAATGATTCTAAGCACCTTAAGGGTGAGTTTCTTGAGGCAATTGAGGCTTCCTTTGTGGAAAAATTTTCTTCGGAATATAGGGTTATGAATGATTGAGATACACATCAAGGAGAAGAAAAAACATGCATTAGTTGTAGCAAGAAGTTTCCAGCTTCAAAATTATTAGTCTTTTAAGTTGAAACAACTAGGTAATTCATCAAAGAACAACGTTCATCTGTCCACGCTGCTACAAGTAATGCAACATTTGGGTTCATGCAAATTGTGATAATATAAGCAGTGAGAAACTACAATATATTATTGAATATTCATGTTTTCAATGCAGTCTTAAGCAACTGAGCCTGGAAACCGATCTAAAGGAGAAAAACAATAAGGCTTTCGTTGTTCCAGAGCGAATTATTGTTGTTTGTAATGGCAAGGAAGCGGATTATGTGACTAACAGTCACTTAATACTCTGTGAATGTGAAAATGGTAAGTCCATGAGATCAATGGGAAGAACACGTAGGCTCTAAGATAAAGAAATGGAAGCAAAGTATGAAGAAATGGAAGCAACTTTTTAGAGTCAGGGGTTTCAATCAGCGTCTCATTAATTGGCTCAACAAGGCCTATGAAGCCGGAGCTCGTGGCCTTGGATTCTTTAGCCCAGAAGGGAAAATTCCATTCAGCAAGTGAGAGATAATTAACTAGAACCATACGAACTAATCAAAGAAACCTCGACTTCCGAATGGTGTTGAATATGCCGTCAAATTGACGTGAAAGGTGTGCAATATGCCGTCTAATTGACGATTGGACGCATGATAAAATCATGCATCTGCAATGGATGCGATATTGGAGTTCATCAAAGTTGTTATGGTGAGAGTGAATCACTGGACGACTGGATTTGGATTTGCACAGCTTGCCAGAGAGCGGAAATAGAGAGAGCGGAGACAGAGATTAGGCGATAATGGGTAGTGCCTTCAAACCGACCACCACATCTGGATTTTTTTATTTTGGGTGCATGTTATTTGTGCTTGTTCTTCTAACAAAGTAACGTTTGTAAATCATAAAACAATCGAACCTGTAGATAGCATATTGAAAATCGATCCAACCTCTTTTATTGATGAAGGTATTTATGCCAAGCATTCAAATGTAAATCTCTATTTTTTATTATTTGTAAAAAAATAATGGATTATCAAGTTTTTGCGAAGTGTTTATCAAGTTTTTATTATATTACGGACGATGGAAACATATAACATGGCAGGGGTACCATATTTGTGAATTGTAATTAATTGGATCTTTGTATTTTTCTCACAAAGTTTAAATGTGCTTTTGTATTTCAAATTTATTGTTTTAAGACCATGGAAAATATATCTTAATTAAAATCCATATAAATCCATATAATTGTGTTTTTATATTTATATTTCAAAGTTTAAAAATTACAATTATTTACATGGTTGTGTATTTGTATTTTTATTTCAAATTTACCATTATAAGATAATGGAAATGATATTCTTATGAAAAAACCCCGTATGTGTTTTAAATGAATTCATATCTTTATGAAATAACTCAGTTTTTTATTTAAATTATATTTTTATTTAATATACCTATTTAATTATAGGTTAGTGTTTTTCCAAATGGATAAATAACTAAAATTTGTTTGTTAATTATTAGAGGATATTTATAATATAAATAAATTGTCACTATAAAGTAGAAATGAAAATTAAAATAGATGTTTTTTTAATATTATTTTTCATAATCATTTGAAAAAAAAAACTATATATCTCCAAAGTTCATGATCTATTTGGATCATTGACATTTAACTTTTTGCTGAAATACATATTTATTCAATCATTTTTCAATGCAATAAAAATCATGACAGATCATTGACATTTAGCTTTTTGCTAAAATGTATATTTATTCAATCATTTTTCAATGCAATAAAAATCATTGTCATAGAATGAAGAGACCATTTTTATTAAATCAAAATCCTTTAGATTGAATAAAAATGTATTAGAAATTTCAAACATTATTGTCTCTACAATTATAGAGTATTTGAGGTGTTTACCAATATCTATATTTTCTTTGTATATTAATCTTTCTTATTTTATATGTATATTTGTTATTATTTTGAGTATGTTTTTGCAGTTTAATTTTAGTGTGTTGTATGTTACTGATGTGATTCATATATATAAATTATGTTATTAATTTTTTCTTTACTTATAGTTATTATGTTGTTTTTTTTACATAAATGACAAAAAGTTAAAAAGAAGAAGAAAAACAGAGAAATTGACCATTATTTTTAAAAGATGAGAAATAACAATTGTAATAAGTAATTCTGTAATTTTAATCTTATAAATGCAATATGTATCTATATTTTTTTTATCCTACTTTAAGAATCTAAAAGTATGAATTTCATTCTAAATTGAAATAGAAATAATTATTTTTTCTTTTAATAAAAGTGATCATAATCTATATTATTGTAGGTTGTTATATATTTTTATATAGTGATAAAAAAGAAGCTAACATATTTGAAATTCAACTCATAACATATGATTATACTATACTCATCACATCCATATAGAGTTCCCACTTATTACTATATACTAACAAGATAATTTATTTAAATAACTTACTATCAATCACAAATAAATGTGTTTATCCAAAACTATCTTAATAGAGCTTTGATATTTATTATATTTTTTACTTTGTAATTATTTTCATGCAAAAATAGCTTGTGCACATGTACCTTATCCATGTATCATCCAGATAATTTCTCATCTTACTAGTGTGGTTTTAAGGTGGAAACATCATTTTCCCTATATCCTAGCTCCACATCCATTTTCTCCACTTCACTCCTTTCCTCAACATGTATTTCTCTCATATTCCCCATTTCCTCCACATTCTTCCATCTCCCACATCCCCTCATTCTCCTTATCCCTTGTAACCTCATTATCTCTTTCTAACATGCATATGTGACATTCTTCTCTTATAAAAACTTGCATTTGCTAAATATAACTTATCATTTTATACAATGTAATTGTAATCTTAGTATATATAATTCATTAAGTTTAGTCTCATTTATGTTTGAATAATGGTTTATTCCAAGTTTCTTCTTCAACATATTGAGGTTCATAAGTGACTGATACATATATATAAATGTTTAAGACATTTAAAACTATAGTGACATGTAATTATTTTGGAAGTTCAATGAAATTTTCATTATCATTTATCATCTTTAAAATTTTATGAGGATTATTATTTTTCTACTTAACTAGACCTACCTTAATGTAATTTATCATCTTTAAAGTACACCTTCATTTGGTCTCCAATTTATTAAATAAATAAAAAATAAAAAATAAAAATAAAAATAAAAACTGTCTTTTATAGAGGTTTTCTTAAGCATTTAACTTTTCTATAATTTTATGTAACTTTTGTTTTACTTATCCTTAAACTTATTGTATAATTTTTGGAGGTTTTTTTTGTATATTTACTAGTCTTCTCATCCATGGGAAACTCCACTAAATCCTTAACCTCCTATAGATTCTTGAATCGTGAACCAAATCCCTATTGACATGTAATTGTCCATGATTTTGTACATGATTGGAACAATTGAATTCCAATTTATTGTCCAACTTGTGGCATAATGATTGTCAAAATTGACTAAAAAATGAATGTCCCTATCGTTTATAATTATTTTGGCCATTTCTTGTAAATTTGAAAAATGATTCAATTTTCTTAATATCTTCATTTCTCTTCTTGCTAGGAATAAAATGAGCCATTTTTTGAAATTTATCAATAATATAAAAAATCAAGTCATAACCTCATGTGCTCAATCAAATTGTAAGAAAAAGTAAATACAAGGTATTTTTTTATAATGTCATGTAATTGTCACATTTTTCATAGAGAAAGAGGATGAAAATTGTACTCTCCTCAAATGGAACAATGTCCATAGGAGGGATCATGTGCTCTAGAATGTTAGGCGGAAATATTGTCGTTTAATTCCGTTGTAGTACTTGGCCAACTATTTAATTTGTCAATCCGAGGTTCATAAGCTTATGAAGCACACACACTATATATGCAGGACTGAAGTAGAACTAATCTAATCTAATTTTCTGAAATGAAATTAATCTAGGAAAGCATTGAAAGACTAACTATGAAAGCAATAAATTAATCTAGGAAAGCAATACAACATGTGAAGAGTTGAATGACAAAATACATATGTGAGCTCACACAATATATCAATCTAAAATTATATTACAAGATTCAAATGACAAAGCATGAAAGAATAACAAAGCTAAGAATCCCCTTCTCCTAATTACAAGACTAAATTATGAATTACATGATCTCTCACTCTCCCAATTATGAATAACATGATGCCCCTCATGAAGAGAGAACACTCTCTTATATACATGAGAGTCTTGAAGAGTGTCATAATTATAGATACATTATTCTCTCAACCATTCTCAACTACTTTCCTATTATTAGAAGATATGATCCCTTCAAATCCTCCACACATCTCTCACACATCTTAGATAAGATATGACATCCAAATCTTCCATGATCTTCTCCTTTGAATATGCTTGAATGATTGTCCCAAATATTCTTCAAATCTTCAAAGCTTGAAGATGAAATTCGAATTTGAGGCTAGGTGGTAATATTTGACTTTGTTGAAATCTTCACATATGCCTGCACACATCATCAAACTCATCCAACCTTGATATATAATGAAAATATGTCAATTTTCTAATATTTAATCATAAATTCACTTATAATGCTGAAATGAATAAAGTCGAAAATAATAAGGTGAAACCTAATGTATGATAAAAGGTTTATTAGGACCATGAAATGTAAGGAATGGTGAAGGGAAAAGATGATATAAATGTGACATTTATGAGTCCTAACATGCCCCCCAACTCAACTTGTTACATGTCCTCATGCAACCATGCATGGATCTTCTTAAGAACATTTGGCATTCGGACTTTGGATTTAATTGATGATGTATTTTTAATACGGAATATTTCCAGGATTTGAAATACAGGAGTAGCAGCATGTAACAACATATAATACATGTGTAACAACATGTGAAATATGTGTAACAACATGTGAATTTTCTTATGGTTGGTTCTTGTGTGACAACCATGAATACAAAAGATGTTGGTTCTTGTGTTAACAACATTCATTTCACTTATTTATTTTCTTGCTGCAATAATTTAGCCATATACTCACTGGAAATAATAAGCTATCAATGTGCATAAAAACACATCACTATGTATAAGAAAGCTTTTTCTTTATCTTTATGAATCATGCCAATATGTGTATCAATCGAAATACAACAAAGTGTTTGTTGGAAAAGAAATGTTAGTGAATCATAAATAGAATGATGAGATGGTAAAATGGAATAATGGTAATGAATATGTGGTGAAAGAGTCCCCCCCCCCAATTGAATCAGTTGTATGCCCTTATGCAACTTAGTGTAGATCATGGAAGGAAAGAGAGCATGGCGAGGAAATTTTCCAAAATATTCAAGTCAGCATATAAGAAATTTTGTGATTAAATCTTAGAAAAGAACATACCTCCACTTACCCAAAACGTAGATGTAGTTGTTTCGTTGTTGGATCAGGAAAACGTGACTGGTGTTGTAGCTGCAATTGCTATAACTGCTGGAGCAAAGAATATCAGGAAGGTGTCACTACTGCAAGATCGGGAAAATGGAACTGCTAATGTTGTTGCTGATGTAACTGGATCATGGGAAGTGAAGGAATCTAAACTGTTACTGTTGAATCACGAGAAATGTGGAAGGCGGAGAATATGGAACACTGACACTCTCATAGATCAGAAATCCAATTGCTGTAACTGCTAAGGGGATCATGAAAAAGTGTATAGTATTTATCCACTACAAATCGATGGTACAATTCTAGTCATGCGAATAAATGTGTCGATGTCGAGCATGAAGAGAAATCATTGGATTACCGGCCATTGATGAATGTCATTAACCAATGTGAGAAAAGCTCACCAGTGATGTCAATGAGTGTCAAGGTACCCGAGTACATCTTGTGAAGTGCGAATAGAGGTGTTGATGTCGAGCCACTTGCAATATCTAACGATCGAGGGACATTGATGTATTCCCATGATTTCTAGTGAGAGAGCTTGCCATTAAAGCATGCAAGCCTCAAGGAACTCTAGTCTATATCCCATATAAGGTGTCGAGGTCGATGGGGCAAGACTGTTAAAAGGTGGGCCTTAAGGAATGCCACATCAGTCAATGCGGGTTTATAAAAAGGTTGATAGGACTATAGATGTAAAGATCTCAGTAGTAGCAAGGTTTATGGAAAGGAAATGTAATCATGGAAAGGGGTTTTTAGAAGGAAAACTAGAAAGAAAAAAGAAGGCAAAAAGATAAAGGAATGTATGCAACTCAGAAAAATAGGCATGTGTGAAGTCATGAAAGTTAAGGTAATGGAAGATGGCTTCAACACCAGGATGATTAACGAGCTTTCAAGGAGAAATTGGATAGTGTCACAACATGAAATTTGGCAAAATGCAGAAGTAATAGTGTATCAGCATGGTCGTTGTGTAACAACAAACATCAAGATGCGCAAAAATTTTCTGTGTAGCAGCAAAATGTTGTTGTGTATGAGAAAAATATTTCTGTGTAAAACAACAAAATGTTGTTGTGCATCAACATATGTCATGATGTTTCTGATGGGTAACATCTCTTGCAAAGCATGTATTCTTTGAAGAATGTTGTGACTCATGAAAATCATTGTAGCATGGGATGCGCTCGGCTGTGAACCTGAAAAGCTTAGTACAAATTCCTACATAAAAATTGTGAGAATTTTGAGAAACATATCATGCAAAAATAAGTGTAAATGCAACAAATTAAAGAACAATACATGTTTATACCATTTTTTGTTGTGCTCATGGTTCATCATTGATTGTTGCGTGAAGAATCATAAGAAAGTATGAATATGAGAAACTCAAAGAAATAAACTGCATTTTTTATTTGATTGTTGTAACAGTGACTCAAAGAAAAACATAAATCGTGAAAACAACTCAGGAATTTTTAGAATGTCCATTTGCAAATTTTGATTTTTATAATTTTTTTGTGTGTTTCCATGTTTTTATAATTTTTATTGTTTAATTGAAACCAAGTTTTGTATTATTCTCAAAAATAAAAAAAACAAAGAATGCAAATGAAAACTGTGATTATGCTTGTATAACCATTTTCTCCTTTGCTAATCAGAAAAATATACCAGAGTTTTGCAAACCATTACTTCATACAACAGTAACGGTAATGCTATTAGTGTGAATCTCACACTCCGATCATAGCTGGTATGATTTAACAACAAATTTAGCACAAGCATCACAAGGATCTATGGATTTAGCAACTATATCAATGACTCTTTATAAACTGCAGGCACTGCGTTCCAAATTATCCATGTCCATCAAACATCCCGAAGTAAGATCATGCAATCGAAAGGGAATTAAAATTTAATAGAAATAGAACTGGCTCAAAGAGAGCATGGAAAATATAGTTACCTGGACCTGAGCAAGAGTTTGACTGTGTATCTGCCATATTGGAAAAACCGCCATCCTAAAATTTGTCTTCTTCATGGTCCGAAAAATCATAACTGCTCTCAAACCAAGCAAAATTTTCAAACACTGCTTGCGAATCAGCTAAATGAGACCCTTCTGCACAAAACCCGTGTCCTGGATTTTTGAAATTCATCATGGTTTGCATACAAATTGCAGTCGAAGATGGCTATCTACAAAATGACGTTAATTGAAAGAAAAATTTAGATGCTCATTGCATGTGTGAGCTACACGTACATATGTAAAGCCAAGCGTTTTGATTTCTTCAAATCCAGAGATGGAAACATTGAGATTTTTATCTAGGTTGCATGGCTTAATAGTAGAATAGAATGATTTTCTTCCCATCTCTCCCAGATGCCACATCATGTAAAACAACAAACAACCGATTAATTTCAAATCTGAAAGTAGATACAATCATCTTGAAGCGTCACTGGAGGGATACGTACTGGTTGTTTATTAATACAAGATGATGTGTTGGATCAAACGAATAAAACAGAGTTGCCAATAATAGGAAACCCAACTAATCATCCTTTTTTTAAGCAATTGGTTTTGATTCGATTTGAAAGAATTTGTGGACTATCGACAACTAAACTACGGAGATATAGGGAGTTGAAATAATGATGACGTTAATATTTTGGGCCATATTTCTCCATTAACAACATAGTCCAATTATAGATATGAAGCTCGAATCAAATGCTAAAATTATGGAGATAAATTTTGAGGTTTCCTATTATTGAAAAGATACAAACAGAATTCAAGCCCAAATGTTGATTCATTGGAGATGAGAAGGTGGAGAAGTAAACCATTAAATTCATTTTCTTGCTAACGTGGATGCAAGAGAAGACTAAAGAAAGGATTGATTCATTTGTTTGTTTTGCAAGTTGTAATTCAAGGGGTGTTTCCGCAACTCAAACCAAGATATTCAAATTTATTCAATCATTGTTACAGCAAAAACATCACTGTTTCAACAAATAAAATTTTACTGTATCAGCATGTAGAATTTTGCTGTAACAACATGTAAAAAATTCGTTGTAATAGCATGTAAGATTTCACTGTTTCAGCGTCTGTCTCAGCAAAAAATTCACTATTTCAGCATAGAAAAAATTTGGTTTTGTTTTTATTCGTCTAATGTTTTGTTTGCAGATATTCAAATTTATTCAATCATTGTTACAGTAAAATTTCGCTGTAACCGCATGTAAAATGTTACTATACCATCATGTTGAAACAACATGTACAATTTTTGTTGTATCAACATGTTGTATCAGTATGTTGTATCAACATGCTATAACAACATGTTGTAACAACATAATTTTTTTTTCTCTATCAGCATGCTGTAACAACGAAAATTTTCGCTGTAACATGTAAAATTTTCGTTGTGTTTTATTCGTCTACAATTTTTTTTTCACTGTGTTTATTTGCAGGTCAAAGGATGGATGCAAAGACATTCGTTCCTGAAATCAAAATCATTCCTATTTTCTAATCCTCGGGATCACACAAAGCACAGATGAGAGCATACTTATTTTAGGTAAAACAAAAACTAAAAATTAAAACCTACCTACTCTATGCTAAATGGAATTAGAAATTAGTTATGTGTAGGCAAATTTCTAGTGGAGCCAAGCACGCAACAGCAACAACAATATGTTCAATGGAAATTTTTCAAATGAAAAATAGGATTTTACGAGAATGAATGAATCTAGTTGTTGTGACTGCAAACTTTCTAAATAAAAATAAAAAAGTGGAGCTAATCGACTACTTACCTGGAACCATTGCTCGATAATGCTTTCATAGGCATGTTTTTCCTCACTCAGATCTTGCTTCAACTCCTCATTTTCCTCCTCAAGTTCTTCAGATGTTGATTTCTTGTTTTCTTTTGGAGGAGTATTTAAGCTCTGAGCTGCTATCAAGATCTCCTCTTCCTGGGAAGAAGAAATCTCAGTTTTCGTCGGGATCTGAGTGAGTTGTTCCAAGATGACACTCATGGTTAAATCATATTGAAAAAGGTGTTCTTACAACACCCAAATCAAAATAAAAAATAAAAAAATGAAAATCATACTTGTTGAAACACATGAAAACCTCTTCACAGTTGCAAAAATCAAGCACAATTGCTAAAATTGAAATTCACACTCTAGTTACGCTTGCAAGAAAATCAAACTAAACTTCAATCCATCGTGCTTGCCCAGCAACGACGCCAAAATGTTAGGTGAAAATTTGTTAATCTGAGGCTCATAGGCTTACGAAGCACACACACTATATATGCAGGACTGAAGTAGAACTAATCTAATCTAATTTTATGAAATGAAATTAATCTAGGAAAGCATTGAAAGACTAACTATGAAAGCAGTAAATTAATCTAGGAAAACAATACAACATGTGAAGAGTTGAATGACAAAAGACATAAGTGAGCTCACACAATATATCAATCTCAAAGTAAATTACAAGAGTCAAATGACAAAGCATGAAAGAATAACAAAGCTAAGAATCCCCTTCTCCTAATTACAAGATTAAATTATGAATTACATGATCTCTCACTCTCCCAATTATGAATAACATGATGCCCCTCATGAAGAGAGAACACTCTCTTATATACATGAGAGTCTTGAAGACTGTCATAATTACAAATCCATTATTCTCTCAACCATTCTCAACTACTTTCCTATTATTAGAAGATATGATCCCTTCAAATCCTCCACATATCTCTCACATAACTTAGATAAGATATGCCATCCAAATCTTCCATGATCTTCTCCTTTGAATATGCTTGAATGATTGTCCCAAATATTCTTCAAATCTTCAAAGCTTGAAGATGAAATTCGAATTTGAGTCCAGGTGGTAATATTTGACTTTGTTGAAATCTTCACATATGATTGCGCACATCATCAAACTCATCCAACCTTGATATATAATGAAAATATGTCATTTTTCTAATATTTAATCATAAATTCACTTATAATACTGAAATAAATAAAGTGGGAAATAATAAGGTGAAACCCAATGTATGTATGGAAATGGTATGATAAAAGGTTTATTAGGACCATGAAATGTAAGGAATGGTGAAGGGAAAAGAGGATATAAATGTGACATTTCTGAGTCCTAACATGCCCCCCAACTCAACTTGTTGCATGTCCTCATGCAACCATGCATGGATCTTCTTAAGAACATTTGGCATTCAGACTTTGTCTTTAATCAATGATGTCTTTTTAATAAGGAATATTTCCAGGATTTGAAATACAGGAGTAGCAACATGTAACAACATATAATACATGTGTAACAACATGTGAATTTTCTTATGGTTGGTTATTGTGTGACAACCATGAATACAAAAGATGTTGGTTCTTGTGTTAACAACATTCATTTCACTTATTTATTTTCTTTCTACAATAATTTAGCCATATACTCACTGGAAATAATAAACTATCAATGTGCATAAGAAAGCATCACTATGTATAAGAAATCCTTTACTTTATCTTTATGAATCATGCCAATATGTGTATCAATCAAAATGCAACAAAGTGTTTGTTGGAAAAGAAATGTTATTAAATCATAAATGGAATGATGAGATGGTAAAATGGAATAATGGTAATGAATATGTCGTGAAAGAGTTCCCCCCCCCAACTGAATCGGTTGTATGCCCTCATGCAACTTACTGTAAGTCATGGAAGGAAAGAGAGCATGGTGAGGAAATTTTCCAAAATATTCAAGTCGGCATATAAGAAATTCTGTGATTAAAGCTTAGAATAGAACATACCTCCACTACCCAAAAAGTAGATGTAGTTGTTGTGGCTACTGGATCAGGAAAACATGACTGGCCTTGTAGATAAAACTGCTGGAGCAAAGAATATTAGGAAGGTGTCACTGCTGCAAGATTAGGAAAATGGAACTGCTAATGTTGTTGCTAATGTAAGTGGATCATGGGAAGTGAAGGAATATAAACTGTTACTGCTGAATCATGAGAAATGTGGAAGGCAGAGAATATGGAACAGTGATACTCTCATAGATCAGAAATCAAACTGCTGCAACTACTAAGGGGATCATGAAAAAGTGTATAGTCTTCATCTGCTACAAATCAATGCTACAATTCTAGTCATACAAATAAATGTGTCAATGTCGAGCATGAAGAGAAATCATTGGATTACCGACCATTGATGAATTTCATTAACCAATTTGAGACAAACTCACCAGTGATGTCAATGAGTGTCAAGACACACGAGTACATCTTGCAAAGTGAAAATAGAGGTGTTGATGTTGAGCCACTTGTAATATCTAACGATCGAGGGACATTGATGTATTCCCATGATTTCTAGCGAGAGAGCTTGTCATTAAGGCATGCAAGCCTCAAGCTACTCAAAAAAGAACTCTAGTCTATATCCCAGATAAGGTGTCGAGGTTGATGGGGCAAGACTGTTGAAAGGTGGGCCTTAAGGAATCCCACATCAGTCAATGTGAGTTTATAGAAAGGTTGGTAGGAATATAGATGTAAATATCTCAGTAGCAACAAGGTTTATGGCAAGGAAATGTAATCATGGAAAGGGGTTTGTTTTATTCAGAAGGAAAACTGGAAAGGAAAAAGAAGGCAAAAAGATAAAGGAATGTATGCAACTCAGAAAAATAGGCATGTGTGAAGTCATGAAAGTTAAGGAAATGGAAGATGGCTTCAACACCAGGATGATTAACCAGCTTTGAAGGAGAAATGGGATAGTGTCACAACATGAAATTTGGGAAAATGAGGAAGTAATAGTGTATCAGCATGGTCATTGTGTAACATCAAACATCAAGATGCGCAAAAAGTTTTTGTGTAGCAGCAAAATGTTGTTCTGTATCAACAAAATATTTTTGTGTAAAACAACAAAATGTTGTTGTGCATCAACAAATGTCATGATGCTTCTGATGGGTAACATCTCTTGCAAAGCATGTATTCTTTGAAGAATGTTGTGACTCATGAAATCACTGCAACATGGGATACGCTTGGCTGTGAACCTAAAAAGCTTAGTACAAATTCCTGCATAAAAATAGTGAGAATTTTGAGAAACATATCATGCAAAAATAAGTGTAAATGCAACAAATTAAAGAACAATACATGTTTATACCATTTGTTGTTGTGCTCGTGGTTTGTCATTGATTTTTGCGTGAAGAATCATAAGAAAGTACGAATACGAGCAACTCAAATAAATAAACTACGGTTTTTATTTGATTGCTATAATAGTGACTCAAAGAAAAACATAAATCGTGAAAACAACTCAGGAATTTGTAGAATGTCCATTTGCAAATTTTGATATTTATAATGTTTTTGTGTGTTTCCATGTTTTTATGATTTTTATTGTTTAATTGAAACCAAGTTTTGTATTATTCTCAAAAATAAAAAAACAACGAATCCAAATAAATACTGTGATTATGCTTGTATAACCATTTTCTCCTTTGTTGATCGGAAAAATATACCAGAGTTTTGCAAACCATTACTTCATACAACAGTAATGGTAATGTTATTAGTGTGAATCTCACACTCCGATCAAAGCTGGTATGATTCAACAACAAAGTCAACACAAGCATCACAAGGATCTATGGATTTAGCAACTATATCAATGACTTGTTATAAACTACAAGCACTGTGTTCCAAATTCTCCATGTCCATCAAAGATCCTGAAGTAAGAGAATGCAATCGAAAGGGAATTAAAATTTAATAGAAATAGAACTGGCCCAAAGAGAGCATGAAAAATATAGTTACCTGGACCTGAGCAAGAATTCGACTGTGTATCGGCCATATTAGAAAACTGACCATCCCGAAATCTGCCTTCTTGACAATCTGAAAAATCAGAACTGCTCTCAAACCAAGCAAAGTTTTCAAAAACTGTCCACAAGTTAGTGAAATGAGACCCTTCTGCACAAAACCCGTGTCCCGGATTTTTGAATTTCATCATGATTTGTGTACAAATTGCAGACGAAGATGACTTTCTGCAAAATGATGTTAATTGACAGAAAAATTTAGATGCTCATTGCATGTGTGAGCTACGCGTCCATATGTAAATCCAAGCGTGTTGATTCCTTCAAATCCAGAGATGGAAACATTGAGATTTTTATCCGGGTTGTATGGATTAAGAGAAGAACAAAACGATTTTCTTCCCATCTCTTCCGGATGCCACATCATGTAAAACAACAAACAACCTATTAATTTCAAATCTGAAAGTAGATACGATCGTCTTGAAGCATGATTGGAGGTATACATACTGATTGGTTATTAATATAGGATGATGCATTAGATCAAACAAATAAAATAGAGTTGTCAATAATAGGAAACCCAACTAATCATCCCTTTTCAAGTAATTGGTTTTGATTCGATTTGAAAGAATTTGTGGACTATCGAAACCTAAACTACGGAGATATAGGGAGTTGAAATAATGACCTCGTTAATATTTTGGCCCATATTTCTCCACTAACAACATAGTCCAATTATAGATATGAAGCCTGAATGAAATGCTAAAATTATGGAGATAAATTTTGAGGTTTCCTATTATTGAAACGATACAAACAAAATCCAATCCCGAATGTTGATTCATTGGAGATGAGAAGGTGGAGCAGTAAACCATTGAATTCATTTTCTTGCTAACGTGGATGCGGGAAAAGACTAAAGACAAGGTTGATTCATTTGTTTGTTTTGCAGGTTGTAATTCAAGGGGTGTTGCGGCAACTCAAACCAAGATATTCAAATTTATTCAATCATTGTTACAACAAAAACGACATTGTTTCAGCAAGTGAAATTTTACTGTATCATTATGTAGAATTTTGTTGTAATAGGATGTAAAAAATTCGTTGTAACAACATGTAAGATTTCACTATTTTAGCGTCTGTCTCAGCATGTAAAAAAATTCACTTTTTCAGCATAGAAAAATTTTGGTTTTGTTTTTCTTCATCTAATGTTTTCTTTGCAGATATGCAAATTTATTCAATCATTGTTACAGTAAAATTTTTCTATAACAGCATGTAAAATGTTGTTGTACCAGCATGTTGAAAGAACATGTACAATTTTTGTTGTATCAGTATGTTGTATCAACATGCTATAACAACATGCTGTAACAACATAATTTTTTTTTCTTCTGAATTAGCATGCTGTAACAGCGAAAATTTTCACTGTAACAGGTAAACTTTTCGTTGTGTTTTATTCATCTGCAATTTTTTTTTCACTGTGTTTATTTGCAGGTCAAAGGATGGACGCAAAGACATTCATTCCTGAAATCAAAATCATTTCTATTTTCTGATCCTCACGATCGCACGAAGCGCAGAGGAGATCATACTTATTTTAGGTAAAACAAAAAATGAAAATTAAAACCTACCTACTCTATGCTAAATGGAATTAGAAATTAGTTACATGTAGGCAAATTTCCAATGGATCCAAGCACACAACAACAACAACAACAATATGTTCAATGGCAATTTTTCAAATGAAAAATAGGATTTTATGAGAATGAATGAATCTAGTTGCTGTGACTGCAAACTTTCTAAATAAAAATTAAAAAATGGAGGTAATCGAGTACTTACCTGGAACATTGCTCGATAATGCTTTCATAGGCATGTTTTTCCTCGCTCAGATCTTGCTGCAACTCCTCATTGTCCTCTCAAGTTCCTCAGATGTTGATTTCTTGTTTGTTTCTGGAGGAGTATTTAAGCTTTGGGCTGCTGTCAAGATCTCCTCTTCTTGAGAAGAAGAAATCTCAGTTTTCACCAGGATTTGAGTGAGTTGTTCCAAGATGGAACTCATGGTTAAATCATATTGCAAAAGGTGTTCTTACAACACCCAAATCAAAATAAAAAAACTGAAAATCATACTTGCTAAAACACATGAAAACCTCTTCACAGTTGCAAAAATCAAGCACACTTGCAGAAATTGAAATTCACACTCTAGTTACGCTTGGAAGAAAATCAAACTAAACTTCAATCCATCGTGCTTCCCTGGCAACGGCTCCAAAATGTTAGGCAAAAATATTGTCATTTAATTCCGTTGTAGTACTTGTCCAACTATTTAATTTGTCAATCTGAGGTTCATAGGCTTACGAAGCACACACACTATATATGCAGGACTGAAGTAGAACTAATCTAATCTAATTTTATGAAATGAAGTTAATCTAGGAAAGCATTGAAAGACTAACTATGACAGCAGTAAATTAATCTAGGAAAGAAATACAACATGTGAAGAGTTGAATGACAAAAGACACATGTGAGCTCACACAATATATCAATCTCAAATTATATTACAAGAGTCAAATGACAAAGCATGAAAGAATAACAAAGCTAAGAATCCCCTTCTCCTAATTACAAGACTAAATTATGAATTACATGATCTCTCACTCTCCCAATT
>ML778846.1:406483-423018 GCA_009831015.1 Picea engelmannii
AGCACCAACTCCCTGGTTTCTCTAGCACCAACTAGAAGGAAGCACCAACTCCCTGGTTTCTCTAGCACCAACTAGAAGGAAGCACCAACTCCCTGAGTGTTTCCAGAACCAACTGGATGGAAGCACCAACTTCCAATCATACAAGCACCAACCTATAAAACAGATAACAACAGTTCTCCCTTGCACCTCCCTGCCACCCTAGTTTCTCTGGCTGCAACCAGATTAGAGCTATAGCTCCCTGTGTTCAAGCACCCACTTGAAGCTCTTAGGACAATAGTCCTCCCGAGCACCTCCCTACCTCCCTGGTTTATCAATATGAATTACTAAAACTTATTACAATGATATAGTGTTCAACAAGAACTTACCAGTCTCATCATTATTTTGCAAGATTTCGTTGCTCTGTCTTCATCACTATCTTCCTACATGCATCCATTGCTCTTTTTGTTTTTCTCCCTTTTTTTTTGCGTCATTCCCATTTGATGCACCTTTTGTCTTTTTTCCCTTTTAGCTACTGCACTCCACCTCCTTCCTCACACATGCATCACTGCTCTCAGGAGCAACCCCTTCTCATATTTTCTCCATATTCTTATACTCCTTGTGCATCTTGTGCATCCTCTGTCTGCAATGGTTCTGCCACCTCTGCATGTCGATTTCTCTACCTCTTCATCATGACAACTCTTCATATTCTCTGTTTTGTTAAGCCCATCTGTCCGTCATCACTGGGTGTCATGATCAAATTCTTTCACATCACAGGCATTTGAGATTCCTCATCTTCTATTGCAGACAACCTCAAACTCACAGTCACAGTTAACATCTTCAATGCTCTTCCAGCTGTCAATAGCCTCCACGAATAGTCTTTTCTCCTACTGGCAGATTCCTTGTGACCCTTCAGTTCCTCTGGAAATTACACAGAAGTCTCTTTGATTCCTCTGGCAGAAACCATCAGTGGTTTCTAGCAGTTACACTGAGAAGTGATACAGTAGCCCTCCGATCTTCTTCAGTTTCCTCTGCATTGTTGGATTAGCTTCTCTAATCTTGTGCTCATTTCGGCATTTCGTTCTTTGGCATTTCAGGATCACTGTGGTGGAGTATTTTAGTACTCTCCATTTCTCGACCCCCGAAACTCCAAAAAGGAGATTGTCTTCACTAACATTTCACGACTTCGAGTTTCACGATTTCAAGACTCCTGTGATGAAGAGTCTTCACTCTTGACTCCTCCTACTCCCGGTATCCAAAACTTCAGTATGGAGTATTTATCATTTCACGACTTCGGGTTTCATGATTTCAGGACTCCTGTGATGCAGTGTCCTGACTCTTGACTTCTCAACCTCCCGGTATCTGAAATCTCGTTATCCGATACTCCAATATGGAGTCGGATCAACGGTCCATGATTTCCTCGATCCAACAACTTAGATCATTTCTCCATTTCACATCTCGCGATTTTGGGACTCCTGTTGATGAAGGGTCCTGGTCATCTCCATCTCCCGGTAACCGAAATCCCTGTATCCAACACTCCGAGTGATGCGCCTCTTTCGAGTTTTCGAGATTTCACATTTCGGCACTTTGAGACTCCTGAATGACGAGAGTCTGTGACATCTCTATCTCCTGGTATCTAAAACTCTGGTAGCCGAAACTTCGAGCGATGTGCTTATTTCATGATTTTTGGGGTTTCACATTTCACGACTTCAGGACTACTATGTTGGAGAGTCTCAACTCTTGACTTCTCGATCTCCCTGTAACCGAAACTCTAAAATGGAGACTTTGTTGGGGTGCCTGTTTTGGGATTTTGGGGTTTTGCATTTCCCGACTTCGCGAGTTGAAAGGTTGGAGAATTTCATTCCTTTGACTTTTCAGTTAGCGAAAGCATGATCTTTTGCCATGTCTTCTTCTTGGATCGACAGTCCAGATTTGTCCTTGATCCAACGGTTCAGGTTATATTGCGATTTCACATTTCGCGACTTCGGGACTCCTGTAGTGGGAGTTCTTGACATCTCCAACTCCCGGTATCCAAAATCATGGTTGTCGAAACTCCGAAATGGATTTTGACCACCACTTCGATCTTTCCATTCGATCATCGTTGCATTGATGGTCTTCCTTGCCTGCTTGTTTTCCATCAAATGAACAAGCACACCTTCGCACTGCGTTCGAATTTACGCTAACTCATCCTGAGCTTACTTTGTCCCTATTTTTCCATTGATGCATACTCTGATCTTTCCATCAATGACAAGAATACGTTTCTTATAAAACATGCCAACAATCTCCCCCTTTGGCATTGATTGCAACAAAGGCACCTAGACCTGTTCTTCTCTCCCCCTTTGACATCAATGTCAAAGAAAACACACTCCCCCTGAGCTGTTGCAGTATTTTTAGGAGGTATCAGATATGTAATCAATACAAGACTCCCCCTAACAGGATGGACTCTCTTTGGTGTTAAACGGGATGACACCTAGCTTTTGTTAGAGATATTCAAAAGGGGTCTTAGCTAGGGGTTTAGTAAAGATGTTTGCTATTTGTTCTGTGGTTGGAATGCACTGAACCTGAAAAACCTGATTAGTGAGTTTCTCTCTCAGAAAATGGTATTTTATGGGAATATGCTTGGCCTTGGAGTGGAATATAGGATTCTTAGACACACTGATGGCACTAGTGTTATCACAATGAATTGGGATCGGTGCAATGTATTTTACCTCCAAGTCTACAAGGGTCTGAATCTTCCATAATACCTGAGTGCAATAGGTAGCAGCAACAATGTACTCTTCCTCTTTGGTTGATAAATAAATGGAACCTTTATTTTTACTAATACATGCTACTAATGAGTTACCCAGGAAGAATTCTCCTCCACTAGTGCTTTTTCTCTCATCAACACAGTTTGCCCAATCTGCATCTGAATAAGCAATTAACTGAAAATTATGATTTTTGGGATACCACAAACCATAAGCCATTGTTTCTTTCAAATACTTGAATATCGTTTTGACAACTAGTAAATTACTCTGTTTAGGTGCAGACTGATATCTTCCAACCATTCCTACAACATGCATTATGTCTGGGCGAGATGTTGTGATGTACAATAGGATACCTATCATTGACCTATATGAACGTTGATAAACATCAGGTGAGTCATCATCCTTTCTTAATTTTCAATCAGTAACCATAGGTGTGCCCATAGGTTTAGAATCTTCCATTTGAAACCTTTTCAACATTTCTCTTAGATATTTTTCTTGAGAAATGAACATCCCTTCAGACCTCTGTGTAATTTGCAGACCAAGAAAAAATGGCAGTTCTCCTATCATGGACATTTCAAACTCAGATTCCATGGCAGAAGCAAACCATTGTACCAACGTATTCTTATTACATCCGAAGATGATGTCATCCACATAGACCAATACGATGAGCAAATTATTATCCTTTATTTTAATATACAGATTGTTGTCAGATGTTCCTCTCTTCAAACCCTTTGTCTTTAAGATACGTATCCAGTCTATGATACCAGTCTCGAGGGGCTTGTTTTAACCCATATAAAGCTTTCTTCAACTTTCATACTAAGTCAGGGTTATCACACAGTTTGAAACCCTCGGGTTGTTCCATATAGACTTCTTCACTTAAATCTCCATTTAAAAAAGATGACTTCACATCCATTTGATAGACTTTAAACCTTTTATGACAAGCATAGGCAAGAAACATTCTGATGGCTTCTAATCTTGCTACGGGCGCAAATGTTTCATCAAAATCCAGTCCTTATATTTGAGCATATCCTTTATAGACTAACCTTGCTTTGTTTCTGACAACTTGTCCTTGCTCATTCAACTTATTTTTAAAGATCCATTTGGAGTCGATGACGTTTTTACCTTCAAGTCTATGAACCATCTCCCACATATTTTTTTTCTCAATCTGATCAAGTTCATCATTCATTTCTTTAATCCAGTAGTCATCTTTGTTGGCTTCATTGAAATTCTTAGGTTCTACCATGGATATGAAATCTATATGAGATTGTTCGGTGGTTTTGATTAGCTTTCTCCTAGTTTGTACACCTTTGTCTTTTTCTCCAATTATCTGACTTGCAGGATGATTCTTTTGAATGATTCTGGAGGAGGAATTTGATGTTGACTGGTTATTTGAGTCTTTCTGAGTGTCTGAGTCTTCATATGATTCAGATTCTTCATTTTCTGATTCTTGGACCTGTTCATCTTCATCTTTAGTTGTGTCTTCTGTAGAAGACTCATTATTGTACATCTCTCTTGCTGGGATTCCTTCATCAACTTTTACATCAATACAGTCAACCATTTTATGCAACCTTTTATTATAGCATCTGTATCCTTTATTGTTTGTAGCATACCCCAAGAAGATACCTTCATCAGCCCTGTCATCATATTTTCCAAGTTTCTCATCATTATTATTTATGTAGCATTTACTCCCAAAGACTTTGAAGTGTTTAATTGAATCAGGTCTCCCAAACCACAACTCATAAGGTGTCTTGTCACTTTGTGGTCTGAGGTGGGCTTTGTTAAGAACATAGACAGTTGTGTGTATGGATTCTACCCAGTAGGTTTGGCTAATGATCTTCTCATTCATCATTGACCTGGCCATTTCCTGCACTATTCTGTTTTGCCTCTCAACAACTCCATTTTGTTGTGGAGTTCTTGGGATTGTGTGTCTCTCTTGATCCCATGCTCATCGCAAAATTCCTTGAAGTCTCTTGACATAAACTCTCCTCCCCGGTCTGATCTTACTTCCTTTAACTTCTTTCGTGTTTGACTCTCAGTTAAAGCCTTAAATATTTTAAACTGCTCAAATGCTTCAGCCTTTTCCTTGAGAAAGGAAACCCAAGTCTGGAGTAATCATCGATAATCAGCATGAAGTAGTTTTCTTTCCCTATGCCTTCCTGTCTTGATGGTCCACATAAATCCATATGAACTAGTTGGAGTGGTTTCTCTGTTGAAGTAAATCTATTGGACTTAAACTGTGTCTTGTTTTGCTTCCCTACTTGATAGGGTTTACACGTTGAATCTTGGGGCTTTGATATTCTCAGAAGATCTTTTACTGCCTCGAGTTTTTTGAGTTTGATTAAGTGGTCAAAGTTTAGATGTTCAGGTCTCCTATGCCATAACCAACTTTCATCATGTCTTCTTAGATTGCATTCTTCTCTATTTTCTTTCAACACATATACATTATTTTCTGTCCTTATGCCTTTGGCCACCACTTGTCCTGAGGTTACAGATTTTATCTTGCAATCGTTGGACGTGAACACCACTTCACATCCTCTGTCACACATTTGAATAAAACTGAGCAGATTATGTTTTCCTTTTCCATTACTTAAGCTCACCATCCCTTTGCCCTTTATTTTCCTTGGAGCATCATTTCCAAAGGTTTTGTTACCTGATTTGCTTTCACTTAGAGATAGAAACTTGCCTTTGTCTCCCATCATGTGTTTGGAGAATCCACTGTCTATATACCAAGGGTTCGTTTTTCTTTGAGTGGACAATACTAATCCACACTTCTCACTTTCCTTCTTCTTCCAAAAATTAACATTTTCAGCAGGGGATTTCGAATATGGTTCATAGTTCCTTAACCGACAGTCAATAGATTTATGTCCAAAGTTATGACAGGTGTAGCATTCAATCTCATTATTCAATAGGTCAAACTTATTGTTGCAGTGTTGTCTACTCATTGACTGTTGATTATTTCTTGGCCTCCTTAGTTGCATGTCCCTAGTCTTAATTTGGCAAATTGTAGTATGTGAAGGATTGTTACTTGGTTGTATCATTCTTTGTTGTGGGAAATATTTATCCCTTTGAAATCTTAATTGCTTATGTCTAAGTCTTAAGGAATAATTTACAGCTTTGTGACCAAAGTTAGAATAGTAGAAACAATAGCCATAGAAAAATTCTTTGTACCTGGAAAATGGTTGTCTTCTTTGAGCAAATCGATTTCTTTCATGCTGATGATGTCTTTCAGCAAGGGGGGCACTATTTCTTTGTTCTACAGATTCAGTCCTCGCACCTTTTTCTTTATTCATCCTAGGCAGTTGATTGTCTTCCTTTGTTTATGCAGGTTTGTTGTTGTCATTGGTTGTACATTTGACAAACTTGATGGGTTATTTGTCTCTTGGCTTGCCACTACTTGATCCATCTTCATAACCCAAACCAGTTTTTAGATTTGGATTCCTTTGCTGATTCAAAATGGTGGCTAATCCTTCTGAGGATTTGATACTTGACAGATTTTGATTATACAAGGCTTGAAACTTCTCCATCTCTTTCCTAGTTTTCACTACTTCTTGTTCTAATGCTTCACATCTTTCCTTCTTTTCTGATAACTTTCGTTTCAGAATGTCTTCCATTTTATTTGCCTCTTCTAATTCTTCTTTTAGTAGGACAAGGTCTTCATTAGGTTCTTTACTGTCTTTCTCGAACTGTATCAACAATTGTCTTTGCTTTCTATTCTTGATTCTTAGTCTGTCAATCTCCTCTAGTGCACTGATCGGTTCTCCTTCCATGTCAACCACAACTTCTTCTTCATTAACATCACTCCCTCTATTGTTATTATCATATTCCTCTTTGGCCATAAGTATGAAGTCATTTAGTTTATCTTCAATAGATGAATCATTCTCTTCATCATCTGAAGGATCATCATCATTGTTTACACAAAGACTTTTCTTCTTAAAGTTATTCTCTTTAAAGAAATTTTTGTGTTTGTACTTCTCCTCATCATCACATGTTTGATCCTTTCCTTTGTGGATACATTTATTTGCAAAATGACATATCCTACCATAGTTGAAACATTTGAAAGGAAGTTTATCTTTGTATTTGCCTGATCCCTTCTTCAGTCTCTTCACAAATTTTGCTTCAATTTCATCGGGCTCAGAATCCTCATTCTTGTCTGCCTTAAATGATGCTTCTCTGGAGCTGGGTTTATCTTTAACTATTCTCATTTCATATGCAGTCAATGTTAATAGAAGTTGATCAAACTCGAAGGTTTTTAGATCATTTAGTTCTTCTATAGAAGAGACCATCAGATTGAACCTATCTGGGAGAGATCTCAAGATTTTTTGCACTAAAGAAGGTTCCTCAATTGTTTCACCAAGTGCTTTCATTGCATTTACCATTTATTCTATTCTCAGAAAGAAGTTTCCAACTGTTTCATCTTCTTTCATCTTCAGCTGTTCAAACTGCATTCTATAGGTTTGAAGCTTGGCATCCTTTACCTTCTCATTACCTTCATAAATGTTAATGAGTTTGTCCCACATTTATTTGGCAGTTCCTACATGCATAACGTTTACGAATTCTTCTTCTGCAATCCCACTCAATATAGCATTCATAGCCTTAACATTGAAGCTAAATTCTAGTTTGTCATCCTTATTGGCTAGTACAACTGGCTTTACATAACCAGTATCTACCACATCCCAAACATCTGCACCTAAAGCCATTATGTAGGTTCTCCTTCTAACTTTCCAGAAGGCAAATTTTGTTCCATTGAACAGAGGGGCCTTATTGGTTGAATTTACTTCATGGCTTCACATGTTTAAGCTCTAGGATCTACCTTTAGATAAAAGGGGTCGGCTCTGATACCAATTGTTGGAAAACTAATAGGGGGATGGGGTGAATCAATTGTTACCGTGCTTAAACAATTATTCTTCTTTTAAATTCTTTACAAGGAACTCAATGATGATCACAATAATGGAGGTAAATAAGTAATGGGACATTCAACATCAGTCACATATATGAGATACACAGAGACAGATATTTCCCGAGGAAACCTATAAAGGGTAAAAACCTCTTCTTATTTATATGATAAGTATTATTTACATTCTTTACATGATCATACATATGAGAACCAACTCATTGTGAGGCTACAATATCTGTTTTTGCAAGCTGCAACTTGTTGAGAGAACCAACTCTTTGTTTTCTCTAGCACCCACTAGAAGGAAGCACCAACTCCCTGGTTTCTCTAGCACCAACTAGAATGAAGTACCAACTCCCTGAGTGTTTCCAGCACCAACTGGATGGAAGCACCAACTTCCAATCAAACAGGCACCAACCTGTAAAACAGAGAACAACAGCTCCCCCTTGCACCTCCCTGCCACCCTGGTTTCTCTGGATGCAACTAGATGGGAGCTACAACTCCATGTGTTCAAGAACCCACTTGAACCTCTGAGGACAACATTACTCTTGAGCACCTCCCTACCTCCCTGGTTTATCAATATGAATTACTGAAACTTATTACAGTGATATAGTGTTCAACAACAACTTACCAATCTCATCACTGTTCTACAAGATTTCACTGCTCTGTCTTCCTCACTGTCTTCTGGCATGCATCCATTTCCCTTTTTGTTCTTCTCCTTTTTGTGTTTTGTGTGTCATTCCCATTTGATGCACCTTTTGTCTTCTATCCCTTTCATCTACTGCACTCCACCTACTTCTTCACACATGCATCACTGCTCTTAGGAGAAACCCTTTCTCATCTTTTCTCCACATTCTTATACTCCCTATGCATCTTGTGCATCCTCTGTCTGCCATGGTTCTACCATCTTTGCATGTTGAGTGCTCTACCTCTTCATCATGACAACTCTTCAGCTTCTCTGTCTTGTTAAGCCCATATGTCCGTCATCACTGGGTGTCATGGTCAAATTCCTTCACATCATAGGCAGTTGAGATTATTCATCTTCTGTTTCAGAAGACCTCAACCTCACAGTCACAGTTAACATCTTCAACGCTCTTCCAGCTGTCAATAGCCTCCACGAACAATCTTTTCTCCTACTGGCAGATTCCTTGTGACCCTTCAGTTCCTCTAGAAATCAAACAAAAGTCTCTTCGAGTCCTCTGGAAGAAACCATCAGTGGTTTCTAGCAATTACACTAAGAAGTGCTACAATATCCCTCTGATCTTCTTCAGTTTCCACTACACCATTGAATTAGCCTCTCTAATCTTGCATTCATTTCAGCATTTTGTTCTTCGGCATTTCGGGATCACTGCGGTGGAGTATTTTAGTACTCTCCATTTCCCGACCACCGAAACTCCGAAAAGGAGCTTGTCTTCACTAAAATTTCATGACTTCGGGTTTTTTGATTTTGGAACTCCTGTGATGAAGAGTATTCACTCTTGACTCCTCCTACTCTTGGTATCCAAAACTCCGGTTTGGAGTCTTTATCATTTCGCGACTTCGGGTTTCACAATTTCAGGACTCCTGTGATGTAGTGTTCTGACTCTTGACTTCTCAACCTCCTAGTATCCGAAATCCCGGTATCCAATACTCCAATATGGAGTCGGATCAACGGTCCACGATTTCCTCGATACAACGGCTTAGATCATTTCGCCATTTCATGTTTCACGATTTTAGGACTCCTGTTGATGAAGGGTCCTGGTCATCTCCATCTCTCGGTAACCGAAATCCTGGTATCCAACACTCCGAGTGATGCGTCTCTTTCAGGTTTTCGAGATTTCTCATTTCGGCACTTTAGGACTCCTGAATGACGAGAGTCCATGACATCTGTATCTCTCAGTATCCGAAACTCTGGTAGCCGAAACGTTGAGCGATGCACCTATTTCATGATTTTAGGGGTTTCGCATTTCGCGACTTCGGGACTCCTGTGTTTAAGAGTCTTGACTCTTGAGTTCTCCATCTCCCAGTAACCGAAACTCCAAAATGGAGTCTTTGTTGGAGTGCCTAGTTCGTGATTTCAAGGTTTCGCATTTCGCGACTTCACGAGTTGAAAGGTTGAATCATTTCATTCCTTTGACTTTTCAGTCAGTGAAAGCATGATCTTTCGCCACGTCTTCTTCCTGGATCGACGATCCAGGTTTGTCCTTGATCCAACAATTCAGGTTATATTTCAATTTCGCATTTCGCAACTTTGGGACTCCTGTAGTGGGAGGTCTTGACATCTCCAACTCCCGGTATCCGAAATCCCGGTAGTCAAAACTCCGAAATGGAGTTTGACCAACACTTCGATCTTGCCATTTGATCATCATTGCACTGCTAGTCTTCCTTGCCTGCTTGTTTTCCATCAAATGAACAAGCACACCTTCGCACTACGTTTGAATCTGCGCTAATTCCTCTTGAGCTTACTTTGTCCCTATTTTTCCATCAATGCATACTCTGATCTTGCCATCAAAGAAAATAATACGTTGCCTGTAAAACATGCCAACACTCTTATATACATGAGAGTCTTGAAGAGTGTCATAATTATAGATCCATTATTCTCTGAACCATTCTCAACTACTTTCCTATTATTAGAATATATGATCCCTTCAAATCCTCCACACATCTCTCACATATCTTAGATAAGATATGCCATCCAAATCTTCCATGATCTTCTCCTTTGAATATGCTTGAATGATTGTCCCAAATATTCTTCAAATCTTCAAAGCTTGAAGATGAAATTCGAATTTGAGGCTAGGTGGTAATATTTGAATTTGTTGAAATATTCACATATGCCTGCACACATCATCAAACTCATCCAACATTGATATATAATGAGAATATGTCATTTTTCTAATATTTAATCATAATTTCACTTATAATACCGAAATGAATAAAGTGGAAAATAATAAGGTGAAACCCAATGTATGTATGGAAATGGTATGATAAAAGGTTTATTAGGACCATGAAATGCAAGGAATGGTGAAGGGAAAAGAGGATATAAATGTGACATTTCTGAGTCCTAACATAGAACACACTCATGCTTTTGCTGGGTAAGAAAATGAGGCAGGAAAAATGTCTCAACTCAATTATGTTTCCTCTCAAGAGTACATGAAATCTCTTAATGCAATGGGAAAAAATGATTGTATGGCTCATCTAACTTTAGGATTAAATATGTGGAGAGGGTTGGGGAAACTAGATGATGGGAATTTATGATTGAAAGTGATTTGAGGAATGGGTTGTGGTTAGGGAACTAGGATGAATGTGAAAAGGTTGTGGGGCCCTTAGGAAGAGGTACTGGAATAGGGATATTAGGGCATGGGTGTGGAGGAAAATAAGGGTTGAGAATAAGTGGGGTGTGACATCCCCTAAAAATAAAATATTTTTATTTTTGTGTGCTGGAAATTTATTTCCATTTTTGGCAAATTCGAATCTGGAAAATTTTTACCATTTATGGCAATTTCGAATTTCGAATTTAATAATTTTATTTAACTATTGTGAATGTTGAGCAGAGATCTATTTGGACTCAACTAACTATTTTACTATGACACTTGTATCACAACAAAATAATTATATTAACTGCAGGAGGACAAATGGAACAACCAGGTTAAAAATCAACTGACCATGACTCCATGAGTGGGGAACATGTTGGAACTGCCTCTAGGCTGATTATGAGAAGTGGAAAATCAGAGATTTGGCCATTGGAAGCCCTGAAAATCAGGGATTAGGAGACCTGCGAAAATCCCCAAAGGAGGGAAAAAGACCCGAGCAAAAGATTGATAAATAACATATGCAAGGAGGCAGGATGCTACCAAGTATGCTGGGAAAGGATTCCTGAGCTCCCTTGCCTTTATGAACACGGTGGTTTGAGTGTGAGGCAAGAGGAGCCTGCTGAAATAGAATTGCCTTGCTGTTATGAGCATTGTTGAGTAAGTGTGAGGCAAGAGGATAACTGTTGGAATTGAAGGACATTGTTGAGGAGGCGTTTTCAAGTTCGCCCTCATGGACTCATGGTCAGGCTAGGGGGTGAATCGGGCAAGTGACTTTAGCTTCCCTGTTCTATGGTTGGGAGAAACGTGGTTGTTCCCTTTGTCTTCCCACGGAATGGATTCAGATATGTTGATCTACCCCTCTCTATTATGAATGACTATGTTTTTATTTCAATGTCATATTAAATCCGAATTGGAATGATGTCCATTCTCTATCTGAATGATTTTTCTGATGCATTGTATTGATTAAATCGGAACTGTATAGTTTTTCCATATTGTTTGTTGTGGGGAATATATGTGAAGGAAATATGTAATTATATTTCTATAAGTAAGTAAGGAAAGGAGGAGATTAATGTCAATGAGGTAGATCCTCTCTGTAGATAAATCCCCAGAAAACCAAACTCAGATCCCTCGGAACATCATTTATAATGACCAATCTCTGATGGAATGATATTCTTAATCATGTATTTACATAGATGCATAGATCTAGTACTGATGACATTTAATGATTTGATTTAAAAGAGGCTCTAAGTGAACATTAGAGAATTTACCTTATACAGAAAATTTTATCCTTTGTGCCCTTCTGTGCATTTAAACTCATAAGTTTAGATTTTTGGAATTATGTCAGGTAAACGAATATAGAATCCTTCTACCCCTACTGTTTTCACAGAACAAAAGTAAAAATACCAATACAAGGCAAAATTCTTAGAACTATGAAAATAATGTGAATTTCGACATTCGCGACTTGCGGGTTACACTTATGCGAAATTACCTTGCTTTTCGAAACCCCAAATCCTGAAATCCCGAAGTGTTGGTCCCACATCCTTTCACTTTTCAGAATTCAGGATTTGTTGTGTATTGTTGTTTGGTTTTTGAAAACCTGAAATCCCAAATCCCGAAATCCTGAAGTGTTGGTCCCACACCCTTTTACCTTTCGAAATTCAGGAATCGTTGTGTGTTGTTGTTTGGCATTTGATACCCCGAATCCCAAAATCCCGAAGTGTTGGTCCCACACCCTTTTACCTTTTGGAATTCGGGAATTGTTGTGTGTTGTTGTTTGGCATTTGAAACCTCGAAACCCCGAATCCCAAAATCCCGAAGTGTTGGTCCCACACCCTTTTACCTTTCGCAATTTGGGAATTGTTGTGTGTTGTTGTTTGACATTTGAACCCCGAAACCTCGAACCCCAAAATCCTGAAATGTTAGTTCCTCATTCCTTTTCGCAATTTTGGGAATTGTTTCACCTTTTCGAAATTCGGGAGTGATTGTGTGTTGTTGTTTGGTTTTTGAAAACCCAGAAATCCTGAAATGTTAGTTCCTCATTTCTTTTCACAATTTCGGGAATTGTTTGTGTTTGATGTTTTGGATTTTGAAGTCCTGGAATTTTGAATCCCGAAATTCTGAAATACAGATCTCACCTTTCCTTTTTCTCATTTCAGGAGTTTACAGATGTTGTTGCTTGGGTACTTGAACTCATGAAGTCCTGAACCCCAAAACCCCAAAATGCGGGCCCCACCTTTCCTTTTTTTCATTTCGGAAGTTTGTTTATGTTGGTGTTGCACACTAGAACTCGCGAAGTTCTGAACCTTGAAATCCCAAAATGTGGGTTTCACCTTTCTTTTTGGATTTCGGAAGTTCGTATATGTTGAAGTTTAGGACACTTGAATTCATGAAGTTCCGAACCCCAAAACCTCGAAGCGCTAGTCCAACCTTCCTGTTGTTGGGAAAAATACCCTACGGACTAGCAAACTAGGGTCAGACTTGCATGCAGATTTTGACCATAAAGAAATGACTTTTTAACCTACCACCCAAAACTTAAACCCCTCTTTCACGATACATGCATGGAAAGGAACTACTAACTTTTTTATTGATGTTTGGCGTAGATCCTCCGTTGCACTTTGCCCGCTTACTTGTGCTGCTCCTTCCAAACTTAACCTGCAATCAAGACAAAACACTACGCATGCATGCTACTTTTCTACTTGAGGGTTAGAAATTAAGCATAAATTACACAAATCATAGATAACTCATGCATTGGGATGGGAAAAGTATTCTTTTATTATTTTCAAAATGAATCAACTTACAGTCAAAGTCGAGACCGACCACCGCTCCTTGATCCTGATCCTGGGCTCCTCCTCTTCTTTTGTCCTCCAACTACTTTGCGTTAATTCTCCTTAGGCTTCAGGAAAGGCTAAAGGGTTGGGACAATGGATTCGACAAATGGGCAGAGTTTCTTTGCTATAATTTTCCTCCTCCAAATGGTACCCCTACCCCTTCTTTTATAGGCTAGAAGGAGCTAGGGTTTTGGACAAACTCTCGGCCATGCATGGCTGGGAGTTTCAGTTAACTGACCCATAGCTTTTTGTCCTGTAAAAAACTTTCCTATTTTTGTGTTTTGTTCACACGCGTGCAGTAGTGGGTTAGGGTGCGTGTGCCATTACCTAAGAGGATTTTCAAAGAGGTTGTTCAGCAGATTTTTTGGCAATGAAGGGATATGAGTTGGCCTGATGCCAGGTAAGCATGTGTGGTGAAATTTAGGGTTATAACACTTCCCTTGTTCACATTTCAGAGGTTTGTATCTGTTGTTGTTTGCTTGTTGTACTTGTGAAAGCTTGAACTCCAAAATACCGAAATGATGGTCACTTTTCGCGATTTCGAGAGTTGTGGTGTGTTGATGTTAGTTGTTGTATTCACAAATTCCCAAACTTCAAAATCCCGAAAGGTTGGTCACTTTTCGCGATTTCGAGAATGGTTGTGCATTGATGTTGGTTGTTGTACTTGCAAAATCCCGAACTCTGAAATCTCGACTTGTTGGTTAACTTTCGCGATTTCGGGAGTTGTGGTGTGTTGATTGAGAATATTCCTCTCGGTTAGAGGTATGGAAGTAACAGACATGTTTACACGTCACTCGTATAATTAAATCTGTGTTGGTGTTAAGGACATCATCAAATAAGAAAATATTGGTAATTTTTACAAAACTTTAAATAACATTGAAGGGAGGAGTAAACACTTATTGTATTGTCAAGTAAGAAGTTTTAAGTTGCATAATAAAGACAATCAACGATAGTAAGGTATCTAACAAACTTTCAGACTCAAGATTTATAACAAAATACTTAATTGTTGGAATCTCGAAACTACACCAGGGTCATTGTACAAACAAATTTATTTTTTTTGTGACAATTTTTTAGGTACATTACATATGGTATTAGAGAAAAAGTTACAACACTGGGCCTGAACAGGGCCACATTGATTGCTTAGTATATATTCTGATTTATGAAAAAACTAATAAATCTTCTGGATTACAAACATAAATCTTTTATGTTTTGTGCTGAAAAAATGGCAGCTCAAGAAGGTGAAGAAATCAGGGTGGAAGAGAATCCGCAACAAGGACCTCTTGGAGATCCAAGACAAAATAGTGATGGAAGCTCACCCACGGAGGTTTTGGAAACAATGAGGAACCTTATTGTTGAACTACAGGTTTTCAAGGCCGACAATGAAAAGTTGAAGAAGGCATAGTAGGAACAGCAAGAAATAAATGAAGTCCTACTGCGTAGTATAGTAACCAAGAAAATCCCAAAAGATGATAACCCTGAGGAAGAGGTCGGAAAAAGGGCCTCTAATAATTTTGGTGTGAAAACAGAAAAAGGAGATAGTTCATATGAAGGGACACCTTCAGCTGAAGACAAAACCATACCTGATAGAAAAAGAAAACAAACAGATCACCTCGAAGGAGAATTTAAAAAGATTAGGCCAACTAATTTTGATGGAGAATCCAGGACAAGAGAAGAAGTCGAGGCATTGTTGTTGGACATCAAAAAATACTTCCAAATCTACAACTATTCCAGCAACATGAAGGTCAGAATGGCCATCTACAATCTGAAGGGGAAGACCATCATTTGGTGGTAGGACTTGAAAGTGGCCAAGGGCCTGTTATCACACAGTTTGTAGGAATGGTTTAGGTTAGCTTGAGTCAAGGATTCAAACTGGCGTAACAGGAGCTTCCCCACCCATTGTCACCTCGATGGGGAGCTCTTTCTATTTAGGATGGCTAGTCCAAGGGAGACGTCCCTATGTAATCTGGTTTTCTGAAGGGCTAAAGGTTTAAGGATCAAGGTAAGAGATTCCCTTTCACAGATTACTGCCAAGAATGAGATAGTCAAAGAAGAGATATATCACTGAACGAGCACCTGTTTGCGAGACAAGACAAATGAAACTAAAATGTGCTGCAGTGGTTAGTACTTCAAGCATTAATGACTATCTTCAACATATATATGAGCAATGATCAAAAGTAATTATTGGCGAAGTCAATGATTGCAAATCAAAGATAAAGGCTTGTATCACTTCTTCAATAAATACAAAAGAGACAAAGGCATTCAATGTATACAATCAATACCAATTATATCACAAATGCACTATAAATCTGCTCACATATATATGATGTTGTTGCGTCACAAATGCAGAAAATTGGGTGACGTCAGCCTTAGTGATAGGTTATTTTGAAAGACAAAGAGCAAAACGTTTTATCAAACAAGTTTATAGGTGTGATCAATGGCTCAAAATCTATCAAAGAAGGTGATAAATGGCACAACGTTGCAGGCAAAACAAGAGATCAAAAGGTGTGACATCACCTATATTATTGTTGCATTCAAGGTTAGGGTTAGCTAGCCAAGAGGTGGACGTTTTAGCTAATTCAACCAATGAAAATTCATGAAACCTCTATGGCTATGATAAGATGACTCAGCCGCAACTTTCTATCCAAACACAAGTCTAAAATAGACAAGACGTCATCAGCATTAGGGTTAGTTCTAGATGCTAGGGTTAGACGCTAGGTTAGTTAGGGTTTCAAATAAAAGAGTTTTGGAAGAGAGTTTAAGCACAAACAAGCTCAAAGGTGTTTCTAGACTAGTGCCTTGGGTTAAT
>ML778846.1:442540-468647 GCA_009831015.1 Picea engelmannii
ATTGAGCTATCTATATACCCCCTCACTTTCCCTCTCTCACATTCTCCAACTATAACTGACTCCCCTTCTCTCTTCCTCCCTCCCTCCCTGTCTCCCCCCCTCTTATTAGAAAAATAGGATCATGGAGAATTAAAATAAGACAAGTGTGGAAATAAAACACATAAGATACACAATACAATAGAGACACATATATACATGGTTCACCCAGTGTGGGATACATCCACCATAGAAATTTCTAGGTCCTTCCTTTATTATTATCCATTAAATGAAGAGAACAACCTACAACACACCCATGTTATATTCCTCTTGTTTCTATCATAATGTCATCTCTCAGAATACAATATTTGCAATGATACAAAGCTGCAATACAATTCCCTTTGGGGGATTTTCCCCCGAACCATCACTTTCCCCCGGACCCCACAGGGGGGCCAAACCCCCCTTGAAATCCCCCCACGTGGAGGGGTGTACAGTATTCAAGGGGTATAAACACAGTTGAAAACAAATACCTATGAAACAAGAAGATAATAAGGCTCCACAACCAATAATCTCCCACTTGGAGATTGATAAAAAAAACTCCACTTCTATTGTTCCTGCTGGACTATACTCCACCTTGGACCTAGAAAATTTATCATATTCACCTTCATACCAACTAAAACTAAGCAGGAATTCAGTTTCTCCCTGGTTACTTCCTTTGTTAATATGTCTACATGATTATGGATAGAGTGTATCTTTTCCAACTTCAAATGTGCATCCTCCAATATAGATCGTATGAAATGGTACCTGAGTTATATATGCTTAGTATTTGAATGGAAGGATGAGTTCTTTGCAAGATGAATGACACTATTTTTGTCATAGTACAACCTGCTATTCTCTTTCTTCTTTCGAAATTCGTCCATAAACCTCTATAACCGAATCATCTCTTTCCTAGCCTCTGTAATAGTAACATACTTTTCCTCTGTTGTTTAAAGTGAAACAACCTTTTGCAGTTTTGAAATCCAAATTACTATTGTTCCACCTACAGTATAAACATACCATGTGGTGCTCCTCTTGCTATATTTATCACCTGCCATATCTGAATCAACATATCCTTGTAGAACAATGTCTGAACCTCCAAAACATAATGCATGAGTAGCAGTACCTCTAAAATACCTGAGAATCCACTTTACTTCCTCCCAATGTTCTTTACCTGGATTGTTCATATACCTTCTCACAAATCCCACTTCATGTACAATATATGGTCTTGTGCAAACCATCACATACATCAAGATGCTAATTGTTGATGAATAAGGGACCCTAGACATGTATTCTATATCCTCGTGTGTCTTGGGACACATTTCAATAGTTAATTTGAAACTTCTAGCCAAAGGTGTACTATCTTGTTTTGCATTTTTCATTCTAAACCTCTCCAACACCTTCTCTATGTACTCATCCTAAGACAATGTCAATTTGCGATTTTTCTTGTCTCTTGTTATTCTCATACCAAAAAATTTCTATGTAGCACCCAAATCCTTCATCGCAAATGAATCAGATAATTTCTTCTTGAGCACATTTATATCCTGCATATCAGACCCTGCAACAAGCATGTCATCTACATACAAAAGCAAGATAATATAACTTCCATTTTCTAGATTTTTAAAATAAACACAATGATCAGAATGACATCTACTATAACCTTGTTTTGTCATAAACCTATCAAAATTCAAATACTACTTTCATGGAGCTTGCTTTAGGTCATACAATATATTTTTCAACATGCATACCAAATTTTCCTTCCCTTTAACCTCATACCCGTGTGGTTGTTGCATATAAATCTCTTCCTTCAAATCCCCATGGAGAAAAATTGTTTTTACATCTAATTGTTCAAGATGAAAATATTCTACTGCCACAAAACTTAAAATAGTCCTAATTGAAGTCATATTAACAACAAGAGAAAATATTTCATCAAAATGTATACCTTTCTGTTGTGTAAACCCCTTTACAACAATTCTATCATTGTACCTCGTTTTTCCTCCATATTATTCCTTCAACTTGTAAACCCATTTATTATACAATGTTGTTTTTCCTGGAGGCAACTGAGCCAAATCCCAGGTCTGGTTATTTACCAGGGAATCCATTTCCTCTTTCATACCTTTCTCACACTTATTTTTAGTGTATACATGCATTTCCTCTTCATAACATTTTGGTTCACCATAATCAGTCATTAATAACTAATACAATGAAGGGAAGTATCGTTCAGGGGTTCTACTGAATGTGGTAGATATTCTAACCACACTTGTAGGATTTTGAGGTACTTTTTTCTCCTATTGTTGTACATTTTGATTTTCTGGTACCTTTGAAATTTCTTTTTCTATTATCTCATCAAGCATTGTGTATTCTAGTTTTTCTTTTTCTTGTATCCTTCCATGCAAGTGATCTTTGTACATGACCTTATCATTGAATATGACATATCTACTCTTAATTACTTTATGATTTTCATAATCCCATAAGGGATAGCCAAAATCATTAACACCATATCTGATAAAGGTACACTTCTTGGATTCTTCCTCAATATTTGTTTTATTTTCTTTATCAATATGGATAAATGCTTCGCAACCAAAAGTATTCAAAAAAAAATAGTTTACCTTTTTACCTTTCCATGCCTCCTATAGAATTACACCATTTAAAGAGATTGAAGGTCCTTTGTCTATTAAGTAAACAACAATATCTACAACATCTACCCAGAACTATAAGGGAAACCCAACATGCAACCTCATACTCCTTGCATGCTCCATGATTGTCATGTTCATCCTTTCTAACAAACCATTTTCTTATGGTGTTCTTGGAATGGTTTTCTCTCTACGAATCCCATGGTATGAAAAATAATGATCAAACTCCTTGATGCAATATTCACCTCCGTTGTTTGATCTGAGACACTTCAACCTTTTCCCTTTCTCATTCTCAACCAAATCTTTCCATTTCTTAAAGTATAAAAAACATCAATTTTTTTTCGAATGCAATAAACCCAAGTTTTTCTATTTCTGTCATCAGTAAAAGTAACATAATAATGATATCCACCAAGAGATGATACCTGATCTAGTCCCCATACATCTATATGCACAAGCTCTAACCTTTCACTCATATTTTATTTTCTGACTCTGAGAAATATGACTCTCTTATGTTTTTCATAAACACAATGCTCACATAAATCCAAATCAATTTGTTTAAGATCTTGCAACAAATTTATTTTGTAAAGTATTTGCATCCCCTTCTCACTCATGTGCCCGAGCCTATGATGCAACAATGTTGTATCCACTCTTGTAGAAGCTAAAGAGATAGAATATTCAGTTTTACCAGTACATAAATAAAATGTACAGACCTTCTCTCTTTTTTCTATCACTAGTGATCCTTTGGTGACCTTCCACACCTTATCTATAAATATGGATATACAACCTTCACTTTCCAACTGCCCTATTGAAATTAGATTTTTCCTTAGATCTGGAACATGTCTTACCTCTTTCAAGAACCACTGGTTTCCATTCCTTTTCTTTATTTTTACCTTTCCCATTCCAAAAATTTTGCATCGTGCATCATCACCGAAATGAACCTCTCCAAAATCACCTTGAACATAATCTAGAAAACATTTCCTATGGGGTGTGGCATCAAATGAATCCCCTGAATCTACTACCCAAGACTCATAAATATTATCTACATAAAGAATCAAAGCATCTTGAAACACATCACCTATTACATTTTCTTCCTGATTTTTCTCCAGTTGTCCATCTCTTTGCTTCTTTGGAGCTATACAACCTTTCTTCAGATGTCCTTTCTTCTCACAATTCCATCACTCTATATTTCCTAGTATAGATTTGGATCTTCCCTTCCTATAATTATCGTAGATCCCTTGTCCATTTCCTCTATCCTTTTGTCTTCCCATGTTCTCCATCTTTAACACATTACCTAATGTCTCACCTGTGCTTTTCCTTTGCATTTCCTCACTAAGGATAACACCAACAACATCATCAAATTTTAAAGTGTTTGAACCAAAGACAAAGTTAATTATAGCCATGACCAAGCCATTCCAACTTTCTGGAAATGAGCAGAAGATTACAATATCCTTGACCTCATCATCAAAGTCCACTTTTACATAACTTAACTCATTAGTAACCATATTAAATTCATTTAAATGATCTGCAGCAGACCCGCCTTCTGACATCTTCATATTAAATAGTATCTTCATTAGAAATTATTTATTGGATGCTGAGGTTTTTTCAAACAGTTTATCCAATGCATCCATCAACTCCTTTGTTGTATTTTCTTTAGAAATATTGAAATCCACTGATGTTGTCAGGATCAACCATATCATTCCTAGTTCATTTCTAATAATAACCTCCCATTCTTTATCATTCATGGTCATGGGATTCTTTTATATTCCACCCAATGGTAGGAATATATCCTTCTGATATAAATAATATTCCATCTGCATCTTCCATAACTGGTAGAATTGGTCGTTAAATTTCTCGACCCTAAACTTTCCAGCTTCCCCCACTGCTCGCACTTGATCCGGGAACCTGTTTTCATGCGAGTTACGTTTTGCTCTGATGCGAGTAACTAGAAAAATAGGATGGCGGAGTATAAAATAAGACAAATGTGGTGATCCAAAATGGATCTAGGAAGGCAAAAAAATCATATTTCCCAGAATTGGATGAAACTGGCACCATTACGTAGGGCTCCTTGTTCTGATTCTGGCCATATATATTTTTTCGAAAATGGACACCGTATGCACAAGTTATCGCATTCTGATGTTCAGGTCAAACATGAAAAAAAATTCAATGTAAAAGTCAAATTCAGCAGGTCAAAGTCAATGATGACATCATGAGTACGTCATGATGATGTGAGCAAGGTGACATGGAAGCACCCGAAGCTGACATGTGTCAGTCGAATTTGGCATTTTCAAGCTGAGTTGGATAAGTACAGAAGTGACACGTGGCATTGTACAAATGATCACATGTGGCAGTATGAATGTTGACGTGGTAGGGTGATATGTGGTAGTAAATATTTTGGTGTGGCAATATATGGATGTTGATGTGGAACTGTATGGACATTGGTGTGGAACTATATAAAAGTTGACGTGGCACTGTACGGATGATGACATGGAACTGTACGAATGTTGATGTGGCACTGTACGGAAGCTGATGTGGAACTATACGGAAGATGATGTGGCATTGTATGGATGATGATGTGGAATTGTACGGATGACGATGTGGCAGTACAAATGACATGTGGAAACTGAATCGACAGGCTGACATGGCAGTATGAATCACACGTGGAAGATGACTGTGCATCAATGAAACGACTCGGGCCAATGAAGAGGTGAAACATGGCCCAATGAGAAGGCACCACGTGGCACATTTTATAATTCCAAATCTAGTGGTTCAACCAAATCTGGCAGTTACCACCAAATCTGGTAGAGATCCTCCAAATCTGGCGGAATCTCTCTAAATCTGGCTAACTATCGCTAGATCTGGCTAACTGTCGCTAAATTTGGCAGAGTCTGGATTATTTAGCTGGGCACAAAAATCAACAAAAAATAGTCTTTTGGCACACAAATCGATCTGATAGGGTGAAACATTTGGATTCATGTCGAGGGGAGGTTCACAGGGACTATTCAAAAGTAGGTCAACTTTATAATCAAAAGTTGCATAATTTCGATGAGATTCTGAATATGGATTATGTTTATGCATCCAAGTAGCCAAACAAAAGAGTGCCTCCATATCCCGAGATGTCGATCCAAGCATAAACAACTTTATACTCAAAAGTCTCATAGTTTCTTGTTCCAACCAATGGTGATGTATGTTTATGTCTAGAAGTTGCAGATATGAAAGGTGGTTTTAGGATCTATTATGTATTCATTTATTTTATATTCTTAAAGGATTGAATATTAATAAGAATCCTTCCCCACATAAACAAAGGCCCGGAGATGTAGGAAAACTTGTGCCAAACTCCTTTATCAAGCTTGGTGTTATGGTTTGTTTTTTCTACTTCTTATATGGAGGCAAATTCTTTTATTAATCTTCTTCTCTTAATTCCTAAATGGTAAATCAACTCATGCATAATTTAACCATTGTCTTTTAAAAGATCAATTATGGATCAAGTGGTAGTAGAGCAGGTTGACAGTTGGTTGTTTGAGTTTGAATGATTACCAAGGAAAAACTAAGTCATGGTGAAGGACAACTTGTAGAAGGAGATCCTGAGATTGGATCAAGAAGGATGACATCTCAAAGTGAGAGGATGGCATTAGAAGAAGGACTTTTTCAAAATGAAAGAGAGTTTCAAAAGACTTTCGTCTCCATGTCGGAGATGGTAAAAGTGTTGTATGATGATTACTTGGAATGAAAGATACCTTTTCAAGGGGAATATTCAAATAAAGACAAAATTGAAGAAGGAGAGGACCCTCCAAAATATCATCCTTCACCTCCTTCATCTCCATCATATTCTTCTTCTTCAAGTACAAGTTCAAATTCTACTGCAAGAAAACATTCTCATAAACATAAGCCTGACATGTCATTACTTAAACTTGATGTAAAATTTGTTTTACCTATGTATGATGGTGAAGTTAATGCTGGGAAACTTGATCACTGGGTTAGACAGATGGAGGTATAATGTAATGTGAAGAAAATCAAATATGAGGAAACCAAAATCAAATTGGCATCACTTCGCCTTGAAATCACAACTCTCATATGGTGGAAAAGTAAGATGCAACATGGAACTCAACAAGTTGGTAATATTTTTCGATCATGGAATGATTTTATCTCTGCACTTAGAAAACAATTATATCCATTGGGATATAAGGAAAAGTCTTTAATTGAATGGCAAAGTCTTAAGTTAAGAAAAGGACAGTCAGTGAAAGAATATAAAGATGAATTTTGTAAGATGGATTTGATGTTAGATGTTTCATTGACTACACAAGAAACTCTTATGAAGTATATAGGAGGTTTGCCTTATTATATTTGTAATATTGTGTTTGTGTTTGGACCTACTAATATTGATGAGTTTTATGTCCAAGAAATGTATATTGAAGTAGGGAAAATTGGATTTGTTGTATGAGGGGAATCATCTTCAAAGAAAGATGGAAAAGGAAAAGGAAATGGGAAGAAAAAAAATTCAGCGACAGTGAAGGAAGAGAAGCTCTCTTGCAAGCATTGCAAGAAATAAGGGCACGATGATGAGCATTGTTGGAAATTACACCCAGATAAGAGACTGCAGTGGTTCAAAGAGAGGAAATGGAGGAAAAAATTTGCAACAACAACACAACCAACATACTTGGGGTATGATTTAGGTGATGAGTCTAAGATTACAATGGTTTGTTTGACAGATAAAATTGGTGAAGATTTTGATTCAAGAAGTAAATTGTTTCATATAAGGAGACCATAATGAAACATACTAAGATCAATACATTGATAGATAGTGGATCTCAATCTAACTTAATTTCATAAAAAGTGGTTAAGGAATTTGAATTAAAAACTAAGATGCATCACAAACCATATTCACTAAATTGGATAAGAAAAGATCATAAATTCTCCATAACAAAGGAATGTAACATAAAGTTTGCAATTACATCCGAGTATGTGAATGAAGTAATATGTGATGTGGTGCCACTAGAAACATGTGGAATGGTCTTCGGAAACCCTTATTTATATGATCGCAAAGAAATATTCTACAAGGAACATAATCGATATCACATAACTAAAGAAGGGGCAAAATATGTTCTACATGCTGATCACATAAAATCAAATCAATCTCTTCTAACAATGGAATAATTAAAGAAGGCATCTTATGCAAGCAATACACCTATAATTGTGCCAAGTAAATTAGTTGATCTTAAGCATGAACATCAGATGGTTGTATGATGGGAATTCAATCATACTTTGCTTCAAGATAAGCTAATATTGTGCAATCCAGTCAAACATATTCGTTTAGTTCCAGTCATATTTCTGATGTTATCGTTACTAATGTTATCTACATGGATGGTACCGGCTTCAGTAAGATGTGAACGATTTCAAATGGATAACAATATGATTTCAGTTGGCATGGTTATTATCCAATTGATTATGATGTGATAGGTACATAGGACAGAGTTTAAAGACAAAGGACAAGTGGGGAGGCCTATCCTGCACTTGATGATTGGTTAATATCCTTTTGGAGGAACAAAAGATATTAGTGGGGAGGAATGATCCAAAATAGATCTAGGAAGGCCAAAATTTCAAAGTTATCGGAATCAAATGAAACCAACTCCATTTCATAGGGCTCATCGTGTCCATTCGAACCATATATTTTTTTTCTGAAAATGGAAACTGTATGCAAAAGTTATTGCGATCTGAAGTTCAGGTCAAATAGGTAAAAAAAGTCAAATTCAAAGTGAAAGGCAATGATGGCATCAACAGTACGTCATGATGTCATGATGATGTCATCAGGGTGATGTGGCGACACTAGGAGATGATACGTGTTAGTTAAATTTGGCATTTTTGGGCTGAGTTGGACCATTATGGAAGTGACACGTGGAACTGTATGGAAGTCTTACATGACACTTTATGGATTTTGACACATGGTAGGGTGACATGTGGTAGTACGGATGATGACATGGCAAGGTGACATGTGGAAGTACAGATTTTGATGTGGAACTATACAGATGCTGACATGGCACTGTATGAATGGTGATGTGGCATTGTACAGATGGTGACATGGCATTATACAGACATTGACGTGGAACTATATGGATTATGACATGGCACCATACAGACGATGACATCAAATATTGAGGTAGAAATACAGATGACATGTGGCCATTGACTGGGCAGGATGATGTGGTCATACAAATGACATGTGGCAAATTATTGTCCAGCAATGATGTGGCTCGGGCCAGTGGCAAGTTGACACATGGACCAATGAGGAGGCACCACGTGACACCTTCTGGAAGACTAAATCAGTAAGTTCCACCAAATATGGCGGTTACCATCAAATCTAGCAAAGATCCTCCAAATCTGGTGAAATCTTGTTAAATATGGCTAACTATCGCTAAATCTGGCTAATTGTCACTAAATTTGGCGGAGACTGGATTGTTTATCTGGGCACGAAAATTGAGAAAAAATAGTTTTTTTGGCATGCAAATTTAGACTGTATGGTCTGTACAGATTTAACAGGGTGCAACATTGGGATTCATGTCGAGGGGAGGTCCCAAGGGACTATTCAAAAGCAGGTTGACTTTATACTAAAAAGTTGGAGAACTCTGAGTGGTGTTCGAATATGGATTATGTTTATGCATTCGAGTAGTTGAATAGAAAAGTGACTCCATAGCTTGAGATGTCAATCCAAGCATAGTCGACTTTATACTCAAAAGTCTCAGAAATTCCTTTTCCATCCAATGGTGATGTTTGTTTCTATCCATAAGCTGCATATCTGAAAGGCAGTTTCGGGATCTGTTATGTAATCCTTTCTTTTGTATTCTTAAATCATTGAAGATTAATAAGAAGCCTTCCCCACTGAGACAAAGTCCCAGAGACATATGCAAACTTGTGTCAAACTCCGTTATCAACCTTGGTGTTATGGTTTGTTCTTTTTACTTCTTATATGGCTGTAAATTCTTTCATTAAGATTATTCTTTTAATTCCTAAATGACAAATCAACTCATTCATAACTTAACCATAGTATTTTAAAATATCAATTACGGATCATGCATAATTAAAACACAGAAGATACATAATACAATAGAGACACATATATATGTGATTCATCCAGTGTTGGATACGTCCATAAAATAAATCTCTATGTCCTTCCTTTATTATTATCCAACAAATGAAGGGATACAACCTACAACACACCCGTTGTAACTTCCTCTTCTTTCTCTCACATAATCCTCTCTCAGAATACAATATTTTCAATGATACACACCCACAATAAAATTCCCTCATAAAAGAGGGTTTCCTTATAAGGAAAAAAAACCCAACATAACTTCTACCATCATATATGTGACCTTATAATGAGTGGTCAATATTTAGTATGAAATTAAAATATAAATTTACCAGATAATTTTTCCTTTGGGGGATTTTCCCCCGAATCCCCATCACGGAACACTGGTCATTGAACCCTCATAAGGGGGCCTCTTTCCCCTGGACCCCCCAACCTGGGGGATGATCCCCCTGGACCCTGTAGGGGGGCCAAGGCCCTCCTTCAACCCCCCCATGTGGAGGGGTGTACAATATTTCATGGTGTAGAATCTTCATGGGGTATAAACATGGCTGGAAATAAAGACATATGAAATAGGAAGATAATCAGGAAACAAAACCATCACCTCTCTCTCTCCATTCCTTTCTCTCCAACTCTCTCTCTCTCTCAGAGAGAAGGGAATATTGTATAGAGAGAGAGAGAGAGAGATGGGTAAGTGGGGGGGTAATAGGGAGAGAGGGAAGAGAGAAGGAGGTAGAGAGGGAGGGAGGGGAAGAGTGTTGTCACCCAAAGTTTTCGATAAATATCACGTGCACGAACAAATGATGTTGTGTTCTCATTCTGATTTTTCATGCACTCAAGAAGATAAGAGAGGGAAAACAAAATAAATGTGTGTGATATCAAGTTTTTTAGTGTGCGCGAGTTCCAGTTCTTCCAATGCGAGTCAACCTGGGTTTGATATGGGCACTAGAAATCAGGAAAACAATGCATGTATGCAAGAATCAAGCAAAGAATATTAAGAAAATATTTGTGAATGACTACTATAGAAAACACGAGGGACTATGGGACAACAAGAAGATGAGTTGGAAAGATAGTTGACATTTCCATGATTCCAAAGAGGCTACATGGGATGCATATGGGTGACATAATCATGCAGGACTAGCATTTAGTAGAGAGAGTGGCGCAGAACTAAAAGTGACTGAGCACTAGAGTAGAGAAGGATATAAAAGGAATAAATGATGGCAAAGAATAGGTTTATTCACTCACTAGTTTTTTCTAGTTGGATGTCCAGGGGCTAGTCAGTTAGCTCGCTCTAATCTTGCGGTTTGTGATTTCTCTAGTTCTAAGTATGAGTCTGTCATAGATTTAGAATCTAAATGAATGTGCATGGAACAATGTAATGTAAATCTAGGGAACTATTTGAGGAAAATTAATACTCTATTGTTGTCAATGAATGAGTTTCTTAATGTCTGTGTGTAACTACTCGAACAGATATAAGGAAGATGCAATGATTCTGATCTATGATGTGTTACTTGTGCATCGATTGGATGTGTTTTCTTATGTTGTATAATTTTATTTCTTAAACTAATTAACAAGGTATTGTATGAATTTCAACTCGAATGGATCTTTGTGTGTTTAGTCTTTCATCCCTCACACAAGACTAGATGGTTTTTGTGATCCTCATACCATCTCGAGTGAGACCTTCTTCAACATTGTTTGAAGATTGATATGTTGATGCTTTGGGGTTTTTTTTGGTAAAATATAGATGAAATTTGGGTATTAACCCCCCAATGTTAGGAAGGATATGTGCAATAATGAAAGGGCCCAACAAATGGTTATGTTTTCAAGACTTGAAGTTTTTGTATTAAGTGATGAAAGAAGAGAATGAGGTGGTATCCATCATGAAAGGAAACTCAATATTGGTTTACTAGGAAGGAGGATGATTTTTCTTGGTGGAATCTCAAGGTATGAAGGTTTACGTAAAGTGATGGAAAGATAGGTATCTCTACACTAACATGCATGGATTTTATTTTTTTTAAATTTTCGTGTCTATTGTATGAATGGTTGAAAATGAAGATTTCTACTAATACTTATTTGAGTCCATTAGAATGAGTAGTTTTGGATCAAGCCACAGTTGATAGGTTGAAGGCATTGGATAAAAATTGGAATAGATCCATTGAATTATGGTTTTCTTGGGTGAAAGAAGGGTATATAATTGAATTTGTCATCGAATACATTGATTCTTTCAACAAGGATGGAGAAAGTTCCCGAAAGGTCGTAGGAAAAGATTGTTGGAAGAAATCCCACTTTGTATAAAAATGTTGTTTGTGGAGAAGGGGATGATGTGGATGGATATTGATAGGATGGCTAAGTAGACTCCCTAAGATTTTGGGGGGGGGAGAGAATATAGGGGAAAATTGAGAGAGGAGGTGAATCCATTAAGGAGGATCCATAATTTTTTGAGATGACGTGAGGAATAGGATGGACATAGAAGAACAGAGGAGAGAGAGAGAGAGTAAAGATATAAATAAATATTTGAGTAGAGGAGGAGAGGGAAGAAAACAAGTGGAAATAAGTTAGCAAGGGGCACACGACAAAGGGTTGAGCCTAGGATGAAGAAAAAGTATACAACACTAGGAGGAAGTGAAAAAAAGTGTGGTGTGCCAGAGAGAAGCACTGATGAGGATAGGCCCATGAAGAGGTGTAGCATGGAGAGTAGGATATTCGGTGAATATACCACGAGTAGTAGTTGTAAGGGATTGGAAAGAAAAATTATGAACCCCTTGGTTGTTTTGGAGTTATGTAACTTTGGAGGAAGATGAAGTGAAAATTAGAGGCATAAGAGAAGGATAGGAATATGGAAGATACCCTAGTGGTGGGAGACAAGAGTTAATGATAGTGGATGGTATTGCGTGCCTACAGGTAGGAAACTCTTTGGGTCACCTCACAAGAAATTTTAGAATATGGACCTACCCCCCCTTTGAACCACCCCCCTTTCACATTTGAAATAAAGAAGAGATAACAATAGACAATGAAGAGATTGAAATAGGTGAAGGAGTAGGAGAGAGAGTAGGAGAACAAGGAAGATAAGTGATGAGTTAAGAAGAATATGAATTCATCGCTACCTCTCCAATAAGAGTATAAGTTTTTATATCTATGACACCTAGTAGTCAAGTAGGAGGAAAAAGTTTGAGATTTAAGATTGAAAATCAGGACAGTACCATGAGGTTACCCATATTCCATGGGGCAGATAGAGATGATGTAGAGAAACATTGGTTCACATGTGAAGTGATATAGTCTTTGAACAAAATCACAGACGAGACAAAAAATATTGCATAGGTGCAAACCACATTTAGGGAAAGAGCCTTGATGTGGTACATGAAATATAAGGTCAATGTGCTAGTAGGGAAAGAAAGGTCCCCCACATAAATTAAGAGATATATGATTAAGGAATTTGAGAAGCCTAATTTAGAATGTTAGTGCATTACATAGATTAAGGAGATTAAGCAGAAGCATGGAGAAACCATGTGGGATTATTACCAATGGTTCAATATTTGATTGGATAGGATGACATTCCATATCCAGGATGTGGAGCATAAAGAATGGTTCATTTTGGGTTTGATTTCCCATATATAAGTTTCGCTCACCTAGTAAAATGTGATGACATAGAAAAAAGTGGTGGAAATTGTAATGTGCTTGGAGGTGACACTAGGTGAAGGAGAGACATCGATAGGTTTGGCACAAGTATAGCCACAACTAGCCAACTTGATAATGCAATTACAAGATATGGTGAAGGAAAAAGTCTTGCGTGAGAATATATCGTGTACAGCATGTTAGTCTAAGAGGCATTGTAAAGATGAGTGCCCCATCCTTGGAGAATATGTGATGCAGTAGCATCACTTCAAATCCATCCATGTGCTAGCCAACTCAGCATACACGCAGATTTAGTGGGAGGAGAGAGGCACAACCCTCTCACATTTAAATTTTGAATTTGATGTAATTGCATTAATGTATGTAAGGCCGTGGAGCCATGAATCTATGCCTATGTGAAGGCTTTAGATTAAAGATAGCCTTAAATGGTTGTAAGGCTGGATCTAGCTCCGATCTGGACTAGACAACCATTAATTGTAAATTCAGTGTAATTGAATAGAGTAGGTGAGATGGAGGGAAGAGCTCGAAGAGCCCCCTCATGTAAAAGATCTTTTTATCTTATTTTGTGGGAGTAGTTAGGAGGGATCTGAGAGAGTTAGAGTAGAACAGATAGGAAGAGCCGAGACTCTGTCAAAGTGTGAGCTCAGGAACACATTGTAAAAGAGGCATTTTACATTAATACAAACAATCGTTTTTCCTGCATGTCATGATGTGTTGTGTGAATGTTTTCATCTGTTCATTATATGATGTAGATGTATGTTGTAGGTGTGTGCTTGCAGGGACAAGCAAAATTCATTGTCTGCTAGGTTCTTTGATTTCAGGTTGGGTTCTTTGAGGCTTCATGCCAAGAGGGTGTGACAGAATGTTGTGGGTTCTGAAAGCCAGTGCATAAATGCACTCCTGAATTCTACGGAATTTGGGCAAGGACATGCCAAGAGGGTGCACCAACAAAGAAAAGAATAGAAGAAGACAAAATATCTGAGGATTTTTGAAGAGCTCTGCTAGGAGGGCATTGAGTAGATGCATGGGTTGCATTGAGGAGAAGAACTCTATCTTGAGTTCAGAGAAGACATAAATTTTGAGGAATTCTGGGAAAGATCTGTCAGGAGGGAATTGAGAAAATGCACAGAGTGCACAGGAGAACTCTTCTTAGAGTTTTCTAAAGGGAACAGAATCACTGAGGGATTCTGCAGGAGCTCCACCAGGAGGGCATTGAGTAAGTGCCAGTTTGCATAGGAAGAACTATTAGAATTATGAGGGAGAAGGAAGTGTCAAGAGGAACTTCACAGGGTTGTTGAATACCTTACAGACTCAGCAAGGTGTTGCTTGAGCAAGAGACTACCAAGAGGGCATCAGATTCTCCACTTGAGGGTGAGAAAAGGGTTAAGTCCCTTAGAGGTCTGAGCAACAAATAAGCTCAGGAAAAATAGCACCTTTGTGTGTTTAGAGACCCTGTAGGAATCATAGAGGTCATGAAAACCTTTCAAGGTTTCAGAGAAGAGAAGCTCAAGGGAAAAAGTGCTTTTGTGCACAAGAGCGATAGTGGAAAGGAGTGCAGAGGTCAAAGGATCCTTCTAGGATTCAAAGAGAAAAAAGCACAGGAGGAAGAGTGATTTCATGCACAGAGCCTTACAAGTATCACAGAGACAGAAAGGAGACCCTTTGGAGGGTTTGAGTTTGAGGACGCTCAGGAGGGAAAGCATCTTCAAGGACACAAACAAAAGTTGTGAGTAGAGGCTTCGTAGCAAGGAGAAGAAAGAAAAGGCTGAGGCCTTTTGAAGAATTTGAAATCTTCCAAAGTGAAGGAAGAAGCATAAGCTCAAGGGAGGAGCTACATTTGCCATTGATTTATGCAGCGGATAAAGATCTGGACCATTGGAGTTTCACGTCCAGGCGCAGGGAGGAAATCATAGTGCAGGAGGAAGAGATCTGGGCCATCAAATCCCGCGCAGATAGTCGATAACCATCAGATCTATGAAATGTTTCATGAGAATTAACTCTTGTATGCACAGAGGACAAGACACGTCAAAGTCCTGAAATGGTGAAAGAATCGGGACTATCCATCTATGGAGGACGTGTGTCACGAGATCCTCATCTCTTGGGGATTTGGGCATCAAAGAGAGAAATGGAGAAGTCTTTCGACTTCGTGACTTGTGAAGTCCCAAAGTGATCGAGGAGCTACTGGGAGTTCAGATATCAGGAGTTCGAAGGACCAGGGATCATTGCAGCTGGGGTCACGAAGTCCCAAAACACCGAGAACATCGGGACTGTCCAATAGGAGGACACGTGGAAATCGATCAAGGTTTTGGTAAATCCCCGAAAGGAGTATTTCGACATTCCAGGTACCGAGTAATGCAAAGGGAAATAATTCAGGATTCTTGACCCACGAGATCCTGAAAGGATCTCAGCCCTTGGATGTGGGAGGATCACAGTCGTTGATCCCCCTTTGATTTGGTACTTCGGTATTTTAGGTACCGAGAAGTCCAAGGAGAAAGGTCCGGGAAATCTTGTATCGCGGGATCACAAAACATGAAATCCCGAAGGCATTGAAGAGACATGGAGGAAGTCGGCATTTTGGCATACTGGGATTCAGTGTTTCAGAATTCCTGAAGGCAAGGATTCTGTGCTCTTGGGTTAGAAAACCCCGAAGTCATGAAAGCGGGACGGATCCTTGGAGCGAAACAGTGAAGGTAGGGATTTCGGGTTTCAGCATACCAGGGATCCCACAGACAGAGAACCGGGAAGCTTCGCATCAGAAGTCTCGAAGTCACGAATCGTGACACATCCTTTGGAGGGGAAAGTGGTCAGGGATTCGACATTTCGGGGATCGACACTTCGACTGTCTCAAGGACTAAGAGCCATGGCTCTTGGTATTTGAAAACCCTAAAGTAGATTGTGGTTACATGGAAAGCAGTCACATGGATTGAGATATGTCCTAGGGGGTGAATCCTCATTGAGCGCCATTTCTATGTTTCGGTAATTTGTAGATCGGAGGATCGAGGTGACAGAGGATCTCAACATCAGGACTCAGGGAGTCCTGAAACAAAAAATTACTTTTTGGGAAAGGATCACGGTCGTGTTGGAGGCTATGGGGAATTTAAAGGACCTATGGATTGAATATTAAGGTTCTGATAGGGATACAAAGAAGCCTCTTCGACTCAGAAGTGAATTCGTGAATGATCCTTAGGCTGGGAGGGCGTGTAGAACCTGCTAAGGAAGGGAGTGTTGCATCACTATGTCATGATGGGTGAATTGATTCTATTCCCAGATGGGCCACAGGTGAAGTGGTGTGGGATTTGTAGACAGTGGCGATTCATGTACCACCCCACTACCCCATGTTGGAGAAATACTAGACGACACACCGTACTCTATTCTACGAATTCTGCAAGTCCATGGGACATGATGTGAACAACTTCCAATCACTCTGGTTGATGCAATATTATACCTATGATGTATTCCAAGTACAACAATAAGAAAAGGGTGGTGATCCTAGTGGTGCTGAGAGAGGAAAATATTAAGGTGGTTCCCGAGGTAGATATGGACACGACCACTGAGGAGGATATGGAGGAAGGGGAGGTAGACCCCCCACTTGTTTTAACTTTGGAGAGATTGTCCATGTATCAATAGTTTTTTACCAAACCATGTGTTGTCTATGGGTATTATTATAGCATTGAGCATGTTACAGAGAATTTTCCTAACCTATTATAGAAGTGGGAAGAGAAGAAGGAAAATTTCAATATGGTACATGCAAAGTCACACCAGAGTCACAAAAGGGATGACGAAGTGGATGTATGGGCGATAAACCACAATGGTGATATGATAGGATAAGACTTTGAGCATGGTGAATCATTAGGTCAAAGGTTTAAGGGCAAGATAATAATCGAGGTGCATCCCCTTCCTAAGTTTGATACCACCCAATAGAAGAATTTTTTGCACGATGCACAGAGGGCCATAGAGGAAGAAAGAGAATGAGAAGAAATGAATCACACAACACATAGTTCACTTGAAGAGGCTCAGATACATGAGGAGGTGTAAGGTTTGACACAAAGGTTGCAAGAAGAGGCCCGTTCCCATGAAGGACTGTAGCGCACCACACAAATATACTTGGAGAAGGATTCCATGCCTGAATAAATACATCATGCAAAAAATAGATCATTGGAAGAAGCATGCATGAACGAGGAGATCTGATGCATTGATCATAGAGAAATTGAAGAACATGTAAATGAGGATTTTAAACGTATAATTCATGATTACGCACTACTTGACTTGGGTCTCCAAAAAGAAACCAAGGATCAAGTAAGTAGCTTCTTATGGTGTTGTTTAATATTGTAAAATAATCATAATGTTGTGTGAATGTTAAAATATATGTTAGCTACATGCAAGGTGGAAGAGGAGACAGGTAGAGATATATTACCCCCTCTGCCAAAAAGATATTTGTTCCAGGTTAATAAGGAAAAGTACACTAGAGGAGAGTTAAAGATGACAAATGAACTCGATGGTTATGACATGGATAGTGTCATGTTGGATCTGGGTTCTGAGGTGAACATATTTCCTAGGAAATCATGGGAAATGATGGATAAAACTAATTTGTTCTACTCTCCCATCCAATTGTGGTTGGATAATCAGTATAATATATATCCTATAGGTCGGCTAGAGAATGTTTAATTGAACATATAAGGGGTGAATATGAAGGATGATTTTGAATTTATAGAGATTATGGATTATTCTGACCCATACCGTGAATTTCTTGGCATTGATTGGGCCTTAGACAATAATGTGGTGTTGAATTAGAAGAAGTGATATATGTCGTTTGAAATTGACACCCTATGTGTGATCACACTTTTGGACCCTTTTTAAGGGAACATGTACAAAGGGTCGATGGATGAGGATGCATGGAGTTATCTCATTGAAAATATATAAAATGTCACTAGGAGAAAATAATATTATATAAATCCCACTGTTGTTCCTGAGTCTGTACTTAAGGCTTAAAAGTACAGTGTCAAGGCATCCGAAAGTAGGTGAAAGATGGGTAAGAGGGTAATGTGCACCTTCGGTAAAGGAAACTAGGGAAGATTTCTACGTTGGTGTTGTCTAGCTTCCAACTGTTCCTGAGTAGTTATATCTTGTTCAATGGCTGCCCATGAACGTTCAAGTTTGTCCCGATTATTAACAGTTTTAAGGATTAAAGTATCCAACTCGCAAGATCCTGAAATAAAACAAAAAGAGCAAACGTTCTTACGAAAGTGGGCTTGTTTTGAGGGTAGAAAAAGCATCGCTGCTTACTCGGCAAGGTTTCAGAGTTTTTTTCAAAGTTCTGGGGGGGGAAAATCAAAAGGCCACTTTAGAATTTTAAGTATCCAAAATAAAAAATTGTGAAGGGTTAACAAAAAACAAGGGCGGCTCCAACATAGGCTCCAACTAGGGATCCCGCCTTCCTGTGAGGCAGGAAGAACAATAGACCACGTGCCAATATTGGGTAAATGGAGTCATAAGCTAAAATAGGCAGAAATATTCCAAGGAAAAAGGATCGAAGGGGGGGGAAGACTCCGTTCTTTACCTTGAGAGGTTTTTTTTTTAAATCAGATACTCTTTCTAAACACAGCTGTAGTACCTTTCAAAATTTTCCCTTTCCCACTACTAACTTTGGGTATGTTTTAAGACATTCGAAACAACCCTAGGAGATTCAACAGATCTTGTGATTCTCAGCTTGCATCAAAAGAATGAGATTATATATTTTTAAATCGGGAATTCCCGTCTGAATTTGGGGTGTTGATCAGGTTTTGAGAAAGCATTGGTTACCAGAGTAGAGTGTTATTCATGTATAACATCCTTACAGATATCTCAGACATTGCTTCACTGCCAGTGAGCCTATTCAGTAACCCGGTGAAGTTGTCTGGCCCCTTTCACTGAATTTCCTTTCACCCCTTCGGAAAATATTTATGCATTTAAATGCTGAGACGAGGGAAATCATTTCTGAATTTCCTTTCATCGTCTTCCTGGACTAGGTGGGGGCAATCATTTCTGAATTTCCTTTTACCACCTGTCTTATAATTTACTTTTTGAGCACGAAGATGGGGGCAATCAGTTTGTATCAGGGCTGATGTCTGTGTAATATTTTGCATCAGAGGTCTGTCAACTCATTTTAACTACTTGGTACCAAGCTTCGCTTGACCTTCACAACACCTTCATTCTTAGGGAAAAAAGGAAATTATATTTTTTTAAAGGGTATCCCGTTCGAGCAAGCTTTGATTCTTCTGACGCCGTTGAAAAACCTAGGGAGGTTAAGATCGCCCTAAACATTCCTTCACTTAGCAGGAGATCAAGTAGTTGTGAAGACCAGCTTTCCTATCAAGATCTGTTTCGAAACCCCTGAGGTTTAAAACGAAATACTTTTATCCCTTCGCAATAACTCTGGAAGATGGTGACTTGCTAAAAGTTAGACCCGAAGATAGACAGGATACAAAGCAACGATTTATCGACTGAAAATATGAGGGTCAAAACAACTCGAGATTGACTCTTTTAGATAACTTCGGGGATAGTTTATTTCAACTGCCCACTTTTTGATTTAGTGTATCGTTCAACTTATTTTAAAACAAAAAATATCAAAGCAAGCAATGATCCTCCTATCTAACATTTTGTATTGTTGTTTGAAATATGTTACCTTGATTTCCCTTAACAGTCTTTCATAACATATATTTTTTGAGAAAGTTTCTTTTTACCTTTTTATTTCATTTTCTTTGTGCAATACGAAACTATTTTAGGTATCACCTGTTTTATGATGCTCTATTTCTGATACCGACCTGCAAATTACTTTTCCTGCTAGTTTCATCTGCGGCTGGAATCCTGTAAAAAGCAAATGCGAATCTTATTGGAAAAATGTCAAGAGTTTAGGAACAAAACACTGAAAATTAAACGTTCAAATGAAAATATATGTATGTACAAAACATGAAATTTATCTATCTACGATTTTTTTTTTTTTTTTTTACAACTGTTATGTCATGTAGTGTTTCAGATATCGCCCGTTGACAGGGGCGCTAAGGACTTCTACGTCAATGTTCTCCAACAGGAAGGAATTCTTCCCCTCTGGGGCCGAGACCCTGAATGGTCCATACCAGAGGTGATCAAATTTACCATGTTTCGCGGCTTCCTCTTTTCTTGCATTCCATATTAGTACCAAGTCACCTGGAAGGAATTCCCTTTCTTTTGCCTTGAGATCGAACAAATATTTCATCTCATCTTGGTACTTTTGCATTTTATCATCGACTTCCACTCTATGTTGTTGAACCTCGATTAGCTGATTAATTATCCTGGTTACATGATTGGGTTCTTCATTTTGATCCTGCCATAACTTCATCACTGGTAATGCTAGGTTTATAGGTAGAACAACATCTGTGCCATAGACCATTTGAAAAGGCGAAATGTCGATAGAGCTTTTAGTGCTGATGCGGTTTGCCCATAATGCGTATTTCAAGTGCACATGCCAAGACCTTTTATTTTCATCCAGTACTTTCTTGATTATGTTCACCAGGCTCTTGTTAGATGATTCGGCCAATCCGTTCCGCTGAGGGTAATATGCAGTGGAATGGCTGAGAACGATATTATACTTCTGACAGAAACTGATCATGGCCATAGATTTGAAGGCCTGGGCATTATCGGTAACTATTTTTCGGGGACAACCGAATCTTGACAAGATATTGTCCTCTAGGAAATCGATTACCACCGAGTCTGTTGCCCTTTTGGTCAGAATGGCTTCCACCCACTCAGTAAAATAATCCGTAGCTGTTAGAGTCCATTTATGTTGAGCACTGGAATGGGGATTAATTTACCCTATAAATTCTAGACCCCATTGTTGAAATGGAGCTTCAATTTTGACTGGAACGAGTGGTAGTGCGGGGAGTTTCTATTTACCAGCGAATATTTGACACGGGTTGCAGGCACGCACTTTGGCATTGACGTCCGAAAATAGTTTCGGCCAATAGTAACCGACCCTCAAGATCTTGTAGGTTGTGGCTCTCCATGCATGGTTTCCTCCACATACTCCTTCATGAAATTCTTCTATAACCCGTGGAGTTTCCGACTCAACCAAACAGACTAGTAAGAACCCGAGTGGATCCTTCCAGTATAGCTAATTTTCGGCGATGCAATATTTTACAACATGGAGTTTTAAAGTTCTGCATTTGGCTGGTGATAGTTCATTTGGACATTTCAGGTTTAACAAGTAGAACACTATGTATTTATACCAGCCTGACGATATGAACTTTTCTTCGACCTTGCTTGGATCTGTCTAGTCATCCGGCTCATGCAGGTGTGCGTCTTTGTCTTCTCCATGGAGGCAATTAATATCAAGATCTCTAAGATTCGACTCGGCCAAGAGTTTGGCCAGACCCTGCCCCTTTATTAATTTAGTCGGCTTGACTTCCAGATCGAATTCTTGTATTTTGGTGAGCCAGTGCCCTCGTTTTCCGTCGCTATCTGGCTATACCAACATATCTTTCATAGCACTGGTTGGCACGTACGCGATAATTTTTGAATGCAGTACATAGGTTCTGAATGCTTTTAGCGCCTTTACCATTGCGTACGCCTATTTTTCTATTATGTCATACTTTAATTCTGCGTCTCTAAGGATCTTGCTAAAAAATGTGATCGGTCGTTCGAAGCCTTCGTCATCCTTTTGCAAGAGCACCGTAGCAATAGTATGTTCAGAAGCAAACGAGAAGATAAGGAAATATTTCAAGTAATCTGGGCTTGCTAACATAGGTGCCTCGCTGATGACTTTTTTAATATGTGCGAACGATGCTTTAGCCTCGGTCATCCAATTCACTCGGCTATCCTTCTTCAACATTCCTGTGATCAATTTGACAATCTCAGCAAAATTGGGGATAAACCTTCGTAAAAAAAAATTTGTACCTAAGAAAGATTGAATCTCTTTTACATTTCTGGGAATATTTATAGTTTTTATTGCTTCAATCCTCTTAGGATCAATCCTGATCCCATCCTTAGGTACGATATGTCCCAGAAGCTTACCTTCCTGCATAGCGAAATGTGATTTCTTTGGGTTCAAAGACAGACCATACCTGCGGCATTTTTCGAAAGTCTGTTTTAGATGGATCAAATGTTCTTCGTCGTTTTTAGAGAAAACCGTCAAATCGTCGAGGTAGATGACTACGAACTTGTCTCTTTCTCCTACGAAAGCAATATCCATAGCTTGATGGAATGTAGCTCCTGCATTCATCAAACCAAATGGCATTTTGTCATACATGAATGTACCCCATGGTGTGGTGAAAGCAGTTTTTTCTCTGTCTTGCTCATTCATGGCGATTTGGTTATACCGAGAGAACCCATCTATCATAGACATTCGATTTGCTCCCACTACCTTTTCTAGGACGTGGTCCATTTTGGGGAGAAGATAATTATCCTTGAGAGAACACTTATTCAAGTTTCGTAAATCCACACACAGTCTGATTTCTCCGTTCTTTTTCCTGACCGGGACCAAATTTTCCACCCAGTCCGAGTACCTCAGAGGTACGATTATTTTCGCATTTAAAAGCTTCTTAACTTCCTTTTCAATCACGGGAAACAAAATGGGGTTAATTTGCCTAAGATTCTTCCTAAACGGTTTGAGCCCAGGCTTCAAAGGTATCTTATGCTCAATTATGGAAGTATCATACATTCTAAGCTCATCATAGGACCAGGCGAAAACATCTTTGTACTGTCTGAGTAAGTCTCTATACTGAACTTTTACTTTGGGAGGGAGGAACTTAGATATCTTTACTATCCTGGATTCTTTCTCAGTTCCTATATCGCAGTCCTCCACTTCTTCTGGTTGGGTCTACAAAGTGGATTTCACAGGTACGTCGTTCTGATCGAAAAGTCTTTCTAAAGGAATTAAGCCTTTCAAAATTTGGTTGCTTTTAAGGACCAACATACGATGATGCGCTATTTTTTCTCCGAAGGTTTCGGGGTATTCCCCTTCTTGCATAATCCACATCGGGTCATTTTGATTCTCTTGGTCTGGATGAGTTTAAGAGAACTCACCTACTGCTATAAGAATTTTTTTGATTTGTTTGTCCTCTTCAAAGACCTGCCAGTGTCGTATATTATCTGGTATAGAGGGTTTGTATCTGATTTCAATGTGATATTTCAGTTTGACGGTTGTGGGAGGAGAAAAGGTTGAAGCTGTCTTGGCCAATGCGTCATCATGTAGATTCTCTGCGAGAGGGATAAAATGGACCTTTACAGATGAGAAAAAGTTCTGCATCAAATCCCAAGCACAATTTTTGTATGTTCTTAGTATGGGATGCTTGGCTAGGTACTATCGGATTATTTTTTTAACTATTAGCTCTGCATCACCATAAACTTCCAGGTTATTTATATTTAGCCTTTTCGCAGCCTCTAATCCTAAAATCAATGCTTCGTGTTCACATACGTTGTTAGTGTAATATATATCCCACTATAGTCAGTAAGAGAAAGGAACAATGAATTTACCTTCGGGAGCCACTAAAAGCACTCCCGCACCTGCCCCTTCGGAACATAAGGCACCATCGAAATACATTTTCCAAACTCCGGTATTACACAACTCTTCTGTCAAATGACTTGTCTCTTCTTGCTTCATATCGAGTTCCTCTGGACACCCATCTAAACCATCATCAAAAGACAATATGAAATTCCCCAGATCTTGATCTGCGACGTAAATGGGAAAGTTATATGGGTTTTGAGGATCACTGACTGTATATGCTAATCTTGTTTCTCTGTACAAACGAGTGAACTGACCACCGAAAACAGGGATTGTGGCATATTTCATGTCCAACTGTAGAGAACCCCCTAGCTTGGCTCCCCATGATCTAGATAACAGCATGCCATACTTAGGGGGAATATCTGCGATAACCACATCCATCAGGATACTCTTGACTAGGACCTGAGCCAGGGTAACTACCAGATCTTTTATCATTCCCATACATTTAACCTTTCTTGAATCGAAAGAGTACATATTTCCATAAGGTCTTTTGATCTAGAGACCCAACCTGTCCATTATAATCTTGGGCATAACATTAATGAGAAGCCCCAGAGTCTAACATACAATTATGCAGTAACTGATCATGTATATTCAGGGTGATATAAAAGGGAGCGATGTTGTCTTTGGACCCTTCAAAATGAGGACCGAAGGTGATGTTAGGTTTGTCATCTTCCAGATTGATAACATCAGACTGACTTTCCAGCTCATAGACACCCATCGCTTTGACAATTTGCTTCCGATAAGCAGGATTTTTTGTTAATTCTACTGAAGGAATCGGTATCTTAATTTTGTTTAACTCATTTTCAAAACTGAAAGATGTGTTTACCTTGTCCATTTCTTTGGTTGAGATTTCCGAATTTTTTCTTTCCTACTTACTTGTCTGGATCGCTTTATCACTGGTGATCCTAGTTGAAGATGTAACTTTATCTACTCGTCCAGTTTCTTGTGTTTGAGTTTCAACTTTTTTCACCTCGGACTCTTGAGTGCTTGTTGCCTTGGTCTTGTTGCTGGGTAACAAGGTCTCTTCCGAAGGAGGTTCATAAGATTGACCCTTTTGAAGGATTTTATTAGGTTGATTCGTTGAGGTGGGCTTACTCTTAGATCTTAAGTTGTATTTTGGTTGAAACTCGGCCATTATCATCTATGTTTCTGGTTGAGATACACAGGGATCAGTGTGATCGCCTTCTTCATCCTCATTAGTCAGTTGTGGGGTGTTCAAAGATTTTTCATAGTCTTAACGAGTCAGATACGACTGCGAACAGTCATCACCAAAATTCACGACTTCATCCTCAGAATCTCTGAAATCTTGGAGGTCATTTACTCCTATAAAATTTTCGTTTTTTAGTGGAGCTTGTATTTTTTGATCTTCGTTCTTTATTTGTCTCTGTTGATTTTGGGGATTTGGGTTTCTCCTTAAGTCTTTTTTATTAGAAGAATCAACTTTAACCTGGTCCAACTCCATCCTAGAGATTTTGTTGGACAGTTCTTTAATTACTCGGGCCATATCATCTACTCTGTCATCAGTGTATCTATTTGAGCCCGAAGGACCCACCGGTTCCCTATAGCGTCTATTCTCGCGGTTGGTTGTTTCTACTTTAGCTTTTAATTTACCTGAAGCCATCATATTAGATTCTATTTCGACATCATCGTCTTGCTTCTATTTAGGGTGGTTCCTCTTCTTTCTCGCAAAAGTAGTGCAAAATCTGGCTCGAAAGCTCCTGCGAAGGTTACTTTGGATGAGGGTTCAGAGGGTTTAACAGCAGCTGGAATCTTATTATACAATTTGTTGAATCTCATAATAAATTCCATGACTGTTTCTGAGTTTTTTTTCTTTAGGGACCTGTTATCGCACAGTTTGTAGGAAGGGTTTAGGTTAGCTTGAGTCAAGGCTTCAAACTGACGTAACAGGAGCTTCCCCACCCACTGTCACCTCGTTGGGGAGCTCTTTCTATTTAGGATGGCTAGTCCAAGGGAGACGTCTCTATGTAATCTGGTTTTCTGAAGGGCTAAAGGTTTAAGGATCAAGGTAAGAGATTCCCTTTCACAGATTACTGCCAAGAATGAGATAGTCAAAGAAGAGATATATCACTGAACGAGCACATGTTTGCGAGACAAGACAAATGAAACTAAAATGTGCTGCAATGGTTAGTACTTCAAGCATTAATGACTATCTTCAACATATATATGAGCAATGATCAAAAGTAATTATTGACGAAGTCAATGATTGCAAATCAAAGATAAAGG
>ML778846.1:473031-516904 GCA_009831015.1 Picea engelmannii
AACTACTAAGTGAAGTATGGATCGAGAACGAGTATCAGAGATGCTCAATGCTTTCCAAATGCTTGAGTACTTGTGGAGGAATGTTGTACCTATGTGAGACACAAGAAAACACAAGATACGAGCCCAATAATATAATGGACAAGAAAGTGGATCTTGTTTTCCCAATTATCAATAGTATATAGTGATATATATCAACAATGAAATTAATAAAAGAGCTACTAAACAAGCCACTAAAATACAAGAAAATATGTAAGAGATTAGCTAGCAATTACTAGTGTAACTCAAGTATGATAGCACAAGAATTTAGAATCAATTAAAAGATGTTAGGTACAAGTATTGAAGAGATATTATTGCATCCTTATGGATGTAGCATACAAATTCTACAATATAAAATTCCAACCACCGAAACTTGCAAGTAAACCAACTAAAAGAAGCACGAGAACTAGTAGATTAATTTGGTATCTTTCTAGCAAATTCTGATGGTTAGAAAATGAGTAAATTTGAAAGTTGTGAAGTGTTTTGTTGCAACCCTAATGGATGTAGCATAAAATTATTACAGAATAAATAAATCCTTAGACAAACAATATTCCCTAGTGTCCTTGTATAGCTTTAAGCATATAGAAAAGATTCCAATTTAAACAATTTCAATATCTCATGATTCCGCGTATCCCAATGTAATCATTTTATTTCTCCAATGACAAAGACTAGTGCCTTTAAATATTTGGTGATGGAGACTTTTAAATGAGAGATCTAGTTGTCTTATTTCCTTGGTGGTCTAAGCCCTTTTACTTGCCAAGGAAAGTGAAACTAGCTAGGAAAAACCCATGAGGATGTAACCCTTTACTTCTCCTAGTATTCATCTATGCAACAAATTATTCCAAGACAAATTATGATGGTATTAGTGGGGTTGTATGCACTTATAATCCCCAAAGCATTAACAAAATAACCTTTCAACCAAGAAAATAAGAAATAACAAGATATATTCCTTACCTAGTCCAAGCATTAACAAGATAAACTCCTTTTAACCAAGAAAAATCCACCATAAAAGAAAGAAATAACCTTTAATAAAGATAACGTCTTACTTCTTCATACAAAGAGATAGATAAAATTTCCCAAATAGGACAAAAATTTCATCCAAGGAGTCTTTCTCCAAGTGAGAATGCTATGATCAAAATGAAATAAAATGATTCTTATTTATACAAATCCTCCTAAAATTGTTTCTGCACTTATATTTAGGGTATACCAAAAATTAAGGGGTTAAAAACCCTTACTTTTTCCCTTTACAATTTTAAATTTGATTTTTCACATAAGAAAACCTAAAATAAATATGATATCACCCCTTTAGGGAAACGTTTTGTCACTTTTATCAAATCGTTGAGTTCAGAGATGAAACATTGGGACTCCAAAGGATTCCCTCTCATGCGCTAGGGCCTCCTCCACCAATTAAATTCCTCTCTCCATATGTAAGGTGCCAAGTGTCAATTCAACCACACCACTACACCAAACCCTAGCCCCAGGGTGACTTCAAGCCCTCTCTAAGTGACATTTTGGCCTACAAAGGTAAAACGTTGGGATAATAGGAGCTAGTTGAGGTCCTTCAAGGTTCCTCTTAAGTCTCCAAAGGATATCATCATCATTACGTGTGTGGACCATGGTATCCAACCTACAATATTCATGCCCAAAGGAATCCTAAGCTAGGATTGTTCCTCCAAAGCTATCCACCAAGAAAGGTCATGCAAATTCAATGAATACACCCTCCAAGGATCTCAATTTAAATGCATCATGATAAATAAATTAAATAAATAAAATATCCACCTTATTATGTGCATAAAAAAACCACCTCATCAAACTAAACAAATTCTCAAATACCCTATTCTATTTGCCAAGTTTAGGTATGGGAGGGTTGAAAAAACGACCTAATAGGTGAATCATGACTCAAGTCAAGGAGTGTTTCCCAAGTGGAAACCCTCTCTAAGTCATGCAAAAAAGGTCACATGCATGGGGGAAAGACTTTTTGGCATGGGATTCATGACATATAAGGGATCATAGTGTCTCATTTATGGGTTCCTTTGTAGAAGTTGTGTTGCACCTTCATTTTCAATGCATCATTTTTCCAAGACCATTAATTTTCTTCTGTTCTTTTAATATGTTTCTAGGTTGAAGCCAAGGTTGCTATTCTACCTAAGAATACAAACAAATTCCCACCTTGACTCTACTCTGGTCACATTATGCTTCCCCAAGTTGAAGACAATGTGTGGGTGATCCAGAATACATTTACAAAACAAAATGAATACATATTATTATCAAAATATTATTAACACAGAATAACATATATACAGTAATATTGGTTTCTATTCAATAAGGAAATAAGTTGAAATTGTAAAATGCAACGGAAACAAGCTTTCTAGAATGGTGGTGGCTTATCTCTGAGAAGAGATTTGACGACTGCGCTGAATCAAAAAAATATCATTACAATGAAGCTCTGAAGGCCTTTTTACAATAAACATGAATTTCAAAAACCCTAGACATCCAAAAAACCTAACCCTAGGAGATGAAGCACCAAAAGTCATGTGGGCCCCGTTTGGGCAAGTTAGTACATCAACTTCTAGGGGTCGTAACGTTTTCATACGATCTTCGTTTTAGGCGCACAATAGACTGTTGGAAAGGAATATTTGAGGAATACACATTTTGACTATGGAGAGCCCTAAAAGATGTTGTTTAGGACCTCAAAATGGCCCTGCAAGTTAGGGACCCGAAAATTAGGGAAAAAACTGCCAAACAAGAAAAATTTCCAAATGAGCTAGTTGGAATAGGTGGGAGGCCAAAAAATCCATATGGATCAATCCTCCCCCCTTAGGAAGAAATGGTATCCATTTCATTGAGCTTCCCCATCATATGAGGATACTTTTGTTGAATTTGTCCCTGGGTGAGCCACTTGCCTTGGTGCAGGAGATGCCCTGCTTTGACAACTCGATAAAGATGGATCCTTTGCTAGTGACTTCCCTTGATCTGTTTGTCCACAATATGATCAATGGATTCCATTTATATGAATTCGGGGTTGAAATCTATTGGTGTCAGTTGTTCGCATATATCTGAGCTATCCAATAATGGTGGGAAATACGGTCAAAGGATATCCACGTTGAACACTGGGTGCAAGCCAAGGAAAGGAGGAATGTTGAGGTTGAAATCATTATCACCCACAGACTTGGTGATGGTGTATGACGAATAAAAGATTGGGAAAAGGTTCTGATCGGTTCCTATAAGGCGCTCTTTCTGCAATTGCAACCAAAAATTTTCTCCCACTTGAAACTTATGTGGCACCTAGTGTTGATCATGGTGCTTCTTGTACTTTTCATTAGACTTCTGTAGGATATCTTGAACCTGTTGGTGGATGTGATGGATCCTATCAATGAAATGGGTTTCTTTTTCAACTTCAATTGGATCAGGAGCTGAGTCGACTGAGGTGACTGCAAGGGGTAGTACAACATCTATGGGACCCAATGGTTGGAATCCCAACCCCACCTGAAAGGGGTTGTAACCCATTGAGCTATGTAGGGCTCAGTTATAGCTATGATGAACATAGGGGAGACTCTCATCCCATGTGCGAGGGTTCCTGGAATTATACATGTGCAGGATATGCACAATCCTTAGATTTACAACCTCGGTTTGACCATATTTTTGGGGGTGGAAGGCCGTGGATTTGGTGAGATTGGTGTCTAGTAGTGACGAGAGGCTTGAACAAAATGTGATGAGAAATAAACTATCCTGATATGACACAACGTTTTGTGGGATTCCAAAATGTACCCAAAATTGTTCAAATAAGATCTTGGTAGTGGCCTCTGCTATGATGCTCTTCTTCCAGGCAGCCATAATCACCATCTTAGAAAATCTATCCACAACCAAAAACACAAAGTCATTTCCCCGCTTGGTGGATGGGAGGCCTGACATGTAGTCCATTGAGATGGATTCCCATGGCATGTAAGGAGTAGGCAGAAGGGTGTACAGGCCCTATTTCTTAGTGGTTGTTTTGGCAATCGCACAGGTAGTGAAACCCCTGATATACTTGCTGACCTTCTGTCAAATTTTCATCTAGTAGAAATGTTTCTACAACATTGCCACTGTCTTTTCCACGCCAAAGTGTCCTACCACCAGACTTTAGTGGGCTTCCTAGATCATCTTCTCTTGTTTTCTTGATGGAATGAAGATATGGCCCAGATGGAAATTAGCGAAAATTACATTTTCACCCAAAATTTGGTAGGTGGTGGAAAAATTGAGGTCTATCTCATAGAGTTGGGGCCATCCAGAGGTCTCATGGCCACAAGAATCTAGCATGGTTGAGAGTTCTGCGACTGACGGTCTTCTCAAGCAATCGATGATGCAGTTGGTTCTTCCCATTTTATACTTGATGTTGAGGTGGAGTTGGTGCAAGTACGTGGAACACTTATGATGGCGGTCATTCTACAATTTTCCTTGTGTCTGCATGAATTGCAGTGTCTTATGATCAGTGTGGATCACTGTATCCTTCCCAAGAGTGTAATTTCTCCACTAGTGGAAAGATTGCACAATGGATTACATTTATTTGTCATAAGTAGGGTACTTACGAATAGAATATGAGAGTGTCAAACTATGATAGGCTACGAGGTAGTTGTGTTGAGTGAGAACAATGCTGACAACATAGTCTGAAGAATTTGTCTCGATCTCAAAGGGTTTTTGTAGGTGCGTTAGTGAAAGTATCGGGGTTGAGCACAAGTGCTACTTCAAATCATCGAACTCTTTTTGTTGGGACCGACCCGACACAAATTTCTCCTTACCACCACCCTGGTTACTTTTTTGAGGGAGCATGCAATATGGGAGAATCCCAGCACGAAACTGCGGTAGCAATTGGAAAGGACCAAGAAGCTCAGAAGATCAATGAGTGTGGTTGGGGCTAGCTAGTCACAAATGACTTGGATTTTGGCTGGATCCACATGTATGCCATGATGATCAATGATTTATCCCAGGTAATGAACCATGTCCATGTTGAAGGATCATTTTTCCAAGTTCGCGTAGAGATGGTGCTACCGTAGGGTGTGCAGAACCTGCTGAATATGATGCAAGTGTTCTGCCCAAGACTTGTTGTAAATGAGGATGTCATCCAGATACACCACTACAAAAGTATTATTTAATGTTTGTAGGATATTTTCCATCATCCTCATGAAAGTGGCTGGAGAATTTTTCAAACCAAAGGGCATGACCAACCATTCAAAAATACCTTCCTTTGACTTGAAGGGGATCTTCCATACATTTGTCTATTCTATTGGGACCTAGTGGTATCTAGACTTCAAATCAATATTACTGAAGTATTTGGGCCCCGTGAGATGATCAAAGAGGTATTCTATTCGAGGAATCAAGTATCGGTTTTTTATTATGATTTTATTCAGGGTTCGCTAATCAATGCAGAGTTTCCATGTTCCATATTTCTTCTATACCATCATGATTGGTCTCCCGCAAGGTGATGATCTATGAAGGATGTGCCCATTGTGGATAAGTTCTTGGATATGACGCTTGATCTCATCATTCTATAAAAAAAAGAGATGGTAGACTGGCCCATTGGGAAGAGGTGCGTCGGGGATCAGATCGATGGAGTGATTGACTTGACAGTGCAGAGGTACCCCAGTAGGTGAGGAGAAGATATCTTATTATTATTCCACGACCTTATCCAATTGATTATGTTGTGTGGAGAGGTATGTCGTGGAGACCTTGAATGTGGCTTTGATCTTTCTCTCATTTTGAGAGAGAATCAAGAACAAGACAAACTTCCTTATCTGAGAGATGACCTTTCTACACTTCTGGGAAGAGATAAAGGAAATAACATTAGGTGGGACTACCTCGGGTATCCTGTACACTATATTGTTCAAATTAGTAATAACACTGCGAGGTCTAGAGTCATATACAACATTTTGTTTCCATAAATATGGTTGGCCCAAAAGAAAATTGCAAGCATTGAGAGGGGAAAAATCACACAATACATTGTCTTTGAAGGGCTTGATGTCATATGACATGCGACATTGTTGGCTGATGTGGATGTCGCTTCCTTGGAAGATCCATTTAATGGTGTAGGGTTGCAGGTATGGTGTTGTTGGTAGGGTGAATTACTTGACAACCTCTGTTGATATGAGTTTATTATGGATACCACTACGAACGATGAAGTGCAACGGGGTACCCTTCACCCACATCCGTGAATGAAAAATAGGCTCTCCTTTCTGTAGCTCATCTGGTTCACACAACTGGATCTTGGTGGTAGCAATGGTAGCACCAGGTTCTGCGTCAATGATCTATCTCCCCTTTCTAGTTATGACTTACAGTTGTAACCCACATCTAATTCAAAGGGTTTCACCTTACCCACTAGTGACTTCTTCAAGCAATAATCAATAATGTTATTCCAGGGGCTCTTACGGAACTCGTACCACTTCCCAGTATATTTATTTTTCTTTACGGTGTCCTTATTATCTTTCACCCTAGACTGGTTGTCCTAAGGCTATGTGTATTTTCTCTTTCCTTTGTTCTACGGGTTGGGGCCGCCCTTTCCTAGATTTTTCTACAAGGGGTTCCCAGGCCCGAATTTTTGGGTGTTTTATTTGAGCTTCTACTCGATTTTGACAACATATTGGTAGTTTGTGCCCAAGGATGAGATATCAAGAAACTCCATTTGAACCTATATGTATCTATACATACCATCACGACACTTGAGCACCATGTTTCACTCAGAATATTTCATACCCAGCTTGGTACACAAAGTATGGAAGATATTTGTGAACTCGGGCACCGCTTGGTGTCTTTGCTACTATAACATTTTCCATTTTGTTACAGGTCATCATAACTTCCAACGAGGTAGTATTGTTCCTTAATAGCATCCCTGGAGGACTCCCAGGTGACTGCGAGTATAAACAATGAGGGTTCCTCTATTTCCTTTTTCTCACAGAAAGTTTCCCACCAATATTTTACATGGGGGATGGATTTGAGGAGAGAACAAGTAATATTTTCTTTATTCAAGAAGTTTTGGACAGAGAAATACCCTTCTAGAAGATTCAACCATTTTTCTACAACATTTGCATCTCTCCGACCTTCAAATATAGGAATATCAAAGTTTATTTGTAGCTTGCAGGGGACGGTGCCTCCATTTGAGGAAGATGCATTGCCTGTTGGTAGCCTCCGAAGGATTTACACAAAACTATCCATCATCTCATTCCTCTGTTGCATGAGGGATTCCTCGAGTAAAAATGTGAAGGGATCTCTTGTCTCATCGTCTTTCTTTTCTTCTTCCATGAGAGGTTGTTTGGGCATGCGAGAGATTTTGTCCTCAAGAGAAACAAGCTCGAGACCCAATTGTTTGTACCCTAACCTCATTGGGGACATGCATTAAGAACAACAAGTAGCAAACCACTATGATACCACTAATCAGGAATATATTTTGAGAACGAAATGAATACAAATTATTATCAAAATATGCTTAACATAGAATAACAGATATGTTGACTGCCTATTCAACTAGGGGGTCAAATCCATGTTCCATGAAGATGTGCATCATCAGATGCTCATTTGTCGAAGATTATTTGGTTCTACAAGGCATTTTTGGCCCCAACACTTCTTTTTGTAAATGTAATTTCTGCACCCCTGCGTGGGTTAATAATGTAATAGGTCTGCATTGGTCATAGTTAGGTCAGTTACCTTGGGATGGGTTCATTGGGAGAGTTCCTTTCACCGCTGTTTTTTTATCCTCAAGCTATTAATTGGTCTTTTCAGCCTTACTAATTTCCCTTGAGTTTTTCCCTCACACTTGCAATAATTCCTCAAAAGTGGTGAAGCGCATTCTAATGGGATTATCCTTTGGTAACTATTGTTTAGGGATGATGTAAATGACCATGTATGACATCTTAGAAAGTTTCTCATAATTCCGACGATTCTAGATTAGTTTTTTTAAATAATTACTTTTTAATTAAATTTCCCTAAGTTGGAGGTTTAATTATTTAATTATTTAATTATTTTTGAGCAAAAATTGTAAAAACTAGGTCCTTAGACTTTTTATAGGGATATTTGTGCTGAAAATAAATGGAAAGAGACCCCATGCACCCTTGGACCAAGTTTCATCTTAGTCAAACAACTTTTTCTATGGGTTCGTCCACCAGGAGTGTCAGTCAATCAAAAACAACAATTTTAATTGCTAGGTCATGACATAGCAAAAATGTAATTTTTGTAATAATGAGTTAAAAGGATGATGTAAAGGTGGAAAAAGAATAGAGAGAGGTTTCCTAGCCTAAATATACCCATCCAAACTTGATTTAACCTTTACACACACCCTCACCCCCTTACTCACTCAAACCCTCACACCCCCTAGGGGATTTACACCTCAATTGCTGATGAGATGTTGTAACTTAAGTATATAATGGGTGGTGGACCCCTCTCTCATGTGGAACTCCTTCCCTTACCCTCCACTTCACCTTCTATCCTATCCCCACTCCCCTCCTTTCATTTATTCTCTTCCACTCCTTGCTAAAACCCTAAGTGGTGCGCCCTCCTAAGGAAGTTACGCCCCCCCTCATGGGAAAACTCTAGAAAATTATTTTTAAATGAGTTGGGTCCCCTTATCTCATGTGAAACGCCTTTCCTAGCCTCCCACATCCCTCTTTTACTCATCCCAATGCCTCACAACCCTAGATGGTGCGCCCCCCCCTCCTTGGGATCTCATCTTGTGCTTGGTGGTGGACACTTGACATTGATCCAAGAGAGGTAGGTTTACCTCTCCAAGTATAAATAGATCCCTTTTCTCACTCCCTCTTCACCATATCTTGATCTATTGTTATGCTACTTGATTTTCGCTAGTCTCTCACTCTCTCTTCTCCATCTTTCATCCATTCTTTGGCTCTTAGGATTTTGGAGCAAGTATTTCTCCAAGATACATTTTTGAGTAATAAAAGAGAAACATTGGAGGATATTGGAAGAGCAACTAGTATTCTTTTTCTTGATTACACATGAGGTAATATTGTGAATTTAGCATTATGGTTGCATAGAGTAGATTCTTGGGTAAAGTGTTTTACTTGGGTAGATCTAACAATGAGTATTCTTGTTAATCTATATATGTGGGTTTGTTAATAGGGTGCAATTAATTCACTTTGTTAGCATCTTCAGCCATATTATCTTCTTGTATGCATATTATCTTGTCAATTTTTGCAGGTTTGGCTTCAAGGGTCCTATTGGTATTGCCTCAAGGAAGAGTCCTCTGTTAAAGCTCACTCAAACTCCTTATTTCTCACTCTTTACTCATTATTTTATTTTTTTTCACTCCATATAATATTTCAACTATCCTAACATCCTAGATTGGTCTTTTTAATCCACTTTTATCATAAGATTTTTATGAGAAAAATTTATGCCCGAAAAACATAAATTTGTCTTGATATTGTTGGTTGTGTGTAGTTTTTCCAACAAGCATAGCTTGGTGGTTTTTGTAGGTTCTTAATAGGTTGAGGGGGTTATGCTTCCCAAAATCATCCACACAACACTCCAAGACCCTTCTTTTCAAGTGGGTAGCAAATCTCAACCTTCCTCTTTCATTTTCTATCTCTTTGTGCATAATTTCTTCACTTTTTAGTTGGTTTTACTAGCTCATAGCTTGGGAGGAGAATTGGTACGGCCTACCTGCCATGTGTGAGCCTAGGGCTAGTTTGTTTCAACTGGTTTTTCATTTCTAAATCATCTTCTAAGCCTAGGACGTGGGGTTAGTGAACATCTTGTGGATAGTTGTTGTTTCTTACTCTCCTCCCAACCCCTTTGGCACAATAAAGGTTGGTTTGCCTCCATATTGTGCCATTGAGTGGTTTGTTTGTTGTCTTTCTTTCTCTTTCCAAGTTATTTCTAAGTTTAATAATTGCCTACACCTTGGGAGAGAAACCCCCCAAAATCGTAAGGCTAGGATAAGTAATGTGTTGATGCTATATTAATTCTTTGATGGTTAAAATATTCTAGATCTAGATCTCTTCACACATTAGTCCTCGGCTTAAGCTCTTGGGGCATAATCAACTTCCTTAATCTATTTGCATGTTTTAAGTCATCTTATGATCTCTCTTGTTTTACATGCTATAATCCAACACACTAAAGGGTTAGTTATTTAATGGTATAGTAAATAGATCTCTCTTTAATGTTGTTTCATCTTTAAGGCCACTTTCCATCACTTAAGTTAATGTGTTGTTGGATATCTTGATAGTGTAGGAACACATCTAAGTTTTCAATCTTTCTCTCTCACACTTAATGGTTTCTCTCTTAATGCTTTAAATCATAAGATAACTGGTAATAAGCGTGAGTTTCATTCTTTCTTTGGCAAGTTGTTCTTGCCCTTGTTCATTAGCATTTTTTCATAACAAGCTTTGCATGTTAATGGTTTAATAAATGGTGATGAACTAAATCGTTATTCAGCTTGCTTTTAGATGCTTTAAATGTGTTAAGGTACTTTATTTTCATACTCAATAACACACTTTTTAAGCTCATAAAAGTTTTGGTTTTGACAGAAAATCAACATTTTAAGTCAACTAAAACTCGTTAAAACACTCTCTAATACACCTAAAAGTCTAATCAAAAGATATGTATATTTAATAGACTTAATAGGGTACCTTAAACCACCATATTCACCATCTAAAATGAGGATTGAGGAGGGCAATGGAAGATGCTAGGTTGGGGACGGTCTCATGGCGTGCGACATCCTTTCCGTAAAAACTCAATTCTTAGGGTTGACCTGTGAAGCTAGGGAAGGCCTTGTTGCCTCACTTCTTGAGCATCCAACAACCAGTTGGAAATCGAAGGAGGAGGTTTTAGGGAAGACACTTAGCTAGGGTAATAAAAATCTTTCCAATCTTTAAAATCCTTAACTCACTAAGTAATTTTACAAGCTCGATTTAAATTGATACATCTTAAGGTTTCATACTTATAAGCGTAATCTTCCAATCTCATCTATAAGTAATATTTTGTGGGTAATTAACTAAGTGCCTTAACTATTTCTGAACACTTGTGTTTTCAAAGATTCATAATCTCTTTAAGTGTCTTTGTGGATTATAAGTGTTGATGTTGCTATTGAGGGGAAGCCCAATAGAGTAAGTGTTATTGGGGCATGCTTGGCTTTGTTATTATGATTCCTTGAATGCTTTGAACTCCTACACATAAAACACACATGGTTAGTTTGCTTCTTGTATAATTTTGTAAGTTTAGCATTCTTTATTGATTGTGAATATCTAACACTCTTGTGTATGTAAATATTCTTTTGTAATCTTTGTAAGTGAATTATAGTTATTTTGTAAATCTTTGTAAATTTATTGCAACGAAACGCCCTTTAAATTTAGTTGACCCCTTGCCCAACCTTAGGCAATAGTCTTAGTTAACTTAGGGAAAGGGCTTGCTTGACATACTAAACCTTTCATCTTGCATTTCCACATTATCATCATAGGTTAGAATCCCCCTAAACCTTAACTAATTAAAATCAACTCTTAGAACTTAAACTCTAAATCTCATCTAGAAACTAGGGTCTAACCCCCTTGGCTTCCCTAGGAGATATCCTAGACAAAAGAGGTTCAAATCAAAGTGACAGCATGGGCTTTGAACCTAGGCATTATTCCTCCAAGGACACACTAAGTGAGCCGGACTTAGCTCATGTTTGCAAGTGTGTATAAGGACACCAACATATTTTGCACCGTTGTCAGGGACAAGTCATTTATCCTTGGTCAAAACGAATTTAACTTGATTTTTTAAGAACTAAACAATAAAATTTTTAGTCCCTAAAATTATATCATCTTGCATTGGTTAGCTTTGTGTGATTCCTTTCCAAGTGGTGACTCCATTGAAAAAATCTAGCAAGTATACTAGTAGGAGCACTTCACAAGGAGTGATCTATTCTTTTACCGAACCCGAAAAGGTTTATAGGAGGAGACTAAATCTCCTTGCTCCTATAAGGCTAAGTGAAAGTCTTGGGGAAGAAGCACTCACTGATATCCAATTCTTGTTCCAAACTAATAATCAACCAACTGTTAATAATCCCACTAATACTCCTAATGTAACAATGAGTATCTTTTTGAGACCTTTGAACTTTGCAAGAATCCAAGGTGCCCCTCATGTGGTTCCAGAAAAATCCATTGACAAGTTGCCTATCTTTCAGGGGAATAATGCTATAAGTGCCAAATCTCATATCTGAAATTTCTATATGTGTGTGCAAAGATATTGTGGGGGTTGTTGACACTCAAAACTGAAATGGGTTGCATGCAAATCAGTCCCGAGGCAACCTCGAACCACTTTGGATTGGAAGCTTCACTCCCCCAACCCGAGAGCGATCTCTCGAACAATGTCACAATATGATCTTCAGTAAGCTTAAAAAGGTGGGAATATTTATGGGTAAATGATGGTCTTGGATTCTTATATTTTGGGGGTTAAACCAGGGAAATGGTCCATTGGGCATGGAGTCAAGTGAAAACTGAGGAAAGGAGATAATAACAGTGATCATATAACTTGCATAAAGTGAGGCAAAGTAAGTCTATCTTTCAACGATTTGATAATCATGATGCGGCAGCAGAAAAAGGAAAGGAAAGGATGATGTAGCAGAGAATATATGTAGAATTCTGGAAGTGTAGACTGGTCTTACACCTGCTGATAGCTGGTACAAAGGAAAAATAGTAAACAATTACAGAAAACCAAAATTCATTCGCTATAGTAGTGGTCGTACTAAATTATAACGAAGCACATTAGTTAGGAAGATGAAATGAAACTAAAAATAAGGAAGAGATAAACAAAATGATAATGAGAACACATCAACTGCGGGTAAGGAACATATAAATGAGTTCCAAACAATTTTAACACACTGAAATAAGGAAGAACATACTGAACGAATCGACCGTGATGAATCTCACAGTCACAAGTAAAAAATCTCATCTGTATTATTCCATTCTGGCTTACAAAATAACTCAGCATTACAAAGGAACCCCTCCTCACAAGAGGTTTATTCCCCATCTCACCCCCGCGCCCTCTTCCTTTCTCCGTTACCTCCCTCAATTATTTAACTATTCCTCTTTGGCGATACGTTACCTCACTCATAACTCAACGTTTACAAGAAATGATCTAGAGGAAATTGTTTTTTGTTTCTAGAAATATGAAACACTTCACCTTCATGGACTCTACAACTACCAGATGCTATGCCAGCATTTTGAATTGCTTGACAAGTGGTCAGGGATTTCTGCGTTACACCTTCAACGCATTTCCAGGAAACCTGCCCGAACTCATGGTGCCCGCTGGATTCCTTATCAGATGCTATTTTGCTTTCAAATCTCACTGTAAAACTCGCCTTCTCATTTTTCTTTTTGAAGGTCAGTGTCCTTGGATCCATGATTATATTTACATTTGGAGGACTCTCAACAGCCATCTCATACACAGACGAAGCTCCCCCAACATTTATCACACTTCTCCTCGTAACACAAACTAAATTACGCGGCTTAAACACCACGGAGAATGATGGGTAGTTAAGATCTCCAGGTTGTTGTGAGTGTAAATTGGTGCAGGAGCTCGCCATCCTTGTGAGAATATGAATTTGGCTTCTGGTGTAATTGAGACTACACAGAAAGATAATGTAATCGTCAAATTCTGCATCATAGATGAGACCAGGATTCAATGCAGCACTAGGATTCACATGACCCACGCCCATCGCAAACACGTTGGCGGGTAGATTGGTGAAGGATTCTTGTATAAGGGGTTTATTATTATCAAATAGCGTGGAAGATGTCATGAGAGCTGATTTTATTTCCAGCAGGTGTCCATTCCGGGTGCGCTACGCGTATAAGAGTTGTTATGCCCGTCACATGAGGGCATGACATGTAAGTCCCCGACATTATGTTGTATTCTACTATTCTCTTATAGGATTTCAAGCTGGTTGGCCCGACGTGCCCAGTCCACGCGGTCAATATCTCAATGCCCGAAGCAACTAGATCCGGTTTAAGGATCTTTGGAACGACTGGATTCGTCCCTCTAGACGAGAAGCTGACTACCGTCGTAGCTCGTATTTTTCCCATCGTGATCAGTAACACTAAAACTAGTGCAAGTTGGGTGCATACTCAGAGTCGGTCCACAAACAAAATATTCTGCCCCGTCAATGCTGACGATCTCACCTCCCGACTTTCACAGTGTGTGTCGCGAGCAGAGCGCATTCCGAGAGAGGAGATCGAGAAATCTGAAGAAACCTCGCGAAGTGCAACACAAATTAAACTGTCTAGGTTATGCTTAATAAGCTATAGTAACTGTTGTCAAATCATCCAACCACCTTATGCATAGTCAGAATTTCACAGTCTCTCTTGTTGAAACTGAAAACAATAACTAGGTCATATTGTTGCTGCATTATCATTTTAGCAATCTTGAAAATGTCACTTTCTTCACTAGATTTACCCGCCTGTAGTCCCTTTTTCCACTTCCCATTTCTCTTGTTTCCATTATCTGAGGCAGCTCCAAGAGTATTCACTTCTTTCTGAAAACTGTCTTCCCAAAAAGTGCCTTTCTCATCTACCACCAAGAACAAGCCATCTCCCCCAGAAGAGAAGAGATAGTGTTGCAAGGGTGTGGGCCGATAATCTGTATAAATAATGTGACAAGGTTGCCGGTGTACCATTGCAACCAAATCAGCAAACTATTTGGCACATTTGCAGAGAGAAATACAAATCAAGAATTTTTGGGAGCCATTGCAATGCTCTCTTCCCATACTACACCCCTTTCTCTATCACGCATGTAATGTACTTCATCAAAGATTATCCAAGCCACTTCTCACATAATCTCAGAACCCTTGTATTGTATGCTCCGTAAAATTTCAGTTGTCATCACCAAGAAAGATGCATTTGGTGCAATTGTGACATCACCAGTCATTAGACCAACATCTGAGAACTCCTCGCTAAATTCACTAAATTTTTTGATTGCTAAGCACCTTGATTGGAGAAGTGTAAATAACCTATTGCTTATCTCGTAATGACATGGCAATGGCAAATAAAGAAACAACAATTTTTCCAGCTGATGTATGGACCGATACCTTCCAAGTTGTTCTCGGAGAGTTGCAGCAGTTGAAGAGAGGACATTCCTCCTAGTGCAGAAGGTAGGCTTCCAGAGAGCAAGTTGCGAGCTAGATATAACTTGATCAATCCAATGAAGTTTCTCATCTCTTGGGGTATACTACTAGTGCAACGATTTTTAGTCAAAGAGAGATAAAACATAGTTTGAGAAAACTGGCCTATGCTTCCAAGTAAGTCGCTCTTAAGAGCATTGTTCCGAAGAGAGAGTGTTTTGCAGACTGGTGTAGTTAGAAAGTGCTCCAAATATGGGAGTGGAGTTGGCACTAACCAAACAATTTTGAGCAAGATAAAGTCTCTCAAGATGTTGCAGCTTGTCAAATTACTGAGGTATGCCTCCCGTTAAGACATTAATAGATAGTGAAACCTTAAAAAACTAAGAGCAATTTCCGAAATCTGTTACAACATAGGCTCCATCTAGGGATGGTACTTTCTCATAAAGTGCCAAGAATAGTAGACCAGGTGCCTTCATCCATTGGGTGACCATAACATCAAAGCTGTAATTCTGAGTTCTCCCGCCAGTGAAATCACCATCAGAAACTTTTAATGGAGTCGCCATAGCATGTGAAACCAATATTTTCCTATGACCGACTGCTCAACCAGGCCTTAGGACTATGAAAATGTCGTTCTCCCAGGGATAGATATCAACTTCGAAATCCCTGGCAATGACGCCAAAATGTTGACACTCAGAACTGAAATTTGGGTTGCAGCAAATCAATCTCGAGGCAACCTCGAACCACTTTGGATTGGAAGCTGCCCTCCCCCAACCCGAGAGGGATCTCTCGAACAATGTCACAATATGATTTTTAGTAAGCGTGAAATGGTGGGCAGATTTATGGGAAAATGATGGTCTTGGATTTTTAAAGTTTGGGGGTTAAACCAGGGAAATGGTCCATTGGGCATGGAGTCAAGTGAAAATCGAGGAAAGGAGATAATAGTAGTGATCATATAACTTGCGGAAAGTGAGGCAAAGTAAGTCTATCTTTCAGCGATTTGATAATCATGATGCGGTAGAAGAAAAAGGAAAGGAAAGGCCGATGTAGCAGAGAATATATGCAGAATTCTGGAAGTGTAGACTGGTCTTACACCCGCTGATAGTTGGTGCAGAGGAAAGACAGTAAACAATTACAGAAGACCAAAATTCATTCTCTATAGTAGTGGTCGTACTAAATTATAATGAAGCACATCAGTTAGGAATATGAAATAAAATGAAGATACAGGAAAACAAACTTGTACACAGTCATGACGGAATAAGGAAGAAATAAACAATATGATTATGACAACGATTCAACTGTGGGTAAGGAACATATAAATAAGCTCCAAACAATTTTAACACAATTGAAATAAGGAAGAACATACTGAACGAATCGACCGTGATGAATCTCATAGTCACAAGTACAAAATCTTTTGTATTATTCAAATTCAGATTTACAAATTAACTCAACATACCAATGAACCCCTCCTCACAAGAGGTTTTTTCCCAGTTCGCTCCCTACGCCCTCTTTCCTTTCTGTTACATACATCATTCTTTTAAAAGAGAAAAAATATAAAATAAAACTCTTAGCGTTCCGGGAAATATGAACTAGTTCGTCTTCATGGAAAACTACGACTGCTAGGTGCTCTGCCATTTGGGGGCACCTCTCTTTCGAATTCCCGGTGATGACTGCTGAGTGTCTCACATGAATCAATTTTCAATGACTTATCATGAATTCTCTGAAGTTCTCCACTCTCAGTTCTAAATCCACAGTGCTTGGATAAAAACAAATGGATGTAGGGAAGTTCGTCCACAACTGCTGCTACACCTCCTTTGTTTGGTCCCAGAGTTAATGCTCTAGCATACCTCTCAGGCGAATCTAAAGGAACTAATCTGGATTTGTCTATATTGAACTATTCTGGTAGATAATTTCTAACAAATGATCCTGTTTGATATCCTATTGGTGAATTACTTCTTACTAAACTATCAATTCCTTGAATTGTTGGTGAAAGTTGTTGTGCTGTGAGGATTGTTGATAGATTTGCAGTGTAACTTGACTTAATAATTAAGACCACAAATAACCATATGATAAGAATTGCTCGTCCAAGCATGCTCCCAGTTTTCCCATGCTTAGAGAACATCGTAGAGAAAGCGAACCAAAGACCATTACAAACTTGTTGCTTTGGATGCCCTCGAAACTCTTGGTTACTTCTATGCTCCACAATCCATACAACACATCTCTAATGTAAATGGACGTAAGAAAGCCCATACATTGGAATCTAGCTCTCATACAGGAACCACCACAACTAGGCCTGATTCTACACAAGGGTGTGTGAAGTCCAAAATCTTCCATCGATTTGTCAAAATCGCAACATCTCCAATGACTGCATCAAAGTTCTGTAAAGCGACCTGTCTTACGAGATCATCGTAATTGGGTGTAGAATTCAATGTTTCATAAGGTTTAAATGTGTACCGAACAATATAAGGAAGCAATTTCACTGCAGCAATAAACACATCAATACAAAATCCTTTCACCGCGCTACCATCCACTGTTACAAATTCTTTGTAGCCTGTCTTTCTAGGCACACCAATCACAAGTTTCTTTTCATGGACCCAACCCCATGGCATTGTTTTGCTTTCACCAGGCCATATAATATCAGACGGTTTTGGATTTATATGATATTGATCATCACTAATGGCAGTTGTATTTTCTGGAGGGTTAATCGATAAGCCTGTTCGATTAGACCAGTAACCAATACTGCGGAAGCGTGCACCAACTACATTGATAATCTCAAAAGTAGAGCCCATCAAATATCCATTTTTGTCTAGCTGAACGGGACCTACAGTGCCGTTGAAACTACCTTGTAGTATTATCTTTTGTAACTGTGATCTGCCTTCAAAGACCTTCAGTGTTATTAGTTATGACTTGCTTCCTCTCGCACTCGATAGAGTACATTGTTCTGCAAAAGAGATCTTGCCTCCTTGGTTCAAGTAGGCGTTGAGAGAATGAGAAATCATCAAGATACTGTCATAGGCATACAAGCCAAACTCATCCAAGGAGACATTAACCAGATGAGTTGTTCGTAGATTTTTCCACCTTTGTCTCAACACATGCTACTGTCCTGAATTTGGAGTATGTGGACATAGGCATATTAACCCTTGAAGTGAATTCATGTCGTCTGCTTCATTAGCAATAATTTACGTAGTCTATCCCTCTAGCACCTGGGGATATCTGAAGGAGGCGGCTCCAATGTTTCCACATAATCGCGACTGTTTTTTAACTAGAAACTCCATAATGTAATGAGGCCAGAGTGGTGACGCTGCATTCTTTGAAGGGAACATGAAAAATGCTTCTGACGACTCTGAATCGCTATCAGATTCTGTTATGGAGAAAGGACTGGTAGTATTGGACTCCTGTCCTAAAGAGTCGGGTAGACCGACTTTTGAAGAATAATATGCTCTGTGAGAGGTGCAGGTGGATAAAGAGTGCCACCTGGTGGCGATGGAGACAATTCGTTGAGCTCTGTGGGTGATCCTTGCATCTCCCACCAAACAAATAAAGAAACTGGTGAGCTGAACTGCAGATCAAACCACCAAGTCTCCTGCGTTTATAGGGTTGATCCCTGACGCTGTAGTTAACATCAATACAAGTGCTATTAGTTGGTTGTGTCTGATTTGTATTCTGAATTTTTTCCATTTCTTATAGAGAGAATGTTGGATCAGAGAAGCGATTGTTGTGATAGAAAGTTATTAGAAGGTCTCGAGGTAGTGCTCCATGCTAGTTTGAATGGGTTGTGAAAGTAACTGGCAATTTTGCTGCCAAAATAACATCTCTAGAGATCTTGTAATTGCCCCAAGGAACTCGATTAAGTAGCATCCTGTGATAGTTGCTAAGGCTAATATCATCACAAGACATAGTTCCCAGTGACTTCCACGAGGATCCAACTGGTGCCAGAATTGAATCACCGTATACTTCTTTCCCTACTAAGATAGATGCCCTTGTATTAATCTCCACTGACAATGTGGACTTCCTTTACGTTTCTTACTAATGGGAGAATCTCCAAATAGATATGAAACTGAAGGTAAAGTATCCGGAACTGGAAAGTAAACTCTGGAATCCATGGAAGCCTTGCTAAGATGCCTTGAGATCAAAACATGAGAGGAATCTGTAATGTTGAGATGGTTTGAAATCACATCCATAAAATATTCATGAGGCTCAACCTTTAAAGCCAATGCTTTAGCTTTCTTTTCAGAGGAGAAAGGTATAAAAATAGTTGTAAATAAACAACTCTATGTTCTTTCTCTAAATTCCATCGAGCCGTCTGCTTTTTCTGTGAATTATGGGATCCATTTTAGCAACTTATCCTTGGTTTCATCAGAAAAAAGTGTCTCTTTTACCAATCCAAAAGCTATCCACAGGAGAATGGAGGTGACTACCTGATTTGGCAGCATTTAAAACTAGTGCTATACTCAAAGCAGGATCTGTTTCCGCCCTGCTATTGTTTGATTTGCATAAAGTCACTATCTTGGTATCAAATGCAGAAATAACTGCAGCTAGAACTAAACCATAGTTGTCGCCTTGTCGTTAGACCGCTTCTCTGAAGTGTGCAATGAATGGGCAGTATGATAGAAGGAACTGATCAGCGAATATAGTAGAAACACAATCCTTTAAAACCTGACATTTTTCCTATTCTGTCAGAGGTTTCTTGGGAAGACTATTAGACTGTTCTATCCCCAGCAGCTCCTTAACATGGCAGTCTCCATAGCAAGTAAGGAGAAGCTTGCTTGTAATGTTTTCTGACTCGTCAGCTTGGGACTAAGGAGGGCGAGGAAAAGGGCCGAGAGCAAACATCTGATCGTTTTCTTTTTTGGCTGGCTATGACGAGTTAGGACAATTGTTGTTGCCATTCCTTTGCCAAAACCTTGTTAATTGATCAGCTCCCAGCTCCTTTGGGCTACAGGAAAATCTGTTAATAGAGAAGGAGGTGCTTTCTGTACTTATTCAAACCTCATATTCTGCATCTGTTACATGTGGCATCTGATTGATAATATCTGTTACAACATAGGCTCCATCTAGGGATGGTACTTTCCCGTAAAGTGCCAAGAACAGTAGACCAGGTGCCTTCATCCATCGGGCGACCTTAACATGAAAGCTGTAATTCTGAGTTCTCCCTCCAGTGAAATCACCATCGGAAACTTTTAATGGAGTCACCAGAGCATGTGCAGCCAATATTTTCCTATGACCAGCTGCTCAACCAGGCCTTACGATTATGAAAATGTCGTTCTCCCAGGGATAGATATCAACTTCGAAATCCCCGGCAACAGTGCCACAACATTTTGGTGTCGTTGCCAAGGATTTCGAAGTTGATATCTATCCTTGGGAGAACGACATTTTCATAATCCTAAGGCCTGGTTGAACAGCTGGTCATAGGCAAATATTGGTTGCACATTCTCTGGCGACTCCATTAAAAGTTTCCGATAGTGATTTCACTGGCGGGAGAACTTAGAATTACAGCTTTCACGTTAAGGTCACCCAATGGATGAAGGCACCTGGTCTACTATTCTTGGCACTTTACGGGAAAGTACCATCCCTAGATGGAGCCTATGTTGTAACAAATATTATCAATCAGATGCCACAGGTAACGGACGCAGAAGATGAGGTTGGAATAGGTACATAAAGCACCTCCTTCTCTATTAACAGATTGTCCTGTAGCCCAAAGGAGCTAGGAGATGATCAATTAACAAGGTTTTGGTGAAGGAATGGCAACAACAATCGTCTTGACTCGTCACAACCAGCCAAAAAAGCAAACGATTAGATGTTTCCTCTCGGCCCTTTTCATCACTCTCCTCAGTCCCAAGCTGACGAGTCAGAAAACATTACAAGCAAGCTCCTCCTTACTTGCTATGGAGACTGCCATGTTAAGGAGTTGTTGGGGATATAACAGTCTAATAGTCTTCCCAAGAAACCTCTAACAAAAGAGGAAAAATGTCAGGTTTTAAAGGACTGTGTTTCTATTGCATCCGTTGATCAGTTCCTTCTATCATACTGCCCATTCATTGCACACTTCAGAGCAGTGGTCCAATGACAAGGCGACAACTATGGTTTAGTTCCAGCTGTAGTTATTTCTGCATTTGATACCAAGATAGTGACTTTATGCAAATCAATCAATAGCAGGGCGGAAACAGATCCTGCTTTGAGTTTAGCACTAGTTTTAAATGCTGCCAAATCATGTAGTCACCTCCATTCTCCTGCAGATAGATTTTGGATCGGTAAAAGAGATCCTTTTTTCTGATGAAACCAAGGATAAGTTGCTAAACTGGATCCAATAATTCACAGAAAAAGCAGACCGCTCGATGGAATTTAGAGAAAGAACAGAGAGCTATTTATTTACAACTATTTTTATACCTTGCTCCTCTGAAAAGAAAGCTAAATCATTGTCTTTAAAGGTTGAACGTCATGAATATTTTATGGATGTGATTGCAAACCATCTAAACGTTACATATTCCTCTCATGTTTTGATCTCAAGGCCTCTTAGCAAGGCTTCCATGGATGCCAAAGTTTACTTTCCAGTTCCGGATACTTTACCTTCAGTTTCGTATCTATTTGGAAATTCTCCCATCAGTAAGAAACGTAAAGGAAGTCCACATTGTCAGTGGAGATTAATACAAGGGAATCTATCTTAGTAGGGAAAGAAGTACACGGTGATGCAATTCTGGCAGCAGTTGGATCCTCGTGGAAGTCACTGGGAACTATGTCTTGTGACAATATTAGCCTTAGCAGCTATCACAGGATGCTACTTAATCGAGTTCCTTGGGGCAATTACAAGATCTCCAGAGATGCTATTTTGGCAGCAAAATTGCCAGTTACATTCAAAACCTGTTCAAACTGGCATGGAGCACTACCTCGAGACCTTCTAATAACTTTCTGTCACAACAATCGCTTCTCTGATCCAACATTCTCTCTATCAGAAATGGAAAAACTTCAGAATACAAATCAGACACAGCCAGCTAATATCACTTGTATTGATGTTAACTACAGCGTCAGGGATCAACCCTATAAATGCAGGAGACTTGGTGGTTTGCTCTGCAGTTCAGCTCACCGGTTTCTTTCTTTGTTTTGTGGGAGCTGCAAGGATCACCCACAGAGATCAACGAATTGTCTCCATTTCCACCAGGTGGCACTCTTTATCCACCTACACCTCTCACGGAGCATATTATTCTTCAAAATCCGGTCTACCCGACTCTTTAGGACAGGAGTCCAGCACTACCAATCCTTTCTCCAGAACAGAGTCTGATAGCGATTCAGAGTCGTCAGAAGCATTTTTCATGTTCCCTTCAAAGAATGCAGTGTCACCACTCTGGCCTCATTACATTATGGCATTTCTAGTTAAAAAACGGTCGCGATTATGTGGAAACATTGGAGCCGCCTCCTCCAGATCTCCCAAGGTGCTAGAGGGATAGACTACGTAAATTATTGCTAATGAAGAAGATGACATGAATTCTCTTCAAGGGTTAATCTGCCTGCGTCCACATACTCCAAATTCAGGACAATAGTGTGTGTTGAGACAAAGGTGGAAAAATCTACGAACAACTCATTTGGTTAATGTCTCCTTGGATGTGTTTGGCTTGTATGCCTGTGACAGTATCTTGATGATTTCTCATTCTCTCAACGCCTAATTGAACCAAAGAGGCAAGATCTCTTTTGCAGAATAATGTACTCTATCGAGTGTGAGAGGAAGCAAGTCAGAACTAATAACACTAAAGGTCTTTGAAGGTGGAGCACAGTTACGAAAGATAATACTACAAGGTAGTTTCAACGACACTGCAGGTCCCGTTCAACTAGACAAAAATGGAGATTTGATCGGCTCTACTTTTGAGATTATCAATGTAGTTGGTGCATGCCTCCGCCGTATTGGTTATTGGTCTACTCGAACAGTCTTATCGATTAACCCTCCAGAAAATACAGCTGCCATTAGTGATGATCAATATCATATAAAGCCAAAACCGTCTGATATTATATGGCCTGGTGAAAGCAAAACAATGCCACAGAGTTGGGTCCATGAAAATCAACTTGTGATTGGTGTGCCTAGAAAGACAGGCTACAAATAATTTGTAACAGTGGATGGTAGCGCGGTGAAAGGATTTTGTATTGATGTGTTTATCGCTGCAGTGAAATTGCTTCCTTATATTGTTTGGTACACATTTAAACCTTATGGAACAGGGAATTCTACACCCAATTATGATGATCTCGTAAGACAGGTCGCTTTACAGAACTTTGATGCAGTCATTGGAGATGTTAGGATTTTGACAAATCGATGGAAGATTTTCGACTTCACACACCCTTATGTAGAATCAGGCCTAGTTGTGGTGGTTCCTGTACGAGAGATATATTCCAATGTATGGTATTTCTTACGTCCATTTACATTAGATATGTGGTGTACGACTGGTGCATTTTTCCTTATCATAGGAGTTGTTGTATGGATTGTGGAGCATAGAAGTAACCAAGAGTTTCGATGGCATCGAAAGCAACAAGTTTGTAATGGTCTCTGGTTCTCTTTCTCTACGATGTTCTCTAAGCATGGGAAAACTGGGAGCATGCTTGGACGAGCAGTGCTTATCATATGGTTATTTGTGGTCTTAATTATTAAGTCAAGTTACACTGCAAATCTATCAGCAATCCTCACAACGCAACAACTTTCACCAACAATTCAAGGAATTGATAGTTTAGTAAGAAGTAATTCACCAATAGGATATAAAACAAAATCATTTGTTAGAAACTATCTACCAGAACAGTTCAATATAGCCAAATCCATATTAGTTCCTTTATATTCGCCCGAGAGGTATGCTAGAGCATTGACTCTAGGACCAAACAAAGGAGGTGTAGTAGCAGTTGTGGACGAACTTCCCTACATCCATTTGTTTTTATCCAAGCACTATGGATATAGAACTGAGAGTGGAGAACTTCAAAGAATTCATGATAAGTCGTTGAAAATTGATTCATGTGAGACACCGAGCAATCATCACCAGGAATTCGAAGGAGAGGTGCCCCCAAACGACAGAGCACCTGGCAGTCACAGTTTTCCATGAAGATGAACTGGTTCATATTTCCTGGAACACTAAGAGTTTTATTTTAGATTTTTTCTCTTTTAAAAGAATGATGTATGTAACAGAAAGGAAAGAGGGCGCAGGGGGCGAACTGGGAAAAAACCTCTTGTGAGGATGGGTTCATTGGTATGATGAGTTAATTTGTAAATCCAAATTTGAATAATACAGAAGATTTTATACTTCTGACTGTGAGATTCATCACGGTCGATTCGTTTAGTATGTTCTTCCTTATTTCAATGTGTTAAAATTGTTTGGAAGTCATTTATATGTTCCTTACCCACAGTTGAATCATTGTCATTATCATATTGTTTATTTCTTCCTTATTCCGTCATGACTGTGTACAAGTTTGTTTTCCTATATTTTCGTTTTATTTCATATTCCTAATTGATGTGCTTCATTATAATTTAGTACGACCACTACTATAGTGAATGAATTTTGGTCTTCTATAATTGTTTACTGTCTTTCCTCTGCACCAGCTATCAACGGGTGTAAGACCAGTCTACACTTCCAAAATTCTGCATATATTCTCTGCTACATCAGCCTCTCCTTTCTTTTTTCTGCTACCGCATCATGATTATCAAATCTCTTAAATATAGACTTACTTTGCCTCACTTTAAGCAAGTTATATGTTCACTACTATTATCTCCTTTCCTCAGTTTTCACTTGACTCCATGCCCAATGGACCATTTCCCTGGTTTAACCCCGAAACTTCAAAAATCCAAGACCATCATTTCCCCATAAATCTACCCACCATTTCACGCTTACTAAAAATCATATTGTGACATTGTTCAAGAGATCCCTCTCGGGTTGGGGGAGGGAAGATTCCAATCCAAAGTGGTTCGAGGTTTCCTCGGGATTGATTTGCTGCAACCCAAATTTCAGTTCTGAGTGTCAACAGGGGTCATGATGAAGAAGATGTTAAGATGACCTTGTTTGTGTACTCTTTGGAAGGAGATGTTGCAGAATGGTTTACATATTTTGATCCACAAAAGTTTAGCACCCTTGATGAAATATTGAATGAATTTAGAACGAGATGGGGTGATAAAAAAGAACATAGATTTCAGCTTGATTCTCTTACCACTAGCCATAAGAAAGAAAATGAAAAAGTGGTAGAATTTAACACTAAGTTTAATAGTGTAATAAACATAAAATCTGCCAAATAAAAAAAAAATATTATTCCCTTTTACTTATACATTCATCTTTGAATAGCTTTGATGTTCAAGAGTAGTAGGCTCTTTATTATATTTCTTGATTCTGAAGAGGTTCTATAGTCCTCACTATCATCGACTTTCATTAAGACCCAACTTTAAAGTTTCAAAAACGACGATATAAGAAAACGCCTACTCCATTTTTTAAATTTTACTTAAAGTCCCGTGATTATAATAAATTTACTATCTATGTACTCTATAACCATTACCATAGGTTTAAACTACACCAATTTTGGGGCTTCTGTTCTAAGACTCCTACTTTAGACTATACACATATCCAAGCTAAGCATGATCCAAAATGACTTAGGTAAGAGTGGGGTTAGATTATATTCCTCCTCGTAATGTTTTAATACAATGTAAACATACCACTTTAATGAAAGAAACATCGCGATATGGTTAGTGGTTAGTTAAGGCCTCCCGGGTAACTCAAAGTATGAATCTACAATCACCCTCTCCCTGTTTATCCATCCCACTCAACACCACCTGTCCAAATGTAACGCCACCTGATCACTGTGTTAACTATTGTCATGGTACTTTAGGGTTAGAGGTTCCTATGGGTCGCAAAGGCGCTCCCTTAATCTGTAGCCCATTCAATGTCAAGGGAGAGGTAGGTCTAACGAGAATTTAATCCTGTCAAGGGAATTAAATAGGGGTAAGGCGTATGACAATGTCAAGGCCATTACCTGACAGGTTAACCATTAAGGGTGCACCAAGTCTATCACATCACCTAACCTTTTGTACCCATAGCCTTTAATCTTCGAGGTAAGGGTTTTATAGTTCACCGAACTTTTCTTTTCCCATGAGAGGTCCTCTGAAACTTAGCTCTGTGATATCGACTCCTTGGTGAAGGGAACATCGATGCGAGGATTTTATCTAATGGAGGCGGCACCTCTGTCTCACCAACTAGTAAGTTTTCACTTTATTCCTGCATCTCTAGTTGTGGATTTCAAAGCGAGTTCTCCTTCCTTTGGAATCGCCATGGATTGATCCACGTGCCTTAGTGATTGTTTCTGACTGTGGTTAACTACTCCCTTACTGTTAAATATCAGGGGAAAAGGGTTCTAGAATTTTCCTCCCTTCCAGATAGTTAGTCTCTATTATCGACCCGTCCTCTGTTCTGGGTGGTTTGAAGGGTTTGGTGTCTCATTTTGATGCTTTCTCGATACTTTGTGAGCATTTCCTTTATGGCTCACTCATACCGCTCTCTTTTACTGTTTCTATAACAACATTTTGGTATTACGTTTTCATGACACCTTTCCTGAATTCTAGAGGTTAAAAGTATGTGGAAGGAAATTTCTATTATTGCAGTGTAGCTCTGTCCTTACTGAATGAAATTTCATCCGCGGAATCTATAAACCTGTCTTGGTGGACTTTCTGCTAATGGTATTGAGTAGATACTTTCTACCCATCACCCGTATTCTCCAGGAAAAGATGTATAGTCCCTTCATAGATTCATTATCTAGGACTAGGGTTGTACTAACAATTCCTTGCGGATCATGCACTGTCTTACGACATTCTGTTATCCAAACATTTATTTTGTTAATCTTATGATCCATCCGCGTATTAAAAATTTGGTAATTTTCGAATCAACTATTTTTTAATTTTATTAACTTATGAGGGTCTGGTATAGTAAAATCTTTGACTTCGTTTGCACCTCAGTAACTAGAGAATATTCATCCACTGTATAGTGTTTTCATGGTTTGGTATTGAAAATGTTATTTTAATTATGAGAATCGTATTTTCTTGCATAATCTTTTCTGGAACTAGATATTGATCTAAGGATGGGACCCTGTTTGATGCGAGGGTACCCATCAGTCTTACTCCAGCTCACTCATCCCTGTTCATTTTTTGGAACGACCACTACTGGAAAGGAGCACACTCTCGACAATTCATAGATAAGTACAGGATCTGTTTAAGTGATATTCTGTAGTTATTTTTATTCATCTTTCTGTTGTAATGTCCTAATGTTTCGATGGTATTCTTTTGCAGAGTTTTCGTCGGACTATGGTACCAGATCTCCACGCCCTCCCATGGAAACCAAGGTATTCGGGTTTCATTCGTGTAACCTTCTCCATATCATCCTTTTGTTTCTAGAGGAAGGCATAGTCCTTTCCAATCTTTCTATTATCAATGTAGTTTCTATTCCGGTTTCAAAATTGTAAGAGTAACCCGTTTTTGGGGAGTATTTCCTTTCATTGGATACTACACAGTAAGGGGTATTTAATTGTCTCAAATTGGATGAGTTATGTAATGTATTTTCACAAAAGGATTTCAGGAGTTCCCTCCTTCTTAACTATATCACTTACTATTTATTTCATCATTTTAGATCTATTAAACTCCATGCTAGCTTCTTTAAAAAAAATTAGGATCTTGAATTGAATAAAGGAACTCGACTATTGTTGATTGTGTGTGTATCTCATATGTGATTGATTCCAGAAAGCATGATGATAAATAATTCGATTTGCGTCTATTTTGTGATCGTGTCAAGGTTTTATTTTTTATTTCTAATTGATTATGCTATTGTGTACATACTTATCAAATTATTCAGGGGTATGTGTAATCCTATGAAGTTTCAAGGTGTCCTTTTATCTCCTTGGGCCTTCGGGCCTCTCGTGATTAGTCCTGGTAATTTTATCAATATTAGTCGATTTAATCCAAAATTCAATTCTCACAGTTCAAACTGTAGTTCCAGAGACCAAATCGTCTTGTAATTCTGCGTTAAACACGATTACAGTTATCTCCTAAAATCACAACTATTCAATTTGTACATGGAAGACTCTTAGACAAAATTCATACTTCCTCTCATATTTTTGTGTACCAGATAGTAAGTATTCGACCATACCTATATATATATATATATATATATATATATATATATACACACATTATTGAATTCCTACTTGTATTGAAAAACGCAAACAACTACAACATACAATACGATTTACTCATGGGTTTTTCCTATAGTGTTTATCCTGTTCAAAGTAGTAATCCAATTTACATAATTTATTCTTCCTGGTGGTTGACCAGGCTTATTGTTTTAGCTAAGAAAAAACCTACAGACTGTTCATAACATAATTATGGTGGAGCAAAGATAATCCATTTCAAACTAGTATATAACAATAATAATATGCGACATAGGGTAATCCATTCAGAACTAGTATATAACAACAATAAGATGTAACAAAGGTAATCCATTCAAAATTAGTATATATCATTCTATAAAGTATTTAAACCTATAGCACTCAGCCAGAGAAGGGGGAATAATAACATGTCTGAAATGATGTGCGAAAGACAAAAGGAACAACCACTTTCCTCCCAACCTTAGAACTGGGCAGCCAATTCACTTGCCTGGTTCACCCCCTAGCCTAACCATGAATCCATGTGGGCGAACTTGGAAACTCATCTTCAACAATGTCCTTCAACTTCTGTAGGTTCATCTTTCCTTACACTCACTTAGTAGTGTTCATAACATCAAGGAAAAAATTGAATAGTCTCTTTTCCCCAGCATACTCGACAACATCCTGCCTCCTCACATATACTATATATAGAAAAATCCTTTTTTGCCTAGGTCTTTCTTCCCCCTTGGGAATTTTCATAGCTATTTAAAACCATGATTTTGAGGGGCTGCCACTTGTAACAATCAGCCCAAAGGTAGTTCCAACATGTTCCCCACTCATGGCGTCATGGTCAGCTGAATTTTTAACATGGTTGTTCCATTTGTCTCCTGCAATTAATATAAAATATTTTGTTTTCATACAAGTGTCATAGTTAAATAGTTAGTTGGGTCAAATAAAATCTCTTCCCAACTATCATAATAATTTATTACAATTATCAAATTCGAAATTCAAAATTGCCATAAATGGAAAAATTATTCCAAATTCGAATTTACTAAAAACGAAAAATTTTCCAATCAATTTTAAATTTCAAAAATACTTTATTTTGGGGGAATGTCACATCCTTTCCCCCTTCAATAAAACATTGTCCTCAGTGTTCTTTCCTTTCTTGGAACAGGGTTGGATGAGATTTCCGCAAATCTCCCTCCAACTCCCAAGTGGCCTCCTCAGGACTAAAGTGCTTCCATTGCACCTTTACTTGAGCGACGACTCTGTTCCGAAGTGCTATTTATCTCTCGTCCAGAATATGCAGGGGTTTTGCCTAGAACTCACCTTCTGGTTCCACCTGCACCAAGTCCCAATCAATCATATGAGTAGGTTCATGAACATACTTTTTCAACAAAGAAACATGAAATACATTGTGAATTCTTAGATTAGCTGGAAGTGCAAGTTGGTATGCTACGGTTCCAATTCGAGCTAGTATCTCGAAGGGCCCACAAAACCTAGGTGTCATCTTGGCACTATTCCCTAACTTCAACGAACTTTTTCGGGCTTTGACCTTCAATTACACATGGTCTCCCACTTGGAATTCCAAGTGTCTTCTTTTCTGATCTGCATAGCTCTTATGTATGTCCTGTGCTTCTTTTAAGTTATGTTGTACCTTTCTTACCATGTTCTCCATTTTGCGGAGAATCTTTGGTCCAACCATGAGCCTGTCAGTCGGTTTATCCCAGCTAATTGGAGTCGTGCACTTTCTTTCATACAGTACCTCGAAAGGGCTTAACTTAGCCAAAGTTTGGTACCCATTGTTATATGAAAATTCTACCAAGTGTATATAGTCCTCCCATTTGTTCGGTTTGTTCTTACATACATGCGGAGAATATCCTCTATGATTTGGTTTCTCCTCTTGGTTTGTCCATCCATTTGTGGATGATAACTTGTGCTGAAATTCAGATTAGTATTTAGCCCTGCAGACAATTCCTTCCAAATGGTGGATGTGAACTTTACGTCTCTATTTGAAATCACCATTTTAGGAATACCATGCAGTCTAAAAATTTCTTTCATAAATATTTCAGCAATGTTTATAGCTTTAAAAGTAGACTTTACAGGAATAAAGTGTGCAGAATTACTGAGTTTATCGATTACAACCATAATAGAGTCATTAAGTTTCTGAGTTTTTGGAAAACCTGTTATAAAGTCCAGTGATATGGTCTCCCATTTCCACTCTGGTACTGGCAATGGATGTAATAGGCTGGTTGGATGTTGGTGTTCAGCCTTAACCTACTAACAATCTTGGCACCTAGCCAAGTATTTTGTTGTTTCTCCCTTAATATTAGGCCAGTAAAATAGTCTTCTAAGTGTCGTTATCGTTTTCTGGTATCTTGGATGGCCAGAATACAGTTTCTAATGAACTTTGTCCAAGCCTATCAACTTTAATTCTACTGAATCTGGTATGTAAAGTCTATTTTTAAATCGTAGTAGCCCATTCTTGTCGATACTTAGATCTGGTTTATCTGAGTTTTCAGTACTTTTTTGTAATTCGACCATTACCTTAGTGTAATTTTCATCGTTAAAACTTGTCGTCCTTATTCTTTGTTCCAGATCACTTTCTGCCCTGCTGATATTTATTTCAAATAACCCATGGACTCTCCTGCTTAGCACGTCTTCTACCTTGTTTTCCTTACCCTTGATATGTCTAACTTCAAAGTCGAATTCGCTCAAGAATGCTAGACATATTGATTTCCTTGCGTCAAGATCTAGTTGGATAAACAAATATTTCACGCCACTATTATCCGTCAACAGTAGAAATTTTATGCCCATTATGTAGTGTCTCCACATTTTTAAGGCGTGTATTACCGCTACCAATTCTAAGTCATGAGTGACATAGTTTCGTTCATGTTCTTTCAATTTCTGGGACTCATAATAGATAACATGTCCTTCCTGAGTTAGAACACCACCTAGTCCTTCTTTACTGGCATCAACACATACAGGGAAGTCTTTATCTAGGTCTGTTACCTTCAATATGGGTGTCGTTGTCGATAATTCCTCCATCTTGTTAAAACTGTCTTGACATTTCTGTGACCAGTTAAACTTGGAACCTTTCTTTTGTAATGACGTGATAAGGTAAGCTATTTTGGAAAATCCTTTTATGAATCTGTGATAGTATGCGGTGATTTCCATGAATGATCGGATGTCTACTACGTCCTTTGGCACTGACCATTCTATAATGGCTTTTATCTTCTTAGGGTTTACCACAATGCCTTTTGTTGAAATTACGTGTCCTAAATATTGTATTTCCTTTTTATAAAAGTCGCACTTATCAAATTTGGCATAAATTTTGTGTTTTCTCAATGTTTGCAAAACTATTCTTAAGTGTTCATCATGTTCTTCCTCCGTTTTTGAATAAACCAAAATATCGTCGACAAATACCACCACAAACTTGTCTAAGTAATGACTGAAAATACTGTTCATCAGACACATAAATGTGGCTGATGCGTTAGTGAGACCGAAAGGTATGACTACGAATTCGTAGTGTCCATATCTTGTTCGAAAAGTTGTTTTGTTTATATCCTCATATTTTATCCTCACTTGATGATAACCAGATCATAAATCCAACTTTAAAAAGATCTTGGCCCCACCTACTTGATCGAACAAATCATTTATGCTAGGTAAGGGGTACCTATTATTAATAGTCCTTTTATTCAATTGTCTATAGTCGATACATAGTCTTAGAGTACCATCTTTCCTTTTCACAAAGAGGACCGGTACTCCCCATGGTGAAACACTGGGTCTGATATACGTTTTGTCCAACAATTCCTGCAGTTGTATCTTTAGTTCTGTCAATTCAGGTAATCTCATTCGGTAAGGTGCTTTTGAGATAGGGGCTGACCCCGATAGTAGGTCTATGGAGAATTCTATTTCCCTTCTAGGAGGTAATTCCGGTATCTCATCAACAAACATGTCTCTAAACTCACACAAGATAGTAAAATCTTCTAGATTTGGCTTATCTTCTTTTTCTAACATATTCGTTACTTGGATGGCGTAAGATTGACACCCCTTTCTCATACATTTCTTGAACTTCATTGATGTAACTTGTCTAACAAATACTGGTTTTGGTATACCTTGGGTTGTTCTAGTAGTGTCACAATCATCTTTATAGTTAAGTGTCTTTGTATAACAATCTAGAACTGCTTTGTTTATTTCCAACCAATCCATTCCGATGATCATATAGTATGATCCTAGTGGTAGAATATTCAGATTTGTTTTTATGTTTTGACCATCTAAGTTGAATTCAAAATCAGAAATAAAGTCAACCACTTTCCTTTTTGTTCTCGTTGATAACTATATCAGGCATGATTTTGCGTGTTTTGTCCTCTTAAGTTTATTTGACTCTACTACTCCTGGAGTGATATAACTTAACGTAGCTCTAGGATCAATTAAAATAGAAATTCGGGTGTTATTGATTTTACCTTCGATTTCTACCACGAAGGATTGGTGGTCATCTTGCCATCCATCTATGGCTGCATTAATCCAATGCAAGCTTCTGCCCATGTCTCCCATCGTCGAGGCTTCCTGTAAATTATGAACAACAATTCTATTTGTTGTACTTAAATGAGGATAGTTCCTCCTTAGATGAGGTTCTCCACATTCCCAGCACTTTAGTGGTTCGCGGGGGTTGTCCCTAGACTTATTCATTCCGAGGTTTACCGATATAATGCTGTCTTGCATATTTAGATGGTTGGAGTGAAAATCCTTTCTTGGAAATATTTTTCCTGCATTTCGATACAGATTTGACTGGTATCCCTTCTTCTATTGGTTCCTATGATCTTGCTTCTTATCCTTCCAGGATTTGGGAAACTATACTCATTGTTTATATTGATTGTAGAACATCCGTTCTTTCCTGAATACTTCACTTAAGGATTTGGGGTTCTCAAACTTAATTATGTCCCTATAGGTCTGCGGTAAACAGCTTAAGAATCACTGGATTTTTACCTTATCCTCCCGGATGTATGGTACGAACCTTAGTAATTCCATAAATTTATTTATAAGGTCTTCCATCATCGTCTTTCCAAGTCGTAACTCATAAAATTATTTCGTTTTCCTTTCGTAATAGCTTTCAGAAAGGTAATGTTTTTAGAAATACTTCTTAAAGTCATACCATTCCAACGGTTTCTCCTTTAGGCCTTTGGCCAATTTCAGATCTTTCCACCAAATGCTGGCCTTCTCTTTCAGATTGTAGATGGCCATTCTGACCTTCATATTGCTGGAGTAGTTGTATATCTAGAAGTATTTTTTGATGTCCAACAACCACGCTTCAACTTACTCTCCTATTCTAGATTATCTGTCAAAGGTAGCTGGTTTAATCTTTGTAAATTCTCCTTCAAGGTGGTCTACTTATTTTCTTTTCTTGCCTTTTTTCAATTTGTCTTCAGCTGAAGGTATTCCTTCAGATGAATTGTCTCCATTTTTTGTTTCCAGCCTAGAGTTCTTGGAGGCTCTCTTTCTGGCTTCCTCATCATGGTTATCGTCCCTTGGGATTTTCTTGGTCACTATACTACGCAACAGGACTTCGTTTATCTCTTTTTGTTCCTGCTGTGCTTTCTTCAGTTTATCGTTGTCGGATTTGAAAACCTGCAGTTCAACGATAATGTTCCTCATTGTTTCGAACACTTTCACGGGTGAGATTTCGTCACTGTTCTGTCTTGGATCTCCTAGAGGTCTCTGCTCCAGATTTCCTTCCATCCTAATTTTTGCATCATCCTGAGCTGCCATAACTCACACAAACGAAAAGGTTTTTTGTCTGTAACAAAAAGGTTTATTAGTTTTGCATAGATTGTAATATATGTTAAACAACTAATGTGGCCCTTTTCAGGTCCAGTGTTGTAACCTTTTCTCTGATACCTTATGTAATAAACCTCAAAATAAAATAAAAATTGAATATTCCGTTTTACTTATACACTCATCTTTGAATATCTTTGATGTTTAAGAGTAGTAGGCTATTTATTATATTGCTTGATTCTGAAGAGGTTCTAGAGTCCTCACTATCGTCGACTTTGATTAACACCCAACTTTAAAGTTTCAAAAACGAGGATATAAGAAAACACCTACACCATTTTTTAAAGTTTACTTAAAGTCCCATGATTATAATAAATTTACTATCGATGTACTCTATAACCATTACCAAAGGTTTAACCTACAACAATTTTGGGGCTTCTGGTCTAAGCCTCCTACATTAGAGTATACACATATCCAAGCTAAGAACGATCCAAAATGACTTAGGTAAGAGTGGGGCTATATTATATTCCTCCTCGTAATGTTTTAATACAATGTAAACAGACCACTTTAATGAAAGTTGCATCAGGATATGGTTAGTGGTTAGTTAAGACCTCCCGGGTAACTCAGAGTATGAATCTACGATCACCCTCTGCCCATTTGGCCATCCCACTCGACACCACCTATCCAACTGTAATGTCAACTGATCACTGTGTTAACTACGCTCATGGTACTTTAGGGTTAGAGGTTCCTATGGGTCGCAAAGGTGTTACATTAATCCGTAGCCCACTGAATGTCAAGGGAGAGGTAGTTTTGACGAGCATTTAATCCTGGCGAGGGAATTAAATAGGGGTAAGGCGTATGACAATGTAGAGGCCATTACCTAATAGGTTAACCATCAAGGGTGCACAAATTATGTCACATCACTTGGCCTTTTGTACCCATAGCCTTTAATCTTCGAGGTAAGGGTTTTCTAGTTCATCGAACGTTTCTTTTTCCATGAGAGGTACTCCTAAACTTAGCTCTGTGATATTGAATTCTTGGTGAAGGGAACACCGCTGCGAGGATTTTCTTTGATGGAGGCGGCACCTCTGTCTCACCAACTGGTAAGTTTTCACTTTATTCCTGGATCTCTAGTTGTGGATTTCAAAGCGAGTTCTCCTTCCTTTGGAATCTCCATGGACTGATCCATGTGCCTTAGTGATTGTTTCTGACTGTGGTTAACTACTCCCTTACTATTAAATCTTAGGGGAAAAGGGTTCTATAATTTTCCTCCCTTCCGGATAGTTAGTTTCTATTATCGACACGTCCTCTGTTCAAGGTGGGTTGAAGGGTTTGGTGTCTCATTTTGATGCTTTGCCAGTACTTCGTGAGAATTTCCTTTAGGGATCTCTCGTACCGCTCTCTTTTACTGTTTCTATAACAATGTTTTGGCATTAAGTTTTCGCGACACCTTTCCCGAATTCTAGAGGTTAAAAGTATGTGGAAGGAAATTTCTATTATTGAAGTGTAGCTCTATCCTTACTGAATGAACTTTCATTCGCGGACTTTATAAACCTGTCTTGGTGGACTTTCTACAAATGGTATTGAGTAAAGCCTTTCTACTCATCACCCGTAATCCCTGGGAAAAGATGGATAGTCCCTTCATATATTCATTATCTAGTACTGCGGTTGTACTGACAATTCCTTGTGGATCCTGCACTGTCTTACTGCATTCTGTTATCCAAACATTTCTTTTGGTAATCTTATGATCTGTCCGCATATTAAAAATTTGGTAATTTTCGAATCAACTTTTTTTGAATTTTATTAACTTATAAGGGTATGGTATAGTAAAATCTATGACTTCATTTTCACCTCAGTAACTAGAGCATATTCATCCATTGTATAGTGTTTTAGAGGTTTGGTATTGAAAATGTTATTTTAATTATGAGAATCATATTTTCTTGCATAATTTTTTTTGGAACTGGATATTGATCTAAAGATGGGACCCTATTTGATGTGACGGTACCCATCAGTCTTACTGAAACTCACTCCTCCCCGTTCGTTTTTGGGAATGACCACTACTAGAAAGGAGCACACTCTCGACAATTCATAGATAAGTACAGGATCTGTTTAAGTGATATTTTGTAGTTATTTTTATTCATCTTTCTGTTGTAATGTCCTAATGTTTCGATGGTATTCTTTTCTAGAGTTTTCACCGGAGTATGGTACCAAATCTCCACGCTCTCCCATGGCAACCAAGGTATTCAAGTTCTGTGCCTGTAACCTTCTTCGTCTCATCCTTTTGGTTCTAGAGGAAGGCATAGCCCTTTCCAATCTTTCTATTATCAATGCAGTTTTTGTTCTAGTTTCAAAATCGTTAGAGTAACCCATTTTTGGGGAGTATTTCCTTTCATTGGATACTACACAGTAAGGGGTATTTAATTGTCTCAAACTGGATGAGTTATGTAATGTATTTTTGCAAAAGGATTTCAAGAGTTCCCTCCTGCTTAACTATATAACTTATTGTTTATTTCATCATTTTAGATCTATTTAACACCATGCTAGCTTCTTTAAAAAAAAGTAGGGTCTTGAATTGAATAAAGGAACTCAACTATTTGGTGCAGCCCTCCCAACCTGCAGGTCAGAAGTCCATGCACACAGGATCTTTCCTCTTCCACTGGCCCGAAGAGCTCCCAGAAATGGCTCTCCTATTTCCCTTTCGGGAAAATCTGCACCCACAAATACCTTCGAGAAATTTCCCCCCTTTATAATTCGGAAGATCTGACTTCGCACTTTCATGAATCCGGTGGTCAAGTGCTTTGTCTCTCAATCTATGAAACCCGAAAACAGTCAACACTTGACCTTTTCTCTCTCTATTTTAGATTTCTCTTTATCGCGATTTCAGGGGTTAAAATGTCAAGCAACTCGTCCCCTCGACTCCCGAAACCCGATTTACTGAAACTTTGATGCGCTCGCAAGGTTGACCTTTCAAAAACCCTTCATTCCATTGGGACTTCGGACTTGCGATTTCACGAACCCTAATGCAAAGATTTCGGGACTTTGCCCCACGAAACCCCGAAATGGTCAACGGAATTGAATCCCTTGTCGATAGTACGCCATCTATCCACCCAGCTAATTCCTATGGGCCACATGATCCTTTCGGCCTTTTGGGACTTCGCACTTCGTGATTTCGCGAGTCCTGATGCAAAGATTTTGGGACTTCCACTCGTGAAACCCCGAAATAGAAATCCACGGTTAAATCCAACGGCTCCTGGTTGGCTTGGATCTACGGTTCTACCTCTCCTTGAGCTTGAACTTTTTGAAACTCTCTCCATAACTCCCCTTCTCCTTCGTGAGATCTGATGGCTCGCAGGACTTCACGAATTCTCCACAAACAATTCCAACCGTCCGTTCTTTCCTTCTCAAGGACGTCTGCAACGTTTTACCAAAGTGTTTTCCCACAGTACTTAACCACCTGCGACCCAAACTTGCGATGCCTTCTCACTGTTCCAATGCACAAACTTCTTGTGCTTCCTTCGACGACTATGGAGACTCTATCCCTTCTAAGATTTCTCCAACTCTGAGTTCTGAAAGAGACGCCTGCATGCACTCCTTGCAGAAAATTCTTAATTACTCCAAGTAATTTAAATCCTTCGACTCTGCACACTCCCTGCAACAGTAGCCCTTCAACAATTTCTCAGGTTTGCATCTCTGAGACTTTACTCAGCCTGTGCACTCCTTGCACGGCTCCTGTGCCTAGTTGCACTTCTGAGGGAATGAGAACAAAAGCTATCTTATCTGATATTTCAGAGGAAAACCTCTGAACCCTTTTTCAATGCAGTCCTTGCAGACAATTCAACTGCACTCCTTGCAGGAACTCTTGCTCAGATAGAGAAACAATTGAAACTCATTCCTTTACCCTTTCCTCTCAGATTTCAAACATTCAACAAGAAATCATTCATACATAGCATAAAAGAAATTGCATGAAAGAAAGAGTAAAACATTCATAAGCATAACATTCAAAAATGCATACACAGAGAATATTTGAACACCATGAATTTGAATCAAAGCCTTCTTGTATTAATCCAGAACTTCTGTACATGGAATTCGGCTACACAACTCTCTTCTTCTTCTCTTCTATGCTCTATGCTCTCAATTGGCATAATCCCCTCTATCTGTTCTCTTCTATGTTACAATACACAATGAGGGTGTCTATCTCTCGTTTCCCTCTCTCATTCTAAAGTGTCTAATCTATGAATTAAATTCTATCTACTTGCATTAACTATCATAAATGCCTTCTACTTACTAAGGACGAGAGAGGATAGCTCAAAGTCCATTTACATTTTACAAGTGTGCCTCCACTTGATGACTTCATTAATGTTTCAAGACATTTTCAAAATTTGCGCTGAGCGCTTTTCCATCTGTCTTTTATCCCCATGCTGGCTCGCTTCAGATGCTCCTGCATCATACTCCCTTGCTTGAAAATTTTCATGGGCTCGTGTCCATGAGCTTGCGTATGGTGTGTCCATGCCTCTGGATCTCTGCTCCGTTCCTCCAGCTGGCATATTCAACTAGATGGCCCTTCCACTTGACCAAATATTCAAAGTATTGCTTTCGCCTGGTCTTCTTGCTGACCCTTTTTTCCAGTATCCGCTCCATTTGCGGCTTTTCTGCAACTAGCATTTGTTTTTTCCACTGGACCTATGGCTGTTCATTTCCCGTTCCTTCTTCCTTAGCTTTATATGGGTACAAATCTGAGATATTGAATACCAGAGAAATTCTGATCCCATCGGGTAATTCAACCTCGTAAGAATTCACCCCAAATTTCTTCAAGACCTTACATGGTCCGATTTTCTTCATCTTCAGTTTATTATATGTTCCTCTCGGGAACCTTTCCTTTCTCAAATGTGCCAGAATCAAATCAGCAACCTCAAATTGAAGTTGTCTCTTGTGTTTATCTTCTCTGCGCTTATATTCTTGGCTCGAACTCTGCAATCAGTCCTTCACCTGGATGTGAAGTTCCTTCATCGCCTCTGCAAACTCTTCTGCACTAGCGCTCCTAGTTGCAATCTGTTCGGAATATCTCAGCTCAGAAATTCCTCTCGGCAGCATGCCATAAACAATCTTAAATGGACTCTGCCCCATGCTTCTGTTAACTGATTTTTTATAAGAAAACTCCACCTGTGGTAATATGTTGTCCCACTGGCTGTGGTGTTCTACCACCAGGCTTCTCAGCAAGTCTCCCAGATTTCTATTCACCACTTCTGTCTTTCCATCCATCTGAGGATGATAAGCTGAACTAAATGATAAGTTAGTTCCCATCTTCTTCTATAAGTTCCTCCAAAAGTGTCCTACGAACTTAGTGTCTCGATCCGAAACTATTCTCCTTGGTAAGCCGTGAAGTCGAATAACTTCTTTGAAAAACAGATTCGCAATGTGAGTTACGTCACTGGTCTTCTGACATGGAATGAAGTGTTGCATCTTGGAAAATCTATCCACCACCACAAAGATTGCATCAAACCCTCTTTCTGTTCTTGGCAACCCCAATATGAAATCCATGTTGACTGCATCCCACGGCTTCTCAGGTATGGGTAATGGTTGATAAAATCCCGCATTCTACCTCCTTTCCTTCGAATGCCGACAAATTCTGCATCTATCCATGAATCTCTTGACGTCTGCTCGCATTCCTGGCCAAAAATATGACTCATTCAATTTTGCGAACGTCTTGTCGTGACCAAAGTGCCTGGCCAATCCTCCACTGTGTTTCTCCTTCAACAAATTCTCCCGCATGGAGCATTTTGGAATACAATGTTGATTACCTTTAAACAATAATCCTTCCTAGATCATGTATTCTTCCCATTGGCTTCTATCTCTAAGAATTGAATTCTCAGTTGCTTCGTACGCCCCTTTAAAATCTGTATCAGCTCTGTACATGTCCCTGAGATCATCAAAACCTAATGTTTTGACTTTGAACTCCTACAATAGCAAACAGTTCCTGCTCAAAGCATCAACAACTTTGTTAGCAGTGCCAGAAACATGCTTAATCACAAAAGTGAAATTTTGTATATATTCAACCCATTTAACATGTCTCTGATTCAACTTTTCCTGTTGAGTCACAAATTGCAGTGCATGATTGTCACTGTATAAGACAAACTCCTTGGGAATCAAGTAATGTCTCCATTTCTTTAATGCCTGAATAATAGCATAAAACTCCTTATCATAAGTGGACTATTTCACTTTCGCTTCATTCAGATTTTCATTGAAGTATGCTATCGGCCTGTCTTCTTGACTCAAGACTGCCCCTATTGCAAACCCACTTGCATCGCACTTCACTTGAAATGTCTTTTGGAAATCCAGCAACACCAGAATTGGTTGTTCCATGATCTTCCTCTTCAACAATTTAAAACTCTTCTCAGCTTCTTCTGTCCAGTGAAAAGACTTGTGTCTCTTCTTCACTATATCCATCATTGATGCACTAATTCCACTAAAATTTCTAATGAACTTCCGGTAGAAACTAGCCAATCTGTAAAAACTTCTCACCTCAAAGATATTCTTCGGTGATGGCCAATTCTTGATTACCTCCACCTTATCTGGATCCATCCTCAACTTATCTTCAGAAATAACAAAACCCAAATAAATGAGTTATGTCTTCATGAATGAGGATTTCTTCATGTTTATCAGCAACTTCTCCTGCTGTAACTTCCTCATCATTGTAGCCAAATGTTTCAAATGCTCTGCCACTGTTTTACTAAAAATCAGTATGTCATCCAGATACACAATGAGAAATTTTCCGATGAACTCCCTTAGGACTTCATTTATCAACCTCATGAAGGTACTCAGCGCATTTGTTAAGACAAACGGCATAAAAATCCATTCATATAACCCTTCGTTAGTCTTGAAGGCTGTCTTCCATTCATCACCTTCTCTCATTCAAATCTGGTGATATCCGCTTTTCAAATCAATCTTCGAAAAATACTTTGCTCCACTCAAGCAATCCATCAGATCATCCATCCTTGCCAATGGAAATATGTACCTGATGGTTATCTTGTTGATCGCCCTCGAGTCAGTACACATCCTCCAGCCTCTATCTTTCTTCGGGCTGAGTACTATTGGAACAACACACAGACTCAATCTTTCCCTGACCAAACCTTTGTCCAACAGATCTTGGACTTGTCTTTTCACCTCCTCATTCTCTTGCGGCATCAATCTGTATGCTGCTTTGTTTGGCAAACTAGATCCTAGTATGAGATCAATATGGTGACTCACACTTCTAATCGGTGGAAACGAACGAGGTAGTTCGTCCACTACTATGTCAGCGAACTCTTCCAACATCTTCTGGATTTCTTCTGGTAAATCATCCACTCTTATGCTGGTCAAAACAATTCTAGGCTTCCTGACCAGAATGAATTGTGGATCTTCCTTCTTCTTGACCTATGTAGGAAGTTCCTTCCCACTCATGAGAAGTACAGTTTTACTTACTTCAGGTTTCACCTCCTTATGCTTGATTGGAAGCAACATGTGAGTCCTCCCATTCTTATCTAGGGTGTGTTGTAACGGATTTTGAAATCGACTGCGTTGCCTAAGGCTATGGTTCTTGCATATGGACAGATCGGTCCTGGTATTTTTCATAATATGGTAAACATGGCCGAGGTAGGGGTCTAAGATTATCGATAGTTCTATGGTTGCAATCGATAGCAAGGAAATGTGCGCTTCCAACAAATTTTCTTGTAATTTTCAACTGGAACCTTCTCACTGTCATTTTATAAGTAGCAGTTTGAGTATCGTTCTTGGAATGACATTGATTCTTAACCAATACAAGTCCGAAAGATTTTTAGCAGAAGCAAAGGGACGAATCAATATTTCATCATCTTGTAAACTTTGGTCCCCCAAGATTCCAATGAGTAAAGGGTGTTTTGAACATCTATGATACACCATTTAATGCAACAGTTTGTGCTGACATTGTGTCTAATTATTTAGAGAGAAACCGGTGACCAGCTTCTTCAGGTTTTATTGGCTACTGGAGGGGGTACTCTTGTCTACTTGGAAATTGGAAAGGGATCCCCAACAGAGGTTGACCTTCTTTCCAAATTTGCCATGATAGCAGCGCTTAGATCTTTGTGACCATACCATTCTAGCTTCACTCAGTATTTTCAGTTTTTAGTTTATTAATTCAGCATAAGAAGCTGCTTATGAGAACCCAGCAGGTGCAACCATGGCGAGTTCAAGTGAAATAAATCTGCCTGAGTTGACAGAGAGCTGTATATCGGCCATTCTCTCCTTCACTACTCCACATGACGTCTGCAGACTCTCAGTCGTCTCCAGACTCTTCAGATCTGCAGCGAATGGCAACTCCATTTGGAACAAATTCATTTCTCAACAAAGCTACCAGATCCTACACAGGGCCGTCACTCCTGTAGCATTTGCTTCAAGGAGAGAACTCTACTTTCGCCTCTGCAATTCTGTTCTGATACACGGGGGAACCCAGAGATTCTGGATCGAACGATCCACAGGGAAGATCGGCTACATGTTATCTATAACGGAGTTATCCATCGAATGGGGCAACGACCTACACTATTGGAATGGGGTTTCCAGAGACGACTCTAGGAGAATTGTTAATGTTATGATTGCGAGTTCAGATTCCTGGAATCGAAGAGTACCTTTGGAAATGTGGTAAACAGGGAGATTATTGATTGGACTGCCTGTATATAACGTGTTTTTACATTTTAAATGGAGAGCTTACATTTCCAACTGGGAGGGAACTTTAAGCAAACCACTGCCCGCCGATCACCATCATGCATTTCTCTCCAAGATTTGTGGTCTGCTACTGGAGAAGGGTCAATCTCTGGTATAGATTCTGCATTGGCGACGTTAAAGGGAAATGGTGGAAACATTGATGCGAAAGACACGTTTGGGTCAACTGCCCTTCACTTTGGAGTTTAAAGAAATCATGTGCCAATAGTGAGGAGATTTCTTGCCGCTGGGGCTGATCCAAATGTGAGAGAAAATCGGTGGCACGAGAGCTTGTCACATTACAAGAGAAGCTTGATACTCTGGTTGGACAGGTTTGTACTAATAGATTACAGGAAGCCTCGAGAAAAACTGCAGAGTCAGATAAGATTGCTGCCACTGAGAAGACCGAAGAGCCCATTACAACGTCGGAAGCAAGAGAGATATGTGGTGATATCCTGTTAAAAATTAGTGGTGACGATCAGAAAATTGAGAGTGACAAAGCTACTAATGGTGAAAATGTAGAGAACAAGGGATATATCGAGCTAGGAGTGCTTGAGGTTGAAAATAAAGCCAGTAAAGATGGTGAAGATATATGTTCTTCAAATCAAGGACGAAACCACTAAAGAAGTTAAATATGGGGATGGTAAATATGAGGAGAAGGTGGAGACTGTAATTCATTATAACAATGGTACTGGAGAAAAAGTTTTGATGTTATTACCTACGAAGGTAACCGGTGAGAATCTTACTGCAGAAGAAAGGGATGAATCGGGATTCAGTAATGTCAGGTTGGATGACCTAGGGTTGATTGCGGGTGGGGTATCCAAAGTAACGCACCATTTGTCAGAGCATAAAGATGCTAAGCGTGAAGGATTCAGACGCGGCACACACAAACAAATAACCCACAAAATAGATTGTATTGCTGGATTGATTAAACCAGATACATCTGCCTCGTTTTTATAGAGGCCTTTAGAAAACTCTCGAGCGTCCAGAAGGTTCTCGGAGTGTCTACGATAGGCGATGGATGAACAGTGTTGGTGGTTGATCGGTGGTTGAGTAGAAGGTTCTGAATTAAATGCCGGTAGAAATTACATATTCCAACACTCCCCCTTAATTTCTACTACCAATTACATCTTACATCAATGCTCAATGCTTCTCCTTAGC